>CM020618.1:43208364-43220549 GCA_009829735.1 Pyropia yezoensis
GCGGGCGGCGGCGGCGCGCGGCTGCCGTAGACGGTCTCGCCAGCAGTCACCTCCCCTCCTCCACAGGGATGGCGGCGTAGACAAACGACGCCGAGTCGGGTGACCAAAAGGTCGTGCTCCGCGCGTGCTGGTCAAAAAAGCTCAGCAGTAGGGGCCCCCGTCGGCAGCCGGTGGCGCGCAAACCGCGCCACACGGCCCGTCAACGCGTCATAGACCGCCCACGAGTAGAGAGCGTTGCGAGGAGCCCCGCCCATGCTTCCACCGCCGCCGCCCGCCGCCGCTGCTGCGGGGGGTGGTGAGGAAGAGCAGCCGGCGGCCGTCGGGGGACCAGAAAAAGGCCACCGCCCGGTTGGCTGGGTTGGACAGGATTTGCGTCCGCGGGAGTGGCGGCGCCCACGCGCGGTCGCCGTGGGCGCCCGCGCGCCCCGCCAGGGGGGCCTGGCAGGTCCAGTGCAAACGGCCTCAATGACGCTCAGCTCCTCCCGCCCAGACAGTGGGTTGGTGACCAGGACGGCCAGGCGGCCGCCGCCTGGCGCAACGGCGTACCGGACGTGGCCCCAAAAGCGGCCCAGCACCCCCGCCGGGAGGGGTACTGATTGACATGAGCACAAGCGCCTGGGGAGGGGACCCCGCCGAGAAGGTGTCAGAGGCACCCCCACCACCGGTGCCAGCATCAGCAGGAGCATCATCCTCGAGCAGCAGCGCCAGCGGCTCGCCATCTTCACCGGCAAGGATACTGCCTGCCGCCTCTGCGACAGAATCCCCCACAGCCTGCCGGTGCGGCCGGGGCAACCACTGGGGCGTTGCGAGCGCGCCACTTCTCGTGGATAGCACCCGTGGCGGGGGCGGCGCCGCCGCCGCCCACCCCCCCCCCCGGGCCGGCAGCCAGGTCGTGCACCACCACCCGACGGTCATCGCCCGCATACACGAGCGCGGACCCCCCCTCGGGGGACATGGCGTAGTAGAGGGGGTGCCCCCCCGCAAACGGTACCGCGTCGCTGTCGGCACCAGGCGCAGCAGACACTACCGAAGCGCGCCACCCGCCGGGACCGCCGAGGCGGCGACGACGGCTCGCCGCCGCCACCCGCCCCGGTCGGCGAAGGCTGCGCGGGCTCATTGTGGAGAAACGTCAGCAGCGACCCGTCGGCTGACCACTGAAAGTAAAAGGGTGGTGGCGACACACGCACGCGCCGCACCTCGGCCCCATCCACAACCGACAGGATGACCACATACGCGGCCGCCGACGCGAGGGCACCCCCCCCGCCTTCCCTCCTGGACCCGGACAGCGGCAACCGCACGTCCGCCACCGCCACGTACGTGCCATCGGGGGACCAGGTCGGCTGTAGCAGCAGGCCACCGCCCGCCTCCAGCTCGAGCGACAGCCCGTTGGAACCGTCGGGGGCGACCGTCGCGAGGTGCATCCGCCCATCGCCATCCGCGGGGCTCAGCGTCAGCAGACGGTTGGTCAGGTGCCCCCCCTCCCAGCCGTTGGCCGCGGGTGTCGTAGTCGCAGCTGCCGCAGATGCCACCCCCCCCTCCCCCCCGCCCGTCTCGCCCCCCCCGTCGGCCGCTACCACCCCCAGCGGCTTCGTCACTGACGCCGGCGCCACCGTAACGGCCCGCCGCAGGCGCGCGGCGGCAGCGGCGGCCGCACCAAACTCCTCCCCCGCAACCGCCGCGGCAAGGTCATCAGCGGCAGCCAGGGACGGGTCGGCGCGTCGTGTGCGGGCCGCCTCGGCCGCCACCGCCGCCGCCGTGCCATACTGTTCCGAGTCGACCGCCACGCGGAGGGCGCGAGCGAGGTAAATAAGGCGGGAGCGGAGGGAGGTGGTGGTTGGCTCCCCCCCCGCCGCCGCTGACGCCGCCGCTGATGCTGCTGCTGCCGCCGCCGAGCCCGTAACGTCACTGCCGGTGGCGGCGGCCGCTGAGGTGGGAGGCGGCGACCCGCCGGCGCTAACACCGTCGCCCGCTGTGGTGCCCGCTGCGGGTGGTCCCGGCGGGACCGCCCACGAGGGGGGCGCCCCATCGTCCGCAGCGCCCGGTGCGGACGACGCCGCTGTTGCCGTCGGTGGCCGCCGCGTTCGCGGGGTGGGCCACGGCCGGGAGGCCACGGCGGGTGGAGCCGCGGACGGGCGGCCGCCAGAGCGACAGGGCAGTCCGCCGCCCAGCGCTGGGGACACCGACCAGCCGCGGGGGGTAGCAGTGGTGGGGCACGGCACAAAGGCCGGCGGAGCGGAGGCAAAGCCGTGGCCCAGGCGGAGTGCCCCCATAGTTGGCGAGGGAGGCGCGTGAGCAAGGAAAAGAAGGGCACAAACGCAGCAGCCAGTACACCTCACGAGGAGATGAAAACGACAAGGATTGGCGGCGCAGGGGGGCAGGCGGCAGCGGGGGGGGAGCCAAGGGGGAGAGAGCAGCCGCAACACTGGTCTTCCGACCACAGCCCGGTCGGCCGATGATGGTGGAAGGCGGTCTCCCACGCACTCAAGACGCGAGCCGACGTTCCGAGTGACGGGGAGCGAGACGGCCCGTGTCCCCCTATCTCGCCCGGTGATCCGATCGATTGAGTTGTGCACCGCGTCCCCGGAGTCAAAGGAGTTACTGTACATTGTGCAGTACATGCGTCTTCAACACCGACGAGGTCACGTCATACGCAAATGGATGGGGAAGCGCATGGGAAGAGCAACCGAGGCCGCCTTGCACACAGCCGCGACCCCCTGCAGCCCCCTCGATGGAGGCCTCCAAGCTGACACGCTCCTGGTCTCCCCCGACGCTCAACCCCGCCTACCTCTCCTCCACCCCTGCAGTCTATGCTCTCCGCGCTGCTCCTGCGCACCCTGCATGATCATGGTGGAATGATTCCCGTATCGCCGGCGGCCGTTGCGACACGAGCGCCTTTTTTCGTCTGCCTCCCACCCCTGCCGAGCCCGGCTCTCCCATAGCCGAGGGGGCGGGCGACCCGGACCCTGGCGGCCCTGCTCATTCAACGACCGACAGCGTCAGGCACACTGGCGGTGGCCACCGGCCTACCGATGGGCGCGGCGCGGCATCACGGCATGGCTGTTGTGTTTTTTTCTTTTCTTGTTTTGGTCGCTATGCGCCCGCCCCTTCCCGGTCAGGGCAGCGGCTGCCGCGGCGGCCGCGGTGGCCCAATGACGTCCGCCGCTGCCGCGGGGTGGCCGCGTGTGTTGCACTGGCGGCCGGCGGCGGCCACGGGCACCGCCCGTGGGGGCGCGGCAGGAGGGTGGACGGGAGGAGGGGGATAGGGGTGCGGGGAGGGGTGCGGGGAACCACCTCCCGCCTCTGACCGCAGCCGCCAGTGTCCGCTCCCCTCCCTGCACCACCTTTGCCTTCCTCGTTTTGTTTTCTTTTTCTGCGTCCGCCCCGGCTGCCTGGCCCGTCCTCCCCCGCTGCCCCTCTCCAGCAGATCGCCACTCGCCCGCGTTCCCCGTCTGCGCCACAGCCAGATAGTCGCTGCGTTTGCCACGCCGACGCTACCCTTCATGCCCCCCCCTGCCCGCTGCCCCCCCCCTTTCCCGCCCCTCTCTGGTACGCCCACCAGTGACTTGCTCGCGCGCGCGCGCCTTCGCGGCGTCGGGGTCCCATTCCGCGGCTGTCGCAGCGGCTGCCTGGCTGTAGCGGGGGGGGGAGGGGAGGCGCGGCCGCGGCGTTACTGGGCTGTCGGCTTGGCCTCGCGGGTCGGTGGCTGCCGAAGGTGGTTGCGGCGGCCGCCGCCACGTGACGTCATATCCGCGGCGCGCTCGTCCTGAGGTGGTGGGTGTTGTGGCGCGCCGCGACGCGTAGCTCCACCCCCGGCCGTGCGCTGACGAGGCCGTGTGCACGATAGGGATCCTACCCTCCCCACACTTTGTCCCCTATCTACCCATCCCCCTCCCCCGCCCGGTATCCCGTTCTCCGCACTCTCTCCATCATTGCCCCTCCTCTTCCGTCGACGATCCTTCCCACCCCATTTCTGCTACTCCTGTGATTCTCCTGCCGCCCTTCACCCGACCCCCCCCCCACTGTGGCATCATGAAGGCCACCTACCTAGCGTCGGCGGTGGCCGCATCGCTGCTGCTTCCGCTTGCATGGGGCACCGCTACCGCCGCTGTTGCCACCGCCGCTTCTGCCTCAGTTGCAGGCAGCTCCGGCAGCGACGCCAGCGTGGCCACCCTGGAGGGGCAGCTGAGCCCGGCTGCCGCCGAGCTGCTTGCTGCCGGCCGCTCGAGGTCGCCCCCCATTGCTGAGTCGCGTGGCAAGGCCGCCGAATACCGGCGGGTGGGCGCGGCTGCGCCTGTGCCGCCCGTTGCCCAGTCGCATGGCAAGGCTGCGGAGTATGGGCGGGCGGGCGCGGCGGCGCCCGTACCGCCGCACCTACCCGTATCGCTGGCGGCGGAGGTTCAGGAAAAAGCCGACGCACGCGCGGGCGGCCGCGGCCGGGCGGCCAAGGCTAAGCGCGCGAAGGGGGCGGCGGCGGCCAAAAAGGCTGCGCGCAAGGCGGCCAAGGCCCGCCTACCGCGGGGTGTCGACCGGGATGCCGTATCTCGGGAGGTGGCTGCCAAGGCGGCTGCTCTGCCCATTGACGCGGACGTGGAGGCAACGATGTATGAGGTGCGGTCGGCCATGGACCGCATTGTGCCTGGGGCAAAGGCAGCAGTGGCGGCGGGGGCCGCCAAAGCGGCGGGGGGCGCTCCCAAGCGTGGGGCCGCCAGCGCCGCTGTCAAGGCGGCGGCCAAGGTGGCAGCCGCCACCGCTGCGGCTGCCGACGATGACCGCGCGGCGCTGCGTGAGCGGCTGGCTGCGCTCGAGGTGGCCGTCCTGAAGGTGAACAAGGAGCGCGACGAGCTGCGCCTCCTCCAGTCGTACGCGGCTGAGGAGAATCGGCAGCTGACGATCAAGCTTCACGAGGTGCAGCTTGCGCTCCAGTCGGCGTCCCGCGCATCGGGGGCTGCCAACCCCGCGCTCTCCCGCTGGCTGTCGGCCAAGGAGCTCGACCTGTCGGCCTTTGTCGCGGGCACCGCCTATGAGTACTACACTCGTCACTCGTACGGGCCGCTCACCGCTGCGCTTATCTCGTATGGGGTGTTGCTCGGGCCGCTTGCCGCGTCGGGGCTCTTTTTCCTGCGCCACGCCAAGGCACTCACGCTCAGCGGCACGGGCGCAGACCTCCTCACGGGCGTGCAGGCCATGAGCGTCTTTGACGCGGCCTTTGCGGTGGGCTTGGTGGCGGCCATTTTTGTGGCCCGCCTTGGCGACCCGCTGCTGGCACTGCGGGACATTGCGCCGCCACTGTTTGTCTTCCTTTTCCTCGCTGTTGCCGCCCAGACGGTGGCGACGGTGGCGGCGGTGGGCGTGTACTTTCGGCGGGCGGGCGGCGTGCGTGGGCACGGCCGCGTCGCGTGGGCGCTGGCCATCAAGCTGGTGGTGGCGGCCGACTTTTTCGGCCGCATTGGCGCCCCCGCCCTGCTTGGCCGGCCGTACATTGCGCCCGTCCCCATTGGGGTGTACCTCGCATATGTGGCGGCGTCGAGCGTGTCGCTGGGCCTCGTCCACCGCTCGCGGCGGGCGTTGGTGCGCAGCGAAGCGCCATGAGCTTGGCTGGGGCGGCTGGGAGTTTAAGGGGGGCAGGAGACCACTGGGGAGGGTAAGGGCGGGTGGGGGGGGGGGACACGGGGGAGGCGATGACGCGCTTCAGTCACGCTGGTGAGCCGCACGGCAGACTGGGTCAGAAACATATATAGCAAGCTCTGGTGTTCTAAGATTCGATGTGTTTCGTGTTTCCACAGTTTTGCGCAATGCCGCAGGTCAGCCACCAAGCGCCCGCGGTCCGTGCAGGGGGACAGGGCGGCTGACACGTTCAACGGCGAGGCACTGTGGATGGCTTGTCCGTTGGTGGCGCCCGCCGGGAATGACGGTGGTGTGTGCCGACGCTGCGAGTGACGGCGCGCGGCTTGACGGCCGTCAGGCACACCGTGAGCCGACGGCGGGCCAGATGCGGGTACTGAACCTCCCACGGCGGCGTGGGACGCTCTCGCATGGCCTGTAGGGGTTCCCGCACGAGGCCGACACCCTGCGCTGTGGGCGGCGCGTGACCGCCGCCCGTCGCCTCGCCCGCCGGCTGGTTGCTCCAGCGTGGCTCCCGCGGGGTAGGCCTGGGCAGCTCCACCGTCGCGCTGGGCCACTCAAGCTCGCCACGCTGCTGGGAATCCTTTCCTACTTCGTGGGATCCGGGCTATGGGGGCGGGCCTTTTTCTCCCATGGGCTGCCCTGTCGCTTGGCCTGTCCCCGCGCCACAGGCACTGGCGCGCTGCTCAGGTGATTTGTGTAGTGACGTTGGTGAGCGGGGGCGCGGGAGGCGGGGGGGGGGGCGGAAAGTTGGACAGCAATGTGGTGGCAACAGGCCGGTGGCACGGAAAAGCCGGCGCATATCCGGGGGAGAAGAGCTACCGTCGCACCGCGTTGGCGTCGACTGTGCCTTGCGGTTGGTGGGTGGTGACCGCGCATCCCCCCCCCACCCCCAGGCGCGGACCCAGTTGGGGGTGATCCAGTACCCCTCCCTCCCCCGCGGGTGGCCGCACCGCCGCTCGGGGGCGCGGAGAAACCGCTACCGCGGCGGTTCAGCCCACCCCCGCCGCTGGCAGTCAGTGCGTGCGCTCACGCCCCCCGTGTGGAGGGGGGGCCCGCACTACCAAACGTGGGGTGCCAACAGGGGCCGCCAACCTCCCGCAATGCCTGCCATCCTCACTGACGCGGGAGGTTCCGTTTCGTGGAGGGGGGCCGCCCGCACGGGGGCCCCTGCTGCAGCCACTGACACGCACAGAGGGGGGCGGGAGAGTGCAACGGGGGAACAGGCACGGGGGCGGGGGGGGGGGAGGCAACCCGGCAGCGACGGTAGCTAAAGATTTAAGGGGTG
The DNA here is from genome assembly GCA_009829735.1 of Pyropia yezoensis. Lineage (NCBI taxonomy): Eukaryota > Rhodophyta > Bangiophyceae > Bangiales > Bangiaceae > Pyropia > Pyropia yezoensis. Next base: position 43,215,275 of record CM020618.1, read on the forward strand.
GGCTCGTCGTCGGGCTCCCGTCAATCCGTCCGCCCCGACGCATGCCAAGCACTGCAGCTACGATCGCCCCGCCCGCTGTGCCAATGGTCTAGCGACCACGAGTCACGGTGCGTGGCGGCGACGGCCGGTCTGCCTGCCGTCCACTTTCCGTAGCTTTCCCGCCACAGCCGGTTGTGGTGGCGTGCGGGCCCTCGAGCGTCGGCGCCGGGTCGGCGGGGCTGCTCAGGCGGCCTTGCGACCCGGTGCCAACGCCCAAGGGGGGGGACTGGCCACGGGTGTGGGGGTCGGAGCAGTGGTGATCGGCTGAGCATGGCAGGGGGGTGGCAGCCGCACGGTGGCAGTGTTGCGCCTCGTAGCCAGAAGGTCGATGGAGGCTGCCGCCCCGATGCTGGCTGAGCGGCAGCTTCAAGACAGCTCAAAGATCGGATCATACCACAGACATACTCGCGGAAGCCGCGCAGCACAATCAACCAGTGCGTGGCAACTTCGCCACGACACACTACATGTAGCTACCTCGCTCACTCGCGCCGCTGCGGCGGCGACGTGCTACTACGCTACTCAAACACGCGGTTGCAATATCGATCGGGGACGCGGCGGTCCTCTGCGGGGGCCGGCGGCCCCCACTCCGCACGTTGGGGTCACACGTTGGGGTCCCAGCGGGAGTCCCCACCGCGCTCCCCCCACCCCCCTCCCAGCGCACACCAGAGGGTGGGGCGGCAAGCACCCCAAGACGGGCGCCCTAGTAGTACTGGGGCGCCCGGCACTTGCCGTGCTCGCAGGTGGTGCCCTTGACACAAAACGCGTTGGTCGTCCCCCCGCACTCGCCGCCCAGCGGCGACTCCTTCTTGCACGTCCCGTGCTCGCAGGTGGTGCCCGACACACAAAACGCGTTGGTCGTCCCCCCGCACTCGCCGCCCAGCGGCGACTCGGCCTGGCACGTGCCGCTCTTGCACGTCCCGTCGTCCCCGCAAAAGGCGTTGGAAGACCCGCCGCACTCGCCGCCCAGCGGCGACTCCTTCTTGCACGTCCCGTGCTCGCAGGTCGTCCCCGACACACAGAAGGCGTTGGACGACCCGCCGCACTTGCCGCCCAGCGGCGACTCGGCCCGGCACGTGCCGCTCTTGCACGTCCCGTCGTCCCCGCAAAAGGCGTTGGAAGACCCGCCGCACTCGCCGCCCAGCGGCGACTCCTTCTTGCACGTCCCGTGCTCGCAGGTCGTCCCCGACACACAGAAGGCGTTGGACGACCCGCCGCACTTGCCACCCAGCGGAGACTCCTTCTTGCACGTCCCGTGCTCACAGGTCGTCCCCGACACACAGAAGGCGTTGGACGACCCGCCGCACTTGCCACCCAGCGGAGACTCCTTCTTGCACGTCCCGTGCTCGCACGTGGCCCCCCGCCCACAGAACGCATAGGTCCGGCCCCCACACCGGCCCCCCACCGGCGACTGCTTCATGCACCGCCCGTGCTCGCAGTGCAGGCCGCTGCTGCAGCGGCGCCACCAGTAGCTCCCACACTTGCCGCCCGCCCTGACGCGGCCCCAGTACCAGAAGCGCACCGTCGGCGCCGCCGCCCCCGTCGTCGACAGCGAGGCGGCCTCCCCCTCAGGTACCGCCACGCCCGCCACCACCGTCGTCAGCGCGGCCACCGCCACGGCGGCGGCGGCAAGCGTACGGACACCCATCATCTTGTCGGCGGCGGAGAGGGGGGACAGGGTGCAGCCGGGGCGTGTGTGTCGGCAGCGGGGGGTGGAGAAACAAGGGGAGCGGGGTGGGCAGAGGGGAAAAGGCGGGCTGCTGGAGGTGGGTGGCTGGATGAGGAGGAGTGGCCGTCGAAAACAGAGACGGGGGGAGGCAATAAGTAGGCGGCCGCCGACGCCGCCGCGGTCGCCACCACCGCCGCCTCGCCACGACCGCTGCTACTGGAGAGGGAGGGCGTGGCGCAGAGCCGGCCGGCCCGGCGCCAAGCCGCCGGCCACCGCAACTGCTGCAGCTGGCCACCGCGGCTGCCGCGGACGGGCGCCGCACACAGCGTCGCACCACCCGCCTCTGTCAATGCCTCTCCGTCCGTACCTGCCATGCAGCGTGTGGGCGCCGTCATCCCTTCAGCCGTGAGAGGTCACATGGACCACCCCCCCACTCTCGTTTCACCCCCCTTTCCCCGCCGACAGCCTAGTCGGCCATCCTCGTTGTCGATAATGGAACGCCCCTCCCCTCCACCCCGTCTCCCCTGCCCTTCATCTCAGCGACGACTCCCCCCTGCGTCTAACACCCCCCGACCCACTGCCACCGTTCCTGCCCATCCCCCGCCTCGTGTCCGCCACAACCGCCTCGGTCAGTCCTCGTCGACGATGATGAAGCACCGACCCGCTGCCGCCGTCCCTGTCCGTCCCCCGCCTCGTGTCCACCACACCCGCCTCGGCCAGTTCTCGTCGACGATAATGAAGCACCCCCCCCTCCCCCCCCCCACCCCCTGCAATCCCATCATCCTCCGTACTCGTCTGCCCCTCCTCCGACACACGCCATCGGCCATCGCCCCCCATCCCGGGCATCTCCGCCCCTGACCCGTTCCATGAGCCGCCCGTCCGCCTGCCCGCCCGCCCGCCCTGCGAGCGACGGCCACCCCGGTGGGGGTCCGCGAGGGTGGGAGATGAAATGACACCCGGCGCCAGGACGGGTTGGCCCTCTGGCCATTCAGGCAACCCCGCCACCGACGCCGCCGCCGATGCCGCCGCGTCCACTAGCGGTGAGCGGTGCATGCGGTGTGTGCGCGCCCGCGCAGTCGCCTGCAACTAACCCCCCCTCCAGTCTAGAAACTGCAACGAGCCTCGGCTGGGTAGCTATGGCGGGGGGGGAGGCGGGGCGGCGCGTCTGACCCAACACCCTCCCCCCCTCCCCCCCCTACCCTCCACCATGGGGTCACCATGGTGGTGGCGCCCTGCTTGCCACCGCGACCACAGCCGCACCACGCGGCGGGAAAGCCAGCGGGCGGGAGCGCGGGCCAGCGGGCGGTCGGTCAGGCGGGCGGCGCGTCCCGTCGTGACCGCCATGTCAAGAGAGCCGCACGTGCCAGAGGGCGTGGGCACAACGCCACCAATATCCAGAAGGGGTGCGTGCCCCTCCGCCCACTATCTCCCCAAAACCCTGCCGCCCACGTGGGCGCCGTCGACACAAAGGGGGAGCCGCGGGCGGCCGTCCGCCACCGGCCGCCACACCCCCGGGCCATGGATGGCCGCCTTCAGAGCGAGTGAGGCACCCCCTTACCCCCTCACCTCCAACAAGGAGTGTCCCTCCCCCGCCTCACCCCCCCCCCTTCCCCCCCCCTGCGCTTCTGACACCCCCTTTGCTTCGCAACTCTGACAGCAGCAGCCCGTGCACAGCGTCGTTGCTGCCGGCCTGCTGGCTTCCCAGCCGCCGCCGCCTCGGCGCGTCTACCGCCGTGACCGCAACGCCCCGGAGCCCGCTGAGGGCCTTCCTTGGCGTCGCTGGCGCGACTGGTAGCAACGGTGGGGGTGGAGGTGGAGGAGGGGGGAACAAAACGAGGCAGGGAGTCGGGTGGCGATGAGCCAGAGGAGCAGGAGGGGGGGGGGGGTGCGGAAGGTCGGCAGGTAGACAGGCAGGGGGCGGCGAGAAGCGGGAGAGGAAGGGAGGCGAGGACCACCCCGCCCACCAGCGCACGCGTTGACTGCTTTCAGCCACCGTGGATCCCCCCAAGGCGCCCCCTGACCCCCCTTACCGCCGCAGCCGCCTTGACGCGCGGCAGCGTCACCGACGCGCAGCGTCAAAAGTGACGTGCACGGGACTATCAGTGTGGCTCATGGAAGGCGGCGGGGGGGGGGGGGTCGCCCTCGGTTGTGGCGGGGCGGGGGAAGCGCGCTGAAGCGCGCCATCGCAGGAGTGGGATGGTGACGTGGGCGTGAAGGGGTGGAATGGTGGGCGAGATGGTGGGTCGGTGCGGCCCATGCGCCATAGGTATGTACAGTACAGTGCATAGATACACCAGGAACGCAGGATGTTTCCGTAAAATACATGCATCTGATTGGGTGATCTTCACTCGCCGCGCCCACTGCAGCCAATGGCCGGTCGGGGTAGCAACCACTGTTTCCGCAACTTGATTCCATGATGTCATCAAGTCCAATATCGTTGGGGTTGGTCGATCAGCGTGGCTCTTCGCGTCGACGAGGTCCTGCACCGGCCAACCCCAGTGTCACAGAGACAAGTCGGGGCAGGGCTGGAACGGCGGCAGCGGGTGAGGGGTGTCAGAAGCAGGGGGACCGCGTCGGGGCGATGAAGGGATACGTGGAGAGACGTGGGTAGAGGGGGGGGGCGTTCCATTATCGTCGACTCGGATGGCCGACGAGGTGTGGCGGGGATTGGGGACTGGCCGGGGGCGGGGGGGGTGGCCCATCCGAGGCGCGTACGTAGTGGCTGTTGACGCTGGAAGGGGGAAAGGATGTGCAGCTCGGGCGACGCGGGCGGGGAGGCACGGACGGTGGCGGGCGGTGCGACGCTGTGTGCGGCGCCCGTCCGCGGCAGCCGCGGTGGCCAGCTGCAGCAGTTGCGGTGGCCGGCGGCTTGGCGCCGGGCCGGCCGGCTCTGCGCCACGCCCTCCCTCTCCAGTAGCAGCGGTCGTGGCGAGGCGGCGGTGGTGGCGACCGCGGCGGCGTCGGCGGCCGCCTACTTATTGCCTCCCCCCGTCTCTGTTTTCGACGGCCACTCCTCCTCATCCAGCCACCCACCTCCAGCAGCCCGCCTTTTCCCCTCTGCCCACCCCGCTCCCCTTGTTTCTCCACCCCCCGCTGCCGACACACACGCCCCGGCTGCACCCTGTCCCCCCTCTCCGCCGCCGACAAGATGATGGGTGTCCGTACGCTTGCCGCCGCCGCCGTGGCGGTGGCCGCGCTGACGACGGTGGTGGCGGGCGTGGCGGTACCTGAGGGGGAGGCCGCCTCGCTGTCGACGACGGGGGCGGCGGCGCCGACGGTGCGCTTCTGGTACTGGGGCCGCGTCAGGGCGGGCGGCAAGTGTGGGAGCTACTGGTGGCGCCGCTGCAGCAGCGGCCTGCACTGCGAGCACGGGCGGTGCATGAAGCAGTCGCCGGTGGGGGGCCGGTGTGGGGGCCGGACCTATGCGTTCTGTGGGCGGGGGGCCACGTGCGAGCACGGGACGTGCAAGAAGGAGTCTCCGCTGGGTGGCAAGTGCGGCGGGTCGTCCAACGCCTTCTGTGTGTCGGGGACGACCTGTGAGCACGGGACGTGCAAGAAGGAGTCTCCGCT
>CM020618.1:43221049-43244792 GCA_009829735.1 Pyropia yezoensis
GTGTTGGGTCAGACGCGCCGCCCCGCCTCCCCCCCCGCCATAGCTACCCAGCCGAGGCTCGTTGCAGTTTCTAGACTGGAGGGGGGTTAGTTGCAGGCGACTGCGCGGCGCGCACACACCGCATGCACCGCTCACCGCTAGTGGACGCGGCGGCATCGGCGGCGGCGTCGGTGGCGGGGTTGCCTGAATGGCCAGAGGGCCAACCCGTCCTGGCGCCGGGTGTCATTTCATCTCCCACCCTCGCGGACCCCCACCGGGGTGGCCGTCGCTCGCAGGGCGGGCGGGCGGGCAGGCGGACGGGCGGCTCATGGAACGGGTCAGGGCGGAGATGCCCGGGATGGGGGGCGATGGCCGATGGCGTGTGTCGGAGGAGGGGCAGACGAGTACGGAGGATGATGGGATTGCAGGGGGTGGGGGGGGGGGAGGGGGGGTGCTTCATTATCGTCGACGAGAACTGGCCGAGGCGGGTGTGGTGGACACGAGGCGGGGGACGGACAGGGACGGCGGCAGCGGGTCGGTGCTTCATCATCGTCGACGAGGACTGACCGAGGCGGTTGTGGCGGACACGAGGCGGGGGATGGGCAGGAACGGTGGCAGTGGGTCGGGGGTGTTAGACGCAGGGGGGAGTCGTCGCTGAGATGAAGGGCAGGGGAGACGGGGTGGAGGGAGGGGGCGTTCCATTATCGACAACGAGGATGGCCGACTAGGCTGTCGGCGGGGAAAGGGGGGTGAAACGAGAGTGGGGGGGTGGTCCATGTGACCTCTCACGGCTGAAGGGATGACGGCGCCCACACGCTGCATGGCAGGTACGGACGGAGAGGCATTGACAGAGGCGGGTGGTGCGACGCTGTGTGCGGCGCCCGTCCGCGGCAGCCGCGGTGGCCAGCTGCAGCAGTTGCGGTGGCCGGCGGCTTGGCGCCGGGCCGGCCGGCTCTGCGCCACGCCCTCCCTCTCAGTAGCAGCGGTCGTGGCGAGGCGGCGGTGGTGGCGACCGCGGCGGCGTCGGCGGCCGCCTACTTATTGCCTCCCCCCGTCTCTGTTTTCGACGGCCACTCCTCCTCATCCAGCCACCCACCTCCAGCAGCCCGCCTTTTCCCCTCTGCCCACCCCGCTCCCCTTGTTTCTCCACCCCCCGCTGCCGACACACACGCCCCGGCTGCACCCTGTCCCCCTCTCCGCCGCCGACAAGATGATGGGTGTCCGTACGCTTGCCGCCGCCGCCGTGGCGGTGGCCGCGCTGACGACGGTGGTGGCGGGCGTGGCGGTACCTGAGGGGGAGGCCGCCTCGCTGTCGACGACGGGGGCGGCGGCGCCGACGGTGCGCTTCTGGTACTGGGGCCGCGTCAGGGCGGGCGGCAAGTGTGGGAGCTACTGGTGGCGCCGCTGCAGCAGCGGCCTGCACTGCGAGCACGGGCGGTGCATGAAGCAGTCGCCGGTGGGGGGCCGGTGTGGGGGCCGGACCTATGCGTTCTGTGGGCGGGGGGCCACGTGCGAGCACGGGACGTGCAAGAAGGAGTCTCCGCTGGGTGGCAAGTGCGGCGGGTCGTCCAACGCCTTCTGTGTGTCGGGGACGACCTGTGAGCACGGGACGTGCAAGAAGGAGTCTCCGCTGGGTGGCAAGTGCGGCGGGTCGTCCAACGCCTCTGTGTGTCGGGGACGACCTGCGAGCACGGGACGTGCAAGAAGGAGTCGCCGCTGGGCGGCGAGTGCGGCGGGTCTTCCAACGCCTTTTGCGGGGACGACGGGACGTGCAAGAGCGGCACGTGCCGGGCCGAGTCGCCGCTGGGCGGCAAGTGCGGCGGGTCGTCCAACGCCTTCTGTGTGTCGGGGACGACCTGCGAGCACGGGACGTGCAAGAAGGAGTCGCCGCTGGGCGGCGAGTGCGGCGGGTCTTCCAACGCCTTTTGCGGGGACGACGGGACGTGCAAGAGCGGCACGTGCCAGGCCGAGTCGCCGCTGGGCGGCGAGTGCGGGGGGACGACCAACGCGTTTTGTGTGTCGGGCACCACCTGCGAGCACGGGACGTGCAAGAAGGAGTCGCCGCTGGGCGGCGAGTGCGGGGGGACGACCAACGCGTTTTGTGTCAAGGGCACCACCTGCGAGCACGGCAAGTGCCGGGCGCCCCAGTACTACTAGGGCGCCCGTCTTGGGGTGCTTGCCGCCCCACCCTCTGGTGTGCGCTGGGAGGGGGTGGGGGGGAGCGCGGTGGGGACTCCCGCTGGGACCCCAACGTGTGACCCCAACGTGCGGAGTGGGGGCCGCCGGCCCCCGCAGAGGACCGCCGCGTCCCCGATCGATATTGCAACCGCGTGTTTGAGTAGCGTAGTAGCACGTCGCCGCCGCAGCGGCGCGAGTGAGCGAGGTAGCTACATGTAGTGTGTCGTGGCGAAGTTGCCACGCACTGGTTGATTTGTGCTGCGCGGCTTCCGCGAGTATGTCTGTGGTATGATCCGATCTTTGAGCTGTCTTGAAGCTGCCGCTCAGCCAGCATCGGGGCGGCAGCCTCCATCGACCTTCTGGCTACGAGGCGCAACACTGCCACCGTGCGGCTGCCACCCCCCTGCCATGCTCAGCCGATCACCACTGCTCCGACCCCCCACACCCGTGGCCAGTCCCCCCCTTTGGGCGTTGGCACCGGGTCGCAAGGCCGCCTGAGCAGCCCCGCCGACCCGGCGCCGACGCTCGAGGGCCCGCACGCCACCACAACCGGCTGTGGCGGGAAAGCTACGGAAAGTGGACGGCAGGCAGACCGGCCGTCGCCGCCACGCACCGTGACTCGTGGTCGCTAGACCATTGGCACAGCGGGCGGGGCGATCGTAGCTGCAGTGCTTGGCATGCGTCGGGGCGGACGGATTGACGGGAGCCCGACGACGAGCCCACCCCTTAAATCTTTAGCTACCGTCGCTGCCGGGTTGCCTCCCCCCCCCCCGCCCCCGTGCCTGTTCCCCCGTTGCACTCTCCCGCCCCCCTCTGTGCGTGTCAGTGGCTGCAGCAGGGGCCCCCGTGCGGGCGGCCCCCCTCCACGAAACGGGAACCTCCCGCGTCAGTGAGGATGGCAGGCATTGCGGGAGGTTGGCGGCCCCTGTTGGCACCCCACGTTTGGTAGTGCGGGCCCCCCCTCCACACGGGGGGCGTGAGCGCACGCACTGACTGCCAGCGGCGGGGGTGGGCTGAACCGCCGCGGTAGCGGTTTCTCCGCGCCCCCGAGCGGCGGTGCGGCCACCCGCGGGGGAGGGAGGGGTACTGGATCACCCCCAACTGGGTCCGCGCCTGGGGGTGGGGGGGGGATGCGCGGTCACCACCCACCAACCGCAAGGCACAGTCGACGCCAACGCGGTGCGACGGTAGCTCTTCTCCCCCGGATATGCGCCGGCTTTTCCGTGCCACCGGCCTGTTGCCACCACATTGCTGTCCAACTTTCCGCCCCCCCCCCCGCCTCCCGCGCCCCCGCTCACCAACGTCACTACACAAATCACCTGAGCAGCGCGCCAGTGCCTGTGGCGCGGGGACAGGCCAAGCGACAGGGCAGCCCATGGGAGAAAAAGGCCCGCCCCCATAGCCCGGATCCCACGAAGTAGGAAAGGATTCCCAGCAGCGTGGCGAGCTTGAGTGGCCCAGCGCGACGGTGGAGCTGCCCAGGCCTACCCCGCGGGAGCCACGCTGGAGCAACCAGCCGGCGGGCGAGGCGACGGGCGGCGGTCACGCGCCGCCCACAGCGCAGGGTGTCGGCCTCGTGCGGGAACCCCTACAGGCCATGCGAGAGCGTCCCACGCCGCCGTGGGAGGTTCAGTACCCGCATCTGGCCCGCCGTCGGCTCACGGTGTGCCTGACGGCCGTCAAGCCGCGCGCCGTCACTCGCAGCGTCGGCACACACCACCGTCATTCCCGGCGGGCGCCACCAACGGACAAGCCATCCACAGTGCCTCGCCGTTGAACGTGTCAGCCGCCCTGTCCCCTGCACGGACCGCGGGCGCTTGGTGGCTGACCTGCGGCATTGCGCAAAACTGTGGAAACACGAAACACATCGAATCTTAGAACACCAGAGCTTGCTATATATGTTTCTGACCCAGTCTGCCGTGCGGCTCACCAGCGTGACTGAAGCGCGTCATCGCCTCCCCGTGTCCCCCCCCCCCACCCGCCCTTACCCTCCCCAGTGGTCTCCTGCCCCCCTTAAACTCCCAGCCGCCCCAGCCAAGCTCATGGCGCTTCGCTGCGCACCAACGCCCGCCGCGAGCGGTGGACGAGGCCCAGCGACACGCTCGACGCCGCCACATATGCGAGGTACACCCCAATGGGGACGGGCGCAATGTACGGCCGGCCAAGCAGGGCGGGGGCGCCAATGCGGCCGAAAAAGTCGGCCGCCACCACCAGCTTGATGGCCAGCGCCCACGCGACGCGGCCGTGCCCACGCACGCCGCCCGCCCGCCGAAAGTACACGCCCACCGCCGCCACCGTCGCCACCGTCTGGGCGGCAACAGCGAGGAAAAGGAAGACAAACAGTGGCGGCGCAATGTCCCGCAGTGCCAGCAGCGGGTCGCCAAGGCGGGCCACAAAAATGGCCGCCACCAAGCCCACCGCAAAGGCCGCGTCAAAGACGCTCATGGCCTGCACGCCCGTGAGGAGGTCTGCGCCCGTGCCGCTGAGCGTGAGTGCCTTGGCGTGGCGCAGGAAAAAGAGCCCCGACGCGGCAAGCGGCCCGAGCAACACCCCATACGAGATAAGCGCAGCGGTGAGCGGCCCGTACGAGTGACGAGTGTAGTACTCATAGGCGGTGCCCGCGACAAAGGCCGACAGGTCGAGCTCCTTGGCCGACAGCCAGCGGGAGAGCGCGGGGTTGGCAGCCCCCGATGCGCGGGACGCCGACTGGAGCGCAAGCTGCACCTCGTGAAGCTTGATCGTCAGCTGCCGATTCTCCTCAGCCGCGTACGACTGGAGGAGGCGCAGCTCGTCGCGCTCCTTGTTCACCTTCAGGACGGCCACCTCGAGCGCAGCCAGCCGCTCACGCAGCGCCGCGCGGTCATCGTCGGCAGCCGCAGCGGTGGCGGCTGCCACCTTGGCCGCCGCCTTGACAGCGGCGCTGGCGGCCCCACGCTTGGGAGCGCCCCCCGCCGCTTTGGCGGCCCCCGCCGCCACTGCTGCCTTTGCCCCAGGCACAATGCGGTCCATGGCCGACCGCACCTCATACATCGTTGCCTCCACGTCCGCGTCAATGGGCAGAGCAGCCGCCTTGGCAGCCACCTCCCGAGATACGGCATCCCGGTCGACACCCCGCGGTAGGCGGGCCTTGGCCGCCTTGCGCGCAGCCTTTTTGGCCGCCGCCGCCCCCTTCGCGCGCTTAGCCTTGGCCGCCCGGCCGCGGCCGCCCGCGCGTGCGTCGGCTTTTTCCTGAACCTCCGCCGCCAGCGATACGGGTAGGTGCGGCGGTACGGGCGCCGCCGCGCCCGCCCGCCCATACTCCGCAGCCTTGCCATGCGACTGGGCAACGGGCGGCACAGGCGCAGCCGCGCCCACCCGCCGGTATTCGGCGGCCTTGCCACGCGACTCAGCAATGGGGGGCGACCTCGAGCGGCCGGCAGCAAGCAGCTCGGCGGCAGCCGGGCTCAGCTGCCCCTCCAGGGTGGCCACGCTGGCGTCGCTGCCGGAGCTGCCTGCAACTGAGGCAGAAGCGGCGGTGGCAACAGCGGCGGTAGCGGTGCCCCATGCAAGCGGAAGCAGCAGCGATGCGGCCACCGCCGACGCTAGGTAGGTGGCCTTCATGATGCCACAGTGGGGGGGGGGTCGGGTGAAGGGCGGCAGGAGAATCACAGGAGTAGCAGAAATGGGGTGGGAAGGATCGTCGACGGAAGAGGAGGGGCAATGATGGAGAGAGTGCGGAGAACGGGATACCGGGCGGGGGAGGGGGATGGGTAGATAGGGGACAAAGTGTGGGGAGGGTAGGATCCCTATCGTGCACACGGCCTCGTCAGCGCACGGCCGGGGGTGGAGCTACGCGTCGCGGCGCGCCACAACACCCACCACCTCAGGACGAGCGCGCCGCGGATATGACGTCACGTGGCGGCGGCCGCCGCAACCACCTTCGGCAGCCACCGACCCGCGAGGCCAAGCCGACAGCCCAGTAACGCCGCGGCCGCGCCTCCCCTCCCCCCCCCGCTACAGCCAGGCAGCCGCTGCGACAGCCGCGGAATGGGACCCCGACGCCGCGAAGGCGCGCGCGCGCGAGCAAGTCACTGGTGGGCGTACCAGAGAGGGGCGGGAAAGGGGGGGGGCAGCGGGCAGGGGGGGGCATGAAGGGTAGCGTCGGCGTGGCAAACGCAGCGACTATCTGGCTGTGGCGCAGACGGGGAACGCGGGCGAGTGGCGATCTGCTGGAGAGGGGCAGCGGGGGAGGACGGGCCAGGCAGCCGGGGCGGACGCAGAAAAAGAAAACAAAACGAGGAAGGCAAAGGTGGTGCAGGGAGGGGAGCGGACACTGGCGGCTGCGGTCAGAGGCGGGAGGTGGTTCCCCGCACCCCTCCCCGCACCCCTATCCCCCTCCTCCCGTCCACCCTCCTGCCGCGCCCCCACGGGCGGTGCCCGTGGCCGCCGCCGGCCGCCAGTGCAACACACGCGGCCACCCCGCGGCAGCGGCGGACGTCATTGGGCCACCGCGGCCGCCGCGGCAGCCGCTGCCCTGACCGGGAAGGGGCGGGCGCATAGCGACCAAAACAAGAAAAGAAAAAAACACAACAGCCATGCCGTGATGCCGCGCCGCGCCCATCGGTAGGCCGGTGGCCACCGCCAGTGTGCCTGACGCTGTCGGTCGTTGAATGAGCAGGGCCGCCAGGGTCCGGGTCGCCCGCCCCCTCGGCTATGGGAGAGCCGGGCTCGGCAGGGGTGGGAGGCAGACGAAAAAAGGCGCTCGTGTCGCAACGGCCGCCGGCGATACGGGAATCATTCCACCATGATCATGCAGGGTGCGCAGGAGCAGCGCGGAGAGCATAGACTGCAGGGGTGGAGGAGAGGTAGGCGGGGTTGAGCGTCGGGGGAGACCAGGAGCGTGTCAGCTTGGAGGCCTCCATCGAGGGGGCTGCAGGGGGTCGCGGCTGTGTGCAAGGCGGCCTCGGTTGCTCTTCCCATGCGCTTCCCCATCCATTTGCGTATGACGTGACCTCGTCGGTGTTGAAGACGCATGTACTGCACAATGTACAGTAACTCCTTTGACTCCGGGGACGCGGTGCACAACTCAATCGATCGGATCACCGGGCGAGATAGGGGGACACGGGCCGTCTCGCTCCCCGTCACTCGGAACGTCGGCTCGCGTCTTGAGTGCGTGGGAGACCGCCTTCCACCATCATCGGCCGACCGGGCTGTGGTCGGAAGACCAGTGTTGCGGCTGCTCTCTCCCCCTTGGCTCCCCCCCCGCTGCCGCCTGCCCCCCTGCGCCGCCAATCCTTGTCGTTTTCATCTCCTCGTGAGGTGTACTGGCTGCTGCGTTTGTGCCCTTCTTTTCCTTGCTCACGCGCCTCCCTCGCCAACTATGGGGGCACTCCGCCTGGGCCACGGCTTTGCCTCCGCTCCGCCGGCCTTTGTGCCGTGCCCCACCACTGCTACCCCCCGCGGCTGGTCGGTGTCCCCAGCGCTGGGCGGCGGACTGCCCTGTCGCTCTGGCGGCCGCCCGTCCGCGGCTCCACCCGCCGTGGCCTCCCGGCCGTGGCCCACCCCGCGAACGCGGCGGCCACCGACGGCAACAGCGGCGTCGTCCGCACCGGGCGCTGCGGACGATGGGGCGCCCCCCTCGTGGGCGGTCCCGCCGGGACCACCCGCAGCGGGCACCACAGCGGGCGACGGTGTTAGCGCCGGCGGGTCGCCGCCTCCCACCTCAGCGGCCGCCGCCACCGGCAGTGACGTTACGGGCTCGGCGGCGGCAGCAGCAGCATCAGCGGCGGCGTCAGCGGCGGCGGGGGGGGAGCCAACCACCACCTCCCTCCGCTCCCGCCTTATTTACCTCGCTCGCGCCCTCCGCGTGGCGGTCGACTCGGAACAGTATGGCACGGCGGCGGCGGTGGCGGCCGAGGCGGCCCGCACACGACGCGCCGACCCGTCCCTGGCTGCCGCTGATGACCTTGCCGCGGCGGTTGCGGGGGAGGAGTTTGGTGCGGCCGCCGCTGCCGCCGCGCGCCTGCGGCGGGCCGTTACGGTGGCGCCGGCGTCAGTGACGAAGCCGCTGGGGGTGGTAGCGGCCGACGGGGGGGGCGAGACGGGCGGGGGGGAGGGGGGGGTGGCATCTGCGGCAGCTGCGACTACGACACCCGCGGCCAACGGCTGGGAGGGGGGGCACCTGACCAACCGTCTGCTGACGCTGAGCCCCGCGGATGGCGATGGGCGGATGCACCTCGCGACGGTCGCCCCCGACGGTTCCAACGGGCTGTCGCTCGAGCTGGAGGCGGGCGGTGGCCTGCTGCTACAGCCGACCTGGTCCCCCGATGGCACGTACGTGGCGGTGGCGGACGTGCGGTTGCCGCTGTCCGGGTCCAGGAGGGAAGGCGGGGGGGGTGCCCTCGCGTCGGCGGCCGCGTATGTGGTCATCCTGTCGGTTGTGGATGGGGCCGAGGTGCGGCGCGTGCGTGTGTCGCCACCACCCTTTTACTTTCAGTGGTCAGCCGACGGGTCGCTGCTGACGTTTCTCCACAATGAGCCCGCGCAGCCTTCGCCGACCGGGGCGGGTGGCGGCGGCGAGCCGTCGTCGCCGCCTCGGCGGTCCCGGCGGGTGCGCGCTTCGGTAGTGTCTGCTGCGCCTGGTGCCGACAGCGACGCGGTACCGTTTGCGGGGGGGCACCCCCTCTACTACGCCATGTCCCCCGAGGGGGGGTCCGCGCTCGTGTATGCGGGCGATGACCGTCGGGTGGTGGTGCACGACCTGGCTGCCGGCCCGGGGGGGGGGGGTGGCGGCGGCGGCGCGCCCCCGCCACGGGTGCTATCCACGAGAAGTGGCGCGCTCGCAACGCCCCAGTGGTTGCCCCGGCCGCACCGGCAGGCTGTGGGGGATTCTGTCGCAGAGGCGGCAGGCAGTATCCTTGCCGGTGAAGATGGCGAGCCGCTGGCGCTGCTGCTCGAGGATGATGCTCCTGCTGATGCTGGCACCGGTGGTGGGGGTGCCTCTGACACCTTCTCGGCGGGGTCCCCTCCCCAGGCGCTTGTGCTCATGTCAATCAGTACCCCCTCCCGGCGGCGGGTGCTGGGCCGCTTTTGGGGCCACGTCCGGTACGCCGTTGCGCCAGGCGGCGGCCGCCTGGCCGTCCTGGTCACCAACCCACTGTCTGGGCGGGAGGAGCTGAGCGTCATTGAGGGGCCGTTTGCACTGGACCTGCCAGGCCCCCCTGGCGGTGGCGCGGGCGCCCACGGCGACCGCGCGTGGGGCGCCGCCACTCCCGCGGACGCAATCCTGTCCAACCCAGCCAACCGGGCGGTGGCCTTTTTCTGGTCCCCCGACGGCCGCCGGCTGCTCTTCCTCACCACCCCCCGCAGCAGCGGCGGCGGCGGCGGCGGTGGAAGCATGGGCGGGGCTCCTCGCAACGCTCTCTACTCGTGGGCGGTCTATGACGCGTTGACGGGCCGTGTGGCGCGGTTTGCGCGCCACCGGCTGCCGACGGTGGGGCCCCTACTGCTGAGCTTTTTTGACCAGCACGCGCGGAGCACGACCTTTTGGTCACCCGACTCGGCGTCGTTTGTCTACGCCGCCATCCCTGTGGAGGAGGGGGAGGTGACTGCTGGCGAGACCGTCTACGGCAGCGGCGCGCCGCCGCCGCCCGCGGGCGCCGTGTCGGATGCCGAGGCCCGGTGGCTCCGCGGCGGCGGCGGTGACGGCGTCCCGTTTTCTTCGATGAAGTCAGCGGCGGCGCCGGCGGCGTTTGTGCAGACGCTCCCCGCGGCCCTGATGGACGCCTCCCTCCCGCGGGCGGGCCTCGCTGACGCGGTCGAGCCCCCTCGCCGGGTGGCCGACGGCGTGCAGTACGCGTCGTGGAGCCCGTGCTGAGGTGAGGAAGGGCGTTGGGAGGCGGGGGGCTGATGGGGGATGGACGGGTGAACTGGGAAACAAGGCTCAGGAGCTGCAGGGGCAGCGGAAGGGGGATGGCGAGGGCTGGGGAGGGGTTTTCGGCAGGTCTCACCTTCTCGCCGCGGCCGCCTTAAATTTTTCTTTTTTTTCTTCGGCTGATTTTGCCCTGGGCTCGTGGTGGGGTCAAGCTGTTGTGACGATCAGCCGCCTACGCCGCCCGCCAGTCCCCGCACGACATGAAGCAGTGGGTCATGCGTCTGCGAGCAAAAACGTGATATGGGGAGGAGGGGGAAGCGGGATGGGCACTGCCCGACCGTCGCTTTGGACACGAAGGAGTTGCGTGGCCACGAGGGGGCCCTTTTTCCACGTCCTGCTCTCCCCTGTCCCGCGCGCACGTCTTTTGCTCGCGATGCCCTGCCAGCGTGCTCGTGGTCAAGGCAGCAGATGGCCAGCGGTGGCGGAGGGGGGGCCCTCCATGCCTCCTCCATGCCGCTTCGACACCGCGGTCGCTGCCATATGGGAAAGAATCCGCTGGCACCACAGGGGTCGGTTGTGCCCTAGGACGGCCATGCGACAGTACTGACATAGAGGGCGGTCGTAGTGGCGTCGGTGGGGGGCTGTTGGGAGCAGCGGTTGAGGTGGAAGCTCGGTGACGGCATGCTGGGTCGCGTGCAGATGGGGGCGGCGACTGAAGAGGTGGTAATGTACCCCGGCCGCCGCCTGCCCGTTTTCCCCGAAGAACCCATCGCCCACGTCGCAGGTCGCCGTCGGCCAGTAAAGCGGCGCTGGAACACCCCAAGGCAGAAACTATGTGTCAATGATCAACTGCTTTTCGCCCGCTCCGACACGATCACCGCTTAGCTGCCTTCCGTCGCCCCCCCGCCCTCAATCCCTACAGCAGTGCCTATGCTCTCAATCCCTACGCAGGTCAGGGGAACTCGCCTTCCAGCAATCCCCGCTCGTCACTCTTCCCCAAGGAGCGCTTCAGCTGCAGCCGCACCTCCCCTTCCCGCAGGAAGTAGCCAGTCACCAAGAGCCAAAACAGGAGCGACCCCAGCTCCACCACCCCACTCTCCACAATCGCGTCGCCCTTGGCTGGGAGGCCCTCCCGCTTGACCACCGCCTCGACAATCTTGCGCATCGCCTCCACCACCTCCTCCCCCGCGTTCGCGGTGAGGGCCGACAAATTGGCGGGCTCCATGTTGGCCATAAAAGCAATCAGCGGGTTCGAGCCCGCGGAGGTCCGCGTGAGCTCCGAGCGCAAAAGGTCCACCTCGGACCGCAGCTCTTCAACGTACTCGGAAACGGGCATCTCGCTCGTACTCCCATCGCTGTGGACAAACACCGCAACGCCACCTTCAATGCGGGGTTTGGACGACGTCTCCGCCCCTGTCCCCGACAGCTGCCTCGACGGGGATGTGAGGGACTGGAGCAGGCCGTAGCGGTACTCGGCATTGCGGATGAGGTAGCCGCTCAGCAGCAGGGAGCTCATCAGCTGCACCAGGTTGGCTGTCGCCGTCCGTACGCTCGTCTGGAACGCGTGTGCGGGGAGGGAGCCGAGCATAGAGGTGAGCGTCTGACGCATGGCGGCCTGCACTTCCGGCGGGGCAGTCTCCTTGAAGCGGCGCATCAGCTCAGGGGGGGGGACGGACTGGACAAACTTGACGAGCTCGTTGGATTCCTCCGGTGGCTCCCCAGAGGAAGCACCCGACCCACCCGCCAGCCGAGACAGTCGTGCCAGCGCCGATGACACGGACGGGGCGGGGGTGTCGTTGACCAGAAACTCCGAGTCCCGCGACCCGCTGTCACTGCGCCCGTCCAGGGAGGCGGGGTAGGCCGACAGCTCGTCCGAATCATAGTCGCTGTCGCTGTCGCTACTCCCGCCACTCCGGGCGGTTGTCGACGAGGCGTCATCCACGTCCATGACCGGGTCGTCCCCCGACGCCGCATCGGACGCCGCATCGGCAGCCGCGTCGGCGTCTGTCCCGTCAGGCCCACCCGCCGCGGGGTCCTTAGCGGTGCTTCCATCCGATGCCCGCATGAAGAGGGTCGGCACCCGACGGAGGGGCGTCGCCACGGGCAGCCGCAGCGGCGCGACCGTCCCGCCGCCAAGGCGGCGGCGGTAGACGGCGGCGGCCGGCCGCCGGCCACCGCCGGCGCGCAGCGCTGGAGCGCCGACGCACACAAAGGCGGCCATGGGGCACAGAGAGGGGAGAACGACAGGGAAAAAACGGGAGGCGGGGGAAGGTGAGGGGTAGGGGAGAAGGGAGCTCGCGCGAAGGAAGCCACGGCGTCGAGGGGAAAAAGAAAAGTCCGGTTCGCGTCGTCAACGGCTGTGCGACGCGCAGTGGAGCGCGAGATGCGAGATGCTCCCCGCCCGCCGACAGCCATGCGCGCACGCTGGCCGGTGGGCCCTGGCTGCCGCCGCCAAGTGGCCCGCCATCTAGCACCTGGCCAATCAGCGGTGGGGACCGGCTTGTCGAAAGTGCCAGCACCACTGATTGGGTTGACCAAGGTCTGGAAGGATGCCAAACCCGCAAGCCGCCGAACACTGGACCATACAAGTCCTCGTGGCACCACAAGTAGGGGTTGCTGTGACTTGGCTCTCATTGGAAACTCCAACACCGGTGTGTGCTAAATCAACCTGTCTAATTTTGTAGACTGTTCAACTTTGGCCGATGCAATGGTGTGTTGTGGTGACGTCTAAGTATCTGAACGTATCCAGCTCGTTGGGCGGGGTCGCGTGTGCCTTCTGACGCATGTTTGTTCCAAATCCGGGCTCGAACGAACCAGAACCCACGGTTCATGGAGACAAAGAGAGAAAGAGAGAAGCGCAGGTCTGCCAAAGCCTCGACGCGAGAGCGCCGTGCTCCACATCGCAGACCGGGAAGAAGCAAAGACAAAAAGAAGGGGTTACAACCCCTGAGCAATCCCAACAAACAAAGAGGGAAAGGACGGCCGCGAATCCGACCGACGAGCAATGGGCGGGAGGGTGGGCGCCGCGGTGAGGGGGCGGACGTGCCGGGCTGTGGCCGGCGTGGGGAGGCGCTCCTGGCGGCCCCCTCTTGTGGCCCTTCGCTCCGCCCCCCTTCCGACGGCCGCTCCCGTCGTGGCCCGCCGCTGCTTCCAGGTGTCGTCGGCTCGTGGGGCCCCCCCACACCCCTTCCCGCGAGGTGCCAGGCGAGGACGGGCCACGCGGGGTGGGGGTGTGGACGCACCCCCCCCCGCAACACCACCACAGAGACGGTCCCGCCGAGCAGACGGTCCGCGTGAGGCGGCGGTAGCGAGGAGAGGAATTCCAGATACCCACATGTGTGGCAAAAACCACTCGCACACACAGTACCCAAGTTGGGGCGGTGAGCGAGGGCTGCCTCCCGTGTCGGGGGAACCGGAAGAAGTGCAAGTCGCACACACTCTATCCCTGTTGTGGGGCAATCCCCCCACGGACAAACAAGAAGATGGTGTGTGGTCCAACAGTTTCTTGGTCGGGACGGGGACGCAGGGCCAAGCCCCGCTGTCCCTCCCCTTATCCCCCCAGGGTCCACTCAGAATCTCGCCACTCAGAATCTCCCACCCCAGCACCTGCCCACCGGGCCACACGAAAATTCAAGACGATAAATGCAGAAAACCCTCAAATCCAAGTTGGATTTACTACTAAGCTAACTATCCCGAACTTAGGGAATATGGACCCAAATGCAGGGGGAGGAACGGACCAGGCTAGTGGCCTGCCGCCCCTTGCATGGCACGTGTTGCCCCCTACCTGGGGGTCAATACTGCCACACTCCCCTCTCCTCAGTTCCGACCGACCCGGTCGGCCCTGTGAGGGGGTGCGTAAACGCACGTCTCGGCGTTGGGGGGGGACGTGACTTGCTGTCCCCCCCTTGAGTACGTAACGCGGATGTGGAGGCGGTCACGTTGGCCGCCCCTCTCCTCAAGCTTGCCCACTTGGCAGCTTGCTCTCCTCGGTTCACACCTCACCACCACCACCACTTCTCCTTCACCTTACACGGGGCCACCCCACGCTGGGGAGGCCACCCGTTTACCCACGATCCGAGTCCCCCTCAACTCGAGGCGGGTCTCGTGCCGCGATAGCCAGGACGTCTCTCCCCAACTTGGGGAGAGCCATGGCGACTCCGGGAGTGGAGACGGACTCTCTCGATGAGCGTATGGAGGACACCTCCTACGGTGCAGCGCCTGCCGGGACTTCCGGCGGGGGCTCCGCGATCGCTCCGGGGGGTGGGACTCCCGCGTCACCCGGCTTTGGGTTGACGGCAGGATCTCCCCCGGAGGCGGGACAAGTTGTCCCGCGTGAGGCCTTGGGGCGGTGGTTTTACCCCGCTTGGCCTCTGTATGAGGAGGGGTTGACTGTTCTTCGCTGTGGCCGACTCGGCGCAGCGATGGGTCGGGTATGGGACCGCCTACGGGAGAAGTATCCCCGTAGGGTCGGGTTCCCTGCCGGCTTCAGGACGGACCAGTTTGCCTTCCTGGACGACGAGGAGGTCGAGGACGTGCAGCGGGCCAAGGCCATGGTGGACCGCGGGGGAACTATCCCGGGTCCCGGCGACTTGCCGACCTTCACTTGGGACGCGGTGGCAACTCGCCCCCCGTACCTTCACGAGGCCGATCCGCACACTCATCACTTTGATGTGCGGATGGAGAAGGACTTCCGGCGAGGTCCCTACTTGGTGACCTCGGCTCAACTTGAGTTTCCTCAGCAGTCTGCTGCCAGTAAGGAGCAATACTACCCGAAGAAGCCCGAGTGGTGGCCTCAAGTTGAGGTCCCCTACGGGTTCCCGGCATTGTTGCCACGGTTGCTTGACCACTTCGGCTCCGTCATGTTGACGGCTGGCCCTGATCATCTGGTGTGGGCCATGTTGGCCACCCAGTGGCTCCTCGAGGTCATGTCGACCTGGGTGTCATGTGTTCAGCGGCGGGGGATGCTCTGGCATCTCCCCCTCCGGCTCATCCAGGGTTTGGAACAGCTCACCCCTCAGCTAGTTGCTGAGGGGTGCTCGTCAGGACAACTCACTCTACTTGAGGAGATGCTCCGCCTCCACAAGTTTATCGAGTGGGAGAGCATTGAGCACAAGTTGCGCCGCCCCACTCGGGGGCCCAAGGACGATGGCGCACTTCGCCAGTTCGTATGGGTCGCTCGTGAACTTCACGACGGCCGTGTGGTCCTACGAGAGGGGTTGGGCATCGGGGACTACCCGTATGCCCCGGGGGTGGATCGTCACACTGCGCCACCCCCGGACAAGCCCATAGTTATGGCTGTGCCCTCATATGATGACCATATGACTCAACCTACTGCGGGGGCCCCAAGTCGGGGTCGCAGTTACACCCGGGTACCGCCACCTCGGCGTGCCCCTCCGCTTCCTCCTGTTCCTTTCCAGCCTCACGGGAACATCCCGATCAGCGTGGCCGTGGAGTCATCCACACCGGTGTCTCCCAACTTGGGGGCCACCCTCCTGACGGTATACCCCAAGTTGGTGTTACCGCCCACGCCTCTAACCTCAGAGATGATGATCACCACGTTGGTGCGCACCATTTCCTGGTTGGCCGCGTCGACCGCAACCCTCCAAAGTTCCGAGACTCCTCAACTTGAGGAGCGCGTTCGTACTGCGGTGGCGACCGCGAGTTGCGAGTCGGTGGCGGAGTTTATGACGGCCGAGTTGGCTCGCATTGGGGCTATTATGCCCCAGCCAACCCCACTTGGGCGTGGCAAGCGTCGTGCGAGCCGGGCATACTCGCCTCCTCGCCGTCGTCGCCGTCACTCGCGGCGCTCTCCCTCCGTGTCGGAAGACGAGTTGTCTTACTCCGTCTCGGAGTCCTCTACCCCATCGGAGACGGAGTCTGTCCAGCGTCTGCGTCGCAAACTTGCGCGCAAGACCAGGCAGAAGAGTAGCCACGGTCGGCGCCACTTGCGCGACCGTGAGGGGCGCGACGGTTCCGACTTGGAGCCGCCGCCCCTTCCAACGAGTGGAGACCGTTATCGGCGTGGGTCTCGCCGCTCGCCTCCACGTGAGGGCGAGGGCCGTGGAGTGGGAGAGTCTAGCATGCGTGCCTAGTTGGCAGCTGCCTTTGTTGTGAGAGTGTGAGGGTTAGGGCTGTAGTTTAAAGCCACTCTGCGTACCACTTCGACTTGAAGCACTCTCTTGGCACTGTTGCTCGGCCTTCCCTCACGTTGAGGGAGGGCTGTTAGGGTCTATCTCGTTCCGGGCACAGTACGCCCGGACCTTCTCAGCAGGAAGGTCCTCCACATACTCCCACGTATCATCCTTGGCTTTGTAGCCAAACCAACGCACCCTCAACATGAGGCGGTCAGTATCCTCATCCCAGCCGTGGTCGATGAACTTGTCGAACACGTACTCCTGCGGGCCCTGTTTGGCTGCAGGCAGCGAGGGCAGGCGCCACGTTTTCAAAGCACGCGCCCAAGCTGGGTCGCCTGCAGGCGGTGGTGCAACTTTGACCACGTCCTGTCCGTTCACTGTGCGGACCCCATCGTCACTTTCGATGGTGAAGCGCCGCCCATCAGTACGAAGGACCTGGTACGGCCCCTTCGTCTGGAACACCAACTTACCCCCAGTTGGGGTGTGTGAGTGGACCAATACCCAGTCACCCTGCTCGGGGACATGCTTGGCGTTGCGCACCTTTTTGTCAAAGGTACGCTTGTAGCGCTTTTGTGCTTTGTCCATCTCAGCCCTGACTTTAGGGATGAGGTTTTCAAGCCTAGCAGCGAACTCCGCCTTACTCTCAGTAGGAGTGGGCGTACTGCCACCATCCTCCCTAGTTGGGAGCGGCCGCCGCACGGCAATAGACCGCACGCGACGGGGGGTCACAAAAGCGAGGGGTACTTCCCCGGTAGATGAGTGAACCTGCGAATTGTAGGCAGTGGTCAGAATAGAAATGTATTGGTCCCACGTCTTCACGTGCTCACTCACATAATGGCGCAGCTGCCTAACAATAGTTTTGTTGAAGCGCTCCACCTGCCCATTAGTTTGTGGGTGGTAGGGGGTGGCATAGTTTGCCTTAACCCCCAACATATCCAGCACTCCTTGAAACAGTACAGACGCAAATTGCGGTCCATTGTCCGATAGTGTACTATCCGGAATGCCATACGCGGCAACCCAGTGATCTAGGAAGGCTGACACGACCGACATGGCCGTGATCTCTGCCAGTGGGATCGCTCGCGTAAGTTTCGTGAAGCGGTCACAGATGACCAGGAGGTACTGGTTGCCCTCCTCGGTCACTGGCAGTGGCCCAAGGATGTCCATCGCCAACGCGGCGAAGGGCTCCTTGGCCGGGAACAATAGCATAGCCGTAGTAGGCCGCCGTTCCATCAGACGGTTCTGTGCACAACTTGTGCAGGCAGCCACCCAACTGTAGATGTCCACCACCATGGACGGCCAGTAGTACCTGGTCCTCAGGGTCTGGTACAGTTTACTAGACCCCAGGTGTCCACCCGTGGGAGCGTTATGCTCCCTCTCAAGGA
Organism: Pyropia yezoensis; assembly: GCA_009829735.1. NCBI lineage: Eukaryota > Rhodophyta > Bangiophyceae > Bangiales > Bangiaceae > Pyropia > Pyropia yezoensis. The sequence continues at coordinate 43,238,575 of CM020618.1, forward strand.
TACTGTCCTTGAGGGATGCGGGGACGACAAGTTGTTCGGTCCCCTGGAATACCCCCCTCCTCATGAGGAGGCCATCGTCTCCCAGGAAGAACCGCGTCTCCGCCACTGTATCCAGGGTATCCCTCTGCGACTTGCAGAAGGGATCCTCGGCCTGGGCCTTCACTACTTCGTCCAGGGACAGGGGCAAGTACTTCTTGTTCCCTGGCGCCTCGGGATTCAACGCCTGACCCGAGCGCGTGACTACCCCCACGATGGGGATGTCCTCATCGACTGGGGTGGTGTCCAGTCCCTCGGTAGGTACCCGAGAGAGGCCGTCGGCAAGGGCATGTTGCCTGCCAGGTCGGTACTCAATATCAAAGTTGAAGGGTGCAAGTCGCACCCTCCACCGGTTGAGACGAGTGTTCGTACAGTCCGTCTTGAAGATGAACTGCAACGCGCGGTGGTCACAGCGGATGAGGAACTTCTCACCCTCTAGGTAGTGACGAAGTGACGTCACCGCCCATACCACTGCGAGTCCTTCCAACTCGGTGACTCCGTAGTTCTTCTCGGCCGAGTTTAGCCCCTTGCTGAAGTATCCCACCGGCAAGTACTCCTTGTCCGGCTGTTGCTGAAGCAACACACAACCAAGTTGGTCGTAGCTAGCGTCCACATCCAGGATGTAGTGGCCTCCCAACCTGGGAATAGCCAGGATAGGGGGCTTCAGCAGAAGGTCCCGAAGAGTCTCAAAGGATTCCTGCTCCACCCGACTTGGGGGAGGCAGGTTCTTCGGTAGCGTTGAGCTCACTAACTCATTCAACGGCTTCGCCACTTTGGCGAAGCCCTTAGTGAAACGTCGGTACACGTTACACATCCCGAGGAAGCTCCTCATCTGGGTCTGGGTCCGGGGGTACTGAGCCTTGCGGATGGCCCTCAAGTTTTTCTCGTTGACACTGAGACGCCCCGGACGGACAACATGTCCCAAGTACTCCACCTCTTGAGTGAAGAGGTGGCACTTACTCGCCTTCAGTGACACTCCGGCGTCAGCAAGTAGCTTGAACACCTGGCCAAGATGGCCAATGTGTTCCTCCGGACTTCGGGAGAACACAATGATATCGTCTAGGTACACGAGACAGATCTGCCACCGTACTCCGGCCAGAATCATGTCCATAGCGCGCTGGAAAGTTGCCGGCGCGTTACACAGGCCAAACGGTAGACGCTTGCACTGGTAGGTACCACAGTGACAGGTAAAGGTAGTTTTATGCCTGTCCTCCGGGGCAATGGGAATTTGCCAGTACCCCGCGTTACAGTCCAGGGTAGAGAACACGTTTGCCTCCCCCAGAGAGTCCAGACAGTCATCCATCCGAGGTAGGGGATAACTATCCTTCACCGTGCTCTCGTTGAGCTTACGGTAGTCGATACAGAACCGGGGGGTCCCATCAACTTTGGGGACGATCACCACCGGACTCGCCCACTCGGCGTTGCTGGCCTCGATCACATCGAGGGCCTCCATGCGAGCAACTTGCTCCTTAACGAGGGCCCTTGAACGGGGTCCCCCCCTATACGGTTGTTGGCGTATAGGGGGCGCACCGGGTTTCAACTCGATCCGGTGTTGGGTAGCTCTCATGAGTCCCAATTGACCATCCCACAACTTGTGATATTGGTCCAAGAGGCGTTCAACTTGAACCCTCAACCTGGGTGGAACACCCTCCATGTTTACCTGGGGCCGAGGAGAGGCGGCCGACTTGGCTTGATGCTTCTCCTTTCCGGACTTCGGGTCGCTACTTGCGCCCGCGCTGAGGGTGACCGCTACTACCGGTCCCTCGTGTTGGTCGATATAGCCGAACTTGGCCCCCGACTTGAAGAACTTGGGCGACGAGCTCAGGTTCATCACCTGGATCCTCCACGGGACTCCGGCTTTGGAGTCCATCGTGCCAAGGGCAACATGCACTTGGTGCTTGCGAGCAAGACGGGGGTTAGGGTGCACCAACCCGTTCCCCGCATAATCAGTTACAACATTCACGTGCGCCACCGAGTTGGGGGGCAACATGACTTTACGGGCTAAACGCAAAGTAGCAGTAAACCCTTCCCTCACAGAACAAACAGGCTTCGACTGTGAAACTGTCACAGGAGCCACAGACTTTCCCTTACCAAGGATGGGGATAGTCTCCCCATTCATCAACTTGACCCAGTACTCAGGGCCACAAATCAAAGGCACTTGTGTTACGACATAAGGGGTACCCAGAAGCAGGGGTACCGATATATTCTCAACTACACCATAGGTCACGTCGACCTCATGGGTCCCCAACCGAGTTGGTAGGGTCACGGCACCAACGATGGGAAGTACCCCACCATTGATATCGATCAGATGGTCAGCTTTAGACTTCCAGCGTTGGAGCCTCATCCCCTTTGGTAATAGCGACTTGCGTATCAAGGAGGCTCCTGACCCGGTATCAAGTACGATACGGACACAACAGGCGCGGCCGGGGGCAAGTTGCACCCGTCCAGCCACCTGGAAGTTCTCACCCGTCAGCACCGCGATGACCCGACGTGGGTTTACGTTCTTGGGAAGTCCCACCCGAGGTAAGCGGACTCCCTTAGGTCGCCGCAGTATCCGACACGGTTGGTTCGTCCTCTTGGCCCACTTGGCCGAGGCTGCCGTTGTGAGCTTCGGACGACCAGCTCCAACGGTCATTCGTTTCCCGCCGACTTGGCGTCCGAATCTGAGGGCGAAGGGGACGACGACGAGTCCGAGGACGACGTGTCCGCCCCCTCCGTCGAGGGTGTGGCGACCGCCACCACTGGTCGAGACCCACCCTCGCGGCGTGAACGCACTTCGTTCGTAGCCGACTTCTTACTCGCATTCCTAACAAGCTGTTGGATGCGTTTACTCAACTTGGGGCAATCATATGCCCAGTGACCATCGGAGTTGCAGTTCCAACACCGATGATCAGTTCCCGGAGGGGTCTTCCCAACTGGGGAAGACGACGAGGTACCTTGGGAAGTTCCCACGGCAGCTACCACCCTCTCCTTGCGGATTCGGCGTGCCTCTCGCAACTCTCTGGCCTGGCGCGCCTCTTCCCGTTCCTTGGCCAACTCGGCCTGACGCTCCTGGCGTTGTTCCTCCCGCAACTTGCGGTAGGCCTCGCCTCTGCGGTAGGCGAACCTAGCCAACTCGGCCAGGGTCGCCCGGGCAGTGTTATGCTCCCGGGTCTCCATCCGGACTGACCAGTGGAGTCCTTCCACAAACCGACTCTTCACCACAGCTTGTGGATGAAGAAACCCACAAAGATTGTTGAGCTTACGGACTCGCTCCGCAAAGGACAACTCGTCCTCCGCCTCTTCCTGATGGGCTTGCGTAAACTCCTCGACTTGAGAAGCCAACGCCGCTTCATCAACCATGGCCCTCAACAACCAGTTGACGAGCTCCAAATAGGACGTCACCTCCCCAGCGCCTCCACTTGAGGAGCTGGGCATGACGGACATAAGTTCTGTCCGCAGGTCTCCCTTCGTAAACTCCTGTAGCATGTAAAAAGCCATGCCTTCACTTATGGCATTGTCGTCACAGGCTTTTGTGAAACGACGTAGGAACTCAAAGACACGGAGGGGGGGAGTTCCATCCCACTCCGCTTTGTGCCCAAAAGAGTGAAGTGCATTCTTCTTGGCACGGCCCATGGCTCGGGCCTGGTCAGGACCATACGCCACCGACTTGTTGTGGAGGGCGTAGGTCTCACAGTCAAAGATCCTCTGGTAGACCGGGTTGGCTACCTGGATCTTGGGCGGCACCTCACGTTGAGGGAACAGCCGCTGTGGCACTGGGGTAAGTTCACCCACAGTGCCTGTAGTCCGGCGCGGCGCGCTTGGTGTAGCCGCCGGTGTTGTCGGGGGGAACTCCCCCATGAAGGGCGTACGCCCCACCGAGTATGGTGTGGCTCCCTCGTTGGGAGTCACAGGGGTCGCCCCCTGTTCAGGGCGACCCGAGATAGGTGTCAGGGGGGGCACCCCCTGCGCCTGCGGGCTCGAAGACCCCAATCCGGTCTGGACATTAAGGCCATCTGGCAAACTCGCCACAATCTGATTCAGAATAGTATTCGTCATCGTGACCACCAGGTCCGGCAAAGTCTGCCGCAACACAGTGGTCGCCTCCCGACGGACAGTTTCCGCGAGGAGTGGATTGACGACTCCAGTTGAGTCTCGGTCCACCTCCGGGAGTCCACCTGAGGGGTAACCACGTTTCTCAGGGGTCTCAACCGGGGGCATGGGCGCGAGCCCATCGCCGACCAACGGAGGTCCGCCGTCCTCCGAAAGCCTAGTTGGCGATGGCTCCATGCCAAAGTTGGCTCCAACCCGAGTGGAACTCGCGGGGACAGTCCTCACCCCTTGGGACGTTCCCGTTGAGTATACCACGCGGTGGCCAGACTTCGGCCCACCCACGTCAGAAGTGTCACCCGAGTGAACTCCCGACTGAGTCAGGGTGGCCTGTTGCCCGCCCGCACTTCCAGTCCTGCTGGCTTGAGGGACCTCTAGTCCCTCTGCGACCCCAGGTAAACCCACCTGTGTCTCACCAGTATTCAAAGGCACTGAAGTACGTGCGTCACCCGTGTACTCCCCGGACGACGGGGGGTCCGAGCTAGCCATGTTGGCTAACGATCCGTATGACACGGTCCAAGTCCACCGTTCCTCTGAGACAGAGGGCCCCCTACACCCGGGTGCACCCGGAGGTAAAGTTTACCTCTGTCCCCTGCTGCTCCACCAAATGTGGCAAAAACCACTCGCACACACAGTACCCAAGTTGGGGCGGTGTGCGAGGGCTGCCTCCCGTGTCGGGGGAACCGGAAGAAGTGCAAGTCGCACACACTCTATCCCTGTTGTGGGGCAATCCCCCCACGGACAAACAAGAAGATGGTGTGTGGTCCAACAGTTTCTTGGTCGGGACGGGGACGCAGGGCCAAGCCCCGCTGTCCCTCCCCTTATCCCCCCAGGGTCCACTCAGAATCTCGCCACTCAGAATCTCCCACCCCAGCACCTGCCCACCGGGCCACACGAAAATTCAAGACGATAAATGCAGAAAACCCTCAAATCCAAGTTGGATTTACTACTAAGCTAACTATCCCGAACTTAGGGAATATGGACCCAAATGCAGGGGGAGGAACGGATCAGGCTAGTGGCCTGCCGCCCCTTGCATGGCACGTGTTGCCCCCTACCTGGGGGTCAATACTGCCACAGCTGCAGCACAACATCGCAGCTCGCGGCACCCGCCGGAAAGCGGCTGCAAGCCGCGCAGGCCTCCAACACCCGCCGTCCCACACAAGAGCAGCAGGCGCCAACCTTGGGGATCATCAGTGGCCACTGCGCAACGCCATAGCGGGCGGCACCTCCCGGCGGGTGGCTGCCACCCGCCCTGTCAACCAACTTCCGCCGTCGCACACAACGGTGGCAGGCGTCAACTTGGGGGACCGTCAGTACTCACCGCGCACCGTCAAAAATGCCAAAGCCGGGTGGCAAGTGGATGGCACCACCCCATTCGACCCACAACTGCCGAACGCCACGACAGCAAGAGGCGCCAAGAAAGGTTGTCCACCACCAGCGTCCGCACTATACCACAGCTTGAGGTACCCGCCTGTATGTGGCTGCTACCTGCCCAGTCGTCACACAATCGCCGACCGCCAACCGAGGGACCGTCTGCAGCCACCGCGCGACGCCACAAGTGGCAACCTTGGCCAGCAGGTGGGTGCCGCCAGCCAAGTCCGCCCACAGCCCCCGCCCGACACAGCAGCACAAGGTGTCAAGGCAGGTTGTGCCCCTCCTGCTGCAGCACAACATCGCAGCTCGCGGCACCCGCCGGAAAGCGGCTGCAAGCCGCGCAGGCCTCCAACACCCGCCGTCCCACACAAGAGCAGCAGGCGCCAACCTTGGGGATCACCAGTGGCCACTGCGCAACGCCATAGCGGGCGGCACCTCCCGGCGGGTGGCTGCCACCCGCCCTGTCAACCAACTTCCGCCGTCGCACACAACGGTGGCAGGCGTCAACTTGGGGGACCGTCAGTACTCACCGCGCACCGTCAAAAATGCCAAAGCCGGGTGGCAAGTGGATGGCACCACCCCATTCGACCCACAACTGCCGAACGCCACGACAGCAAGAGGCGCCAAGAAAGGTTGTCCACCACCAGCGTCCGCACTATACCACAGCTTGAGGTACCCGCCTGTATGTGGCTGCTACCTGCCCAGTCGTCACACAATCG
>CM020618.1:43245292-43326254 GCA_009829735.1 Pyropia yezoensis
GCGTGCGTGTGTCGCCACCACCCTTTTACTTTCAGTGGTCAGCCGACGGGTCGCTGCTGACGTTTCTCCACAATGAGCCCGCGCAGCCTTCGCCGACCGGGGCGGGTGGCGGCGGCGAGCCGTCGTCGCCGCCTCGGCGGTCCCGGCGGGTGCGCGCTTCGGTAGTGTCTGCTGCGCCTGGTGCCGACAGCGACGCGGTACCGTTTGCGGGGGGCACCCCCTCTACTACGCCATGTCCCCCGAGGGGGGTCCGCGCTCGTGTATGCGGGCGATGACCGTCGGGTGGTGTGCACGACCTGGCTGCCGGCCCGGGGGGGGGGTGGCGCGGCGGGCGCGCCCCCGCCACGGGTGCTATCCACGAGAAGTGGCGCGCTCGCAACGCCCAGTGGTTGCCCCGGCCGCACCGGCAGGCTGTGGGGGATTCTGTCGCAGAGGCGGCAGGCAGTATCCTTGCCGGTGAAGATGGCGAGCCGCTGGCGCTGCTGCTCGAGGATGATGCTCCTGCTGATGCTGGCACCGGTGGTGGGGTGCCTCTGACACCTTCTCGGCGGGGTCCCCTCCCCAGGCGCTTGTGCTCATGTCAATCAGTACCCCCTCCCGGCGGCGGGTGCTGGGCCGCTTTTGGGCCACGTCCGGTACGCCGTTGCGCCAGGCGGCGGCCGCCTGGCCGTCCTGGTCACCAACCCACTGTCTGGGCGGGAGGAGCTGAGCGTCATTGAGGGCCGTTTGCACTGGACCTGCCAGGCCCCCCTGGCGGTGGCGCGGGCGCCCACGGCGACCGCGCGTGGGGCGCCGCCACTCCCGCGGACGCAATCCTGTCCAACCCAGCCAACCGGGCGGTGGCCTTTTTCTGGTCCCCCGACGGCCGCCGGCTGCTCTTCCTCACCACCCCCGCAGCAGCGGCGGCGGCGGCGGCGGTGGAAGCATGGGGGGGCTCCTCGCAACGCTCTCTACTCGTGGCGGTCTATGACGCGTTGACGGGCCGTGTGGCGCGGTTTGCGCGCCACCGGCTGCCGACGGTGGGGCCCCTACTGCTGAGCTTTTTTGACCAGCACGCGCGGGAGCACGACCTTTTGGTCACCCGACTCGGCGTCGTTTGTCTACGCCGCCATCCCTGTGGAGGAGGGGGAGGTGACTGCTGGCGAGACCGTCTACGGCAGCGGCGCGCCGCCGCGCCCGCGGCGCCGTGTCGGATGCCGAGGCCCGGTGGCTCCGCGGCGGCGGCGGTGACGGCGTCCCGTTTTCTTCGATGAAGTCAGCGGCGCGCGCCGGCGGCGTTTGTGCAGACGCTCCCCGCGGCCTGATGGACGCCTCCCTCCCGCGGCGGGCCTCGCTGACGCGGTCGAGCCCCCTCGCCGGGTGGCCGACGGCGTGCAGTACGCGTCGTGGAGCCCGTGCTGAGGTGAGGAAGGGCGTTGGGAGGCGGGGGGCTGATGGGGATGGACGGGTGAACTGGGAAACAAGGCTCAGGAGCTGCAGGGGCAGCGGAAGGGGGATGGCGAGGGCTGGGGAGGGGTTTTCGGCAGGTCTCACCTTCTCGCCGCGGCCGCCTTAAATTTTTCTTTTTTTCTTCGGCTGATTTTGCCCTGGGCTCGTGGTGGGGTCAAGCTGTTGTGACGATCAGCCGCCTACGCCGCCCGCCAGTCCCCGCACGACATGAAGCAGTGGGTCATGCGTCTGCGAGCAAAAACGTGATATGGGGAGGAGGGGGAAGCGGGATGGGCACTGCCCGACCGTCGCTTTGGACACGAAGGAGTTGCGTGGCCACGAGGGGGCCCTTTTTCCACGTCCTGCTCTCCCCTGTCCCGCGCGCACGTCTTTTGCTCGCGATGCCCTGCCAGCGTGCTCGTGGTCAAGGCAGCAGATGGCCAGCGGTGGCGGAGGGGGGCCCTCCATGCCTCCTCCATGCCGCTTCGACACCGCGGTCGCTGCCATATGGGAAAGAATCCGCTGGCACCACAGGGTCGGTTGTGCCCTAGGACGGCCATGCGACAGTACTGACATAGAGGGCGGTCGTAGTGGCGTCGGTGGGGGCTGTTGGGAGCAGCGGTTGAGGTGGAAGCTCGGTGACGGCATGCTGGGTCGCGTGCAGATGGGGGCGGCGACTGAAGAGGTGGTAATGTACCCGGCCGCCGCCTGCCCGTTTTCCCCGAAGAACCCATCGCCCACGTCGCAGGTCGCCGTCGGCCAGTAAAGCGGCGCTGGAACACCCCAAGGCAGAACTATGTGTCAATGATCAACTGCTTTTCGCCCGCTCCGACACGATCACCGCTTAGCTGCCTTCCGTCGCCCCCCCGCCCTCAATCCCTACAGCAGTGCCTATGCTCTCAATCCCTACGCAGGTCAGGGGAACTCGCCTTCCAGCAATCCCCGCTCGTCACTCTTCCCCAAGGAGCGCTTCAGCTGCAGCCGCACCTCCCCTTCCCGCAGGAAGTAGCCAGTCACCAAGAGCCAAAACAGGAGCGACCCCAGCTCTCACCACCCCACTCTCCACAATCGCGTCGCCCTTGGCTGGAGGCCCTCCCGCTTGACCACCGCCTCGACAATCTTGCGCATCGCCTCCACCACCTCCTCCCCCGCGTTCGCGGTGAGGGCCGACAAATTGGCGGGCTCCATGTTGGCCATAAAAGCAATCAGCGGGTTCGAGCCCGCGGAGGTCCGCGTGAGCTCCGAGCGCAAAAGGTCCACCTCGGACCGCAGCTCTTCAACGTACTCGGAAACGGGCATCTCGCTCGTACTCCCATCGCTGTGGACAAACACCGCAACGCCACCTTCAATGCGGGGTTTGGACGACGTCTCCGCCCCTGTCCCCGACAGCTGCCTCGACGGGGATGTGAGGACTGGAGCAGGCCGTAGCGGTACTCGGCATTGCGGATGAGGTAGCCGCTCAGCAGCAGGGAGCTCATCAGCTGCACCAGGTTGGCTGTCGCCGTCCGTACGCTCGTCTGGAACGCGTGTGCGGGGAGGGAGCCGAGCATAGAGGGTGAGCGTCTGACGCATGGCGGCCTGCACTTCCGGCGGGCAGTCTCCTTGAAGCGGCGCATCAGCTCAGGGGGGGGGACGGACTGGACAAACTTGACGAGCTCGTTGGATTCCTCGGTGGCTCCCCAGAGGAAGCACCCGACCCACCCGCCAGCCGAGACAGTCGTGCCAGCGCCGATGACACGGACGGGGCGGGGGTGTCGTTGACCAGAAACTCCGAGTCCCCGCGACCCGGCTGTCACTGCGCCCGTCCAGGGAGGCGGGGTAGGCCGACAGCTCGTCCGAATCATAGTCGCTGTCGCTGTCGCTACTCCCCGCCACTCCGGGCGGTGTCGACGAGGCGTCATCCACGTCCATGACCGGGTCGTCCCCCCGACGCCGCATCGGACGCCCGCATCGGCAGCCGCGTCGGCGTCTGTCCCGTCAGGCCCACCCGCCGCGGGGTCCTTAGCGTGCTTCCATCCGATGCCCGCATGAAGAGGGTCGGCACCCGACGGAGGGGCGTCGCCACGGGCAGCCGCAGGGCGCGCGACCGTCCGCCGCCAAGGCGGCGGCGGTAGACGGCGGCGGCCGGCCGCCGGCCACCGCCGGCGCGCAGCGCTGGAGCGCCGACGCACACAAAGGCGGCCATGGGGCACAGAGAGGGGAGAACGACAGGGAAAAAACGGAGGCGGGGAAGGTGAGGGGTAGGGGAGAAGGGAGCTCGCGCGAAGGAAGCCACGGCGTCGAGGGGAAAAAGAAAAGTCCCGGTTCGCGTCGTCAACGGCTGTGCGACGCGCAAGTGGAGCGCGAGATGCGAGATGCTCCCCGCCCGCCGACAGCCATGCGCGCACGCTGGCCGGTGGCCCTGGCTGCCGCCGCCAAGTGGCCCGCCATCTAGCACCTGGCCAATCAGCGGTGGGGACCGGCTTGTCGAAAGTGCCAGCACCACTGATTGGGTTGACCAAGGTCTGAAGGATGCCAAACCCCGCAAGCCGCCGAACACTGGACCATACAAGTCCTCGTGGCACCACAAGTAGGGGTTGCTGTGACTTGGCTCTCATTGGAAACTCCAACACCGGTGTGTGCTAAATCAACCTGTCTAATTTTGTAGACTGGTTCAACTTTGGCCGATGCAATGGTGTGTTGTGGTGACGTCTAAGTATCTGAACGTATCCAGCTCGTTGGGCGGGGTCGCGTGTGCCTTCTGACGCATGTTTGTTCCAAATCCGGCTCGAACGAACCAGAACCCACGGTTCATGGAGACAAAGAGAGAAAGAGAGAAGCGCAGGTCTGCCAAAGCCTCGACGCGAGAGCGCCGTGCTCCACATCGCAGACCGGGAAGAAGCAAAGACAAAAAGAAGGGGTTACAACCCTGAGCAATCCCAACAAACAAAGAGGGAAAGGACGGCCGCGAATCCGACCGACGAGCAATGGGCGGGAGGGTGGGCGCCGCGGTGAGGGGGCGGACGTGCCGGGCTGTGGCCGGCGTGGGGAGGCGCTCCTGGCGGCCCCCTCTTGTGGCCCTTCGCTCCGCCCCCCTTCCGACGGCCGCTCCCGTCGTGGCCCGCCGCTGCTTCCAGGTGTCGTCGGCTCGTGGGGCCCCCCCACACCCCTTCCCGCGAGGTGCCAGGCGAGGACGGGCCACGCGGGGTGGGGGTGTGGACGCACCCCCCCCCGCAACACCACCACAGAGACGGTCCCGCCGAGCAGACGGTCCGCGTGAGGCGGCGGTAGCGAGGAGAGGAATTCCAGATACCCACATGTGTGGCAAAAACCACTCGCACACACAGTACCCAAGTTGGGGCGGTGAGCGAGGGCTGCCTCCCGTGTCGGGGGAACCGGAAGAAGTGCAAGTCGCACACACTCTATCCCTGTTGTGGGGCAATCCCCCACGGACAAACAAGAAGATGGTGTGTGGTCCAACAGTTTCTTGGTCGGGACGGGGACGCAGGGCCAAGCCCCGCTGTCCCTCCCCTTATCCCCCCAGGGTCCACTCAGAATCTCGCCACTCAGAATCTCCCACCCCAGCACCTGCCCACCGGGCCACACGAAAATTCAAGACGATAAATGCAGAAAACCCTCAAATCCAAGTTGGATTTACTACTAAGCTAACTATCCCGAACTTAGGGAATATGGACCCAAATGCAGGGGGAGGAACGGACCAGGCTAGTGGCCTGCCGCCCCTTGCATGGCACGTGTTGCCCCCTACCTGGGGGTCAATACTGCCACACTCCCCTCTCCTCAGTTCCGACCGACCCGGTCGGCCCTGTGAGGGGGTGCGTAAACGCACGTCTCGGCGTTGGGGGGGGACGTGACTTGCTGTCCCCCCTTGAGTACGTAACGCGGATGTGGAGGCGGTCACGTTGGCCGCCCCTCTCCTCAAGCTTGCCCACTTGGCAGCTTGCTCTCCTCGGTTCACACCTCACCACCACCACCACTTCTCCTTCACCTTACACGGGGCCACCCCACGCTGGGGAGGCCACCCGTTTACCCACGATCCGAGTCCCCCTCAACTCGAGGCGGGTCTCGTGCCGCGATAGCCAGGACGTCTCTCCCCAACTTGGGGAGAGCCATGGCGACTCCGGGAGTGGAGACGGACTCTCTCGATGAGCGTATGGAGGACACCTCCTACGGTGCAGCGCCTGCCGGGACTTCCGGCGGGGGCTCCGCGATCGCTCCGGGGGGTGGGACTCCCGCGTCACCCGGCTTTGGGTTGACGGCAGGATCTCCCCCGGAGGCGGGACAAGTTGTCCCGCGTGAGGCCTTGGGGCGGTGGTTTTACCCCGCTTGGCCTCTGTATGAGGAGGGGTTGACTGTTCTTCGCTGTGGCCGACTCGGCGCAGCGATGGGTCGGGTATGGGACCGCCTACGGGAGAAGTATCCCCGTAGGGTCGGGTTCCCTGCCGGCTTCAGGACGGACCAGTTTGCCTTCCTGGACGACGAGGAGGTCGAGGACGTGCAGCGGGCCAAGGCCATGGTGGACCGCGGGGGAACTATCCCGGGTCCCGGCGACTTGCCGACCTTCACTTGGGACGCGGTGGCAACTCGCCCCCCGTACCTTCACGAGGCCGATCCGCACACTCATCACTTTGATGTGCGGATGGAGAAGGACTTCCGGCGAGGTCCCTACTTGGTGACCTCGGCTCAACTTGAGTTTCCTCAGCAGTCTGCTGCCAGTAAGGAGCAATACTACCCGAAGAAGCCCGAGTGGTGGCCTCAAGTTGAGGTCCCCTACGGGTTCCCGGCATTGTTGCCACGGTTGCTTGACCACTTCGGCTCCGTCATGTTGACGGCTGGCCCTGATCATCTGGTGTGGGCCATGTTGGCCACCCAGTGGCTCCTCGAGGTCATGTCGACCTGGGTGTCATGTGTTCAGCGGCGGGGGATGCTCTGGCATCTCCCCCTCCGGCTCATCCAGGGTTTGGAACAGCTCACCCCTCAGCTAGTTGCTGAGGGGTGCTCGTCAGGACAACTCACTCTACTTGAGGAGATGCTCCGCCTCCACAAGTTTATCGAGTGGGAGAGCATTGAGCACAAGTTGCGCCGCCCCACTCGGGGGCCCAAGGACGATGGCGCACTTCGCCAGTTCGTATGGGTCGCTCGTGAACTTCACGACGGCCGTGTGGTCCTACGAGAGGGGTTGGGCATCGGGGACTACCCGTATGCCCCGGGGGTGGATCGTCACACTGCGCCACCCCCGGACAAGCCCATAGTTATGGCTGTGCCCTCATATGATGACCATATGACTCAACCTACTGCGGGGGCCCCAAGTCGGGGTCGCAGTTACACCCGGGTACCGCCACCTCGGCGTGCCCCTCCGCTTCCTCCTGTTCCTTTCCAGCCTCACGGGAACATCCCGATCAGCGTGGCCGTGGAGTCATCCACACCGGTGTCTCCCAACTTGGGGGCCACCCTCCTGACGGTATACCCCAAGTTGGTGTTACCGCCCACGCCTCTAACCTCAGAGATGATGATCACCACGTTGGTGCGCACCATTTCCTGGTTGGCCGCGTCGACCGCAACCCTCCAAAGTTCCGAGACTCCTCAACTTGAGGAGCGCGTTCGTACTGCGGTGGCGACCGCGAGTTGCGAGTCGGTGGCGGAGTTTATGACGGCCGAGTTGGCTCGCATTGGGGCTATTATGCCCCAGCCAACCCCACTTGGGCGTGGCAAGCGTCGTGCGAGCCGGGCATACTCGCCTCCTCGCCGTCGTCGCCGTCACTCGCGGCGCTCTCCCTCCGTGTCGGAAGACGAGTTGTCTTACTCCGTCTCGGAGTCCTCTACCCCATCGGAGACGGAGTCTGTCCAGCGTCTGCGTCGCAAACTTGCGCGCAAGACCAGGCAGAAGAGTAGCCACGGTCGGCGCCACTTGCGCGACCGTGAGGGGCGCGACGGTTCCGACTTGGAGCCGCCGCCCCTTCCAACGAGTGGAGACCGTTATCGGCGTGGGTCTCGCCGCTCGCCTCCACGTGAGGGCGAGGGCCGTGGAGTGGGAGAGTCTAGCATGCGTGCCTAGTTGGCAGCTGCCTTTGTTGTGAGAGTGTGAGGGTTAGGGCTGTAGTTTAAAGCCACTCTGCGTACCACTTCGACTTGAAGCACTCTCTTGGCACTGTTGCTCGGCCTTCCCTCACGTTGAGGGAGGGCTGTTAGGGTCTATCTCGTTCCGGGCACAGTACGCCCGGACCTTCTCAGCAGGAAGGTCCTCCACATACTCCCACGTATCATCCTTGGCTTTGTAGCCAAACCAACGCACCCTCAACATGAGGCGGTCAGTATCCTCATCCCAGCCGTGGTCGATGAACTTGTCGAACACGTACTCCTGCGGGCCCTGTTTGGCTGCAGGCAGCGAGGGCAGGCGCCACGTTTTCAAAGCACGCGCCCAAGCTGGGTCGCCTGCAGGCGGTGGTGCAACTTTGACCACGTCCTGTCCGTTCACTGTGCGGACCCCATCGTCACTTTCGATGGTGAAGCGCCGCCCATCAGTACGAAGGACCTGGTACGGCCCCTTCGTCTGGAACACCAACTTACCCCCAGTTGGGGTGTGTGAGTGGACCAATACCCAGTCACCCTGCTCGGGGACATGCTTGGCGTTGCGCACCTTTTTGTCAAAGGTACGCTTGTAGCGCTTTTGTGCTTTGTCCATCTCAGCCCTGACTTTAGGGATGAGGTTTTCAAGCCTAGCAGCGAACTCCGCCTTACTCTCAGTAGGAGTGGGCGTACTGCCACCATCCTCCCTAGTTGGGAGCGGCCGCCGCACGGCAATAGACCGCACGCGACGGGGGGTCACAAAAGCGAGGGGTACTTCCCCGGTAGATGAGTGAACCTGCGAATTGTAGGCAGTGGTCAGAATAGAAATGTATTGGTCCCACGTCTTCACGTGCTCACTCACATAATGGCGCAGCTGCCTAACAATAGTTTTGTTGAAGCGCTCCACCTGCCCATTAGTTTGTGGGTGGTAGGGGGTGGCATAGTTTGCCTTAACCCCCAACATATCCAGCACTCCTTGAAACAGTACAGACGCAAATTGCGGTCCATTGTCCGATAGTGTACTATCCGGAATGCCATACGCGGCAACCCAGTGATCTAGGAAGGCTGACACGACCGACATGGCCGTGATCTCTGCCAGTGGGATCGCTCGCGTAAGTTTCGTGAAGCGGTCACAGATGACCAGGAGGTACTGGTTGCCCTCCTCGGTCACTGGCAGTGGCCCAAGGATGTCCATCGCCAACGCGGCGAAGGGCTCCTTGGCCGGGAACAATAGCATAGCCGTAGTAGGCCGCCGTTCCATCAGACGGTTCTGTGCACAACTTGTGCAGGCAGCCACCCAACTGTAGATGTCCACCACCATGGACGGCCAGTAGTACCTGGTCCTCAGGGTCTGGTACAGTTTACTAGACCCCAGGTGTCCACCCGTGGGAGCGTTATGCTCCCTCTCAAGGATACTGTCCTTGAGGGATGCGGGGACGACAAGTTGTTCGGTCCCCTGGAATACCCCCCTCCTCATGAGGAGGCCATCGTCTCCCAGGAAGAACCGCGTCTCCGCCACTGTATCCAGGGTATCCCTCTGCGACTTGCAGAAGGGATCCTCGGCCTGGGCCTTCACTACTTCGTCCAGGGACAGGGGCAAGTACTTCTTGTTCCCTGGCGCCTCGGGATTCAACGCCTGACCCGAGCGCGTGACTACCCCCACGATGGGGATGTCCTCATCGACTGGGGTGGTGTCCAGTCCCTCGGTCGGTACCCGAGAGAGGCCGTCGGCAAGGGCATGTTGCCTGCCAGGTCGGTACTCAATATCAAAGTTGAAGGGTGCAAGTCGCACCCTCCACCGGTTGAGACGAGTGTTCGTACAGTCCGTCTTGAAGATGAACTGCAACGCGCGGTGGTCACAGCGGATGAGGAACTTCTCACCCTCTAGGTAGTGACGAAGTGACGTCACCGCCCATACCACTGCGAGTCCTTCCAACTCGGTGACTCCGTAGTTCTTCTCGGCCGAGTTTAGCCCCTTGCTGAAGTATCCCACCGGCAAGTACTCCTTGTCCGGCTGTTGCTGAAGCAACACACAACCAAGTTGGTCGTAGCTAGCGTCCACATCCAGGATGTAGTGGCCTCCCAACCTGGGAATAGCCAGGATAGGGGGCTTCAGCAGAAGGTCCCGAAGAGTCTCAAAGGATTCCTGCTCCACCCGACTTGGGGGAGGCAGGTTCTTCGGTAGCGTTGAGCTCACTAACTCATTCAACGGCTTCGCCACTTTGGCGAAGCCCTTAGTGAAACGTCGGTACACGTTACACATCCCGAGGAAGCTCCTCATCTGGGTCTGGGTCCGGGGGTACTGAGCCTTGCGGATGGCCCTCAAGTTTTTCTCGTTGACACTGAGACGCCCCGGACGGACAACATGTCCCAAGTACTCCACCTCTTGAGTGAAGAGGTGGCACTTACTCGCCTTCAGTGACACTCCGGCGTCAGCAAGTAGCTTGAACACCTGGCCAAGATGGCCAATGTGTTCCTCCGGACTTCGGGAGAACACAATGATATCGTCTAGGTACACGAGACAGATCTGCCACCGTACTCCGGCCAGAATCATGTCCATAGCGCGCTGGAAAGTTGCCGGCGCGTTACACAGGCCAAACGGTAGGCGCTTGCACTGGTAGGTACCACAGTGACAGGTAAAGGTAGTTTTATGCCTGTCCTCCGGGGCAATGGGAATTTGCCAGTACCCCGCGTTACAGTCCAGGGTAGAGAACACGTTTGCCTCCCCCAGAGAGTCCAGACAGTCATCCACCCGAGGTAGGGGATAACTATCCTTCACCGTGCTCTCGTTGAGCTTACGGTAGTCGATACAGAACCGGGGGGTCCCATCAACTTTGGGGACGATCACCACCGGACTCGCCCACTCGGCGTTGCTGGCCTCGATCACATCGAGGGCCTCCATGCGAGCAACTTGCTCCTTAACGAGGGCCCTTGAACGGGGTCCCCCCCTATACGGTTGTTGGCGTATAGGGGGCGCACCGGGTTTCAACTCGATCCGGTGTTGGGTAGCTCTCATGAGTCCCAGTTGACCATCCCACAACTTGTGATATTGGTCCAAGAGGCGTTCAACTTGAACCCTCAACCTGGGTGGAACACCCTCCATGTTTACCTGGGGCCGAGGAGAGGCGGCCGACTTGGCTTGATGCTTCTCCTTTCCGGACTTCGGGTCGCTACTTGCGCCCGCGCTGAGGGTGACCGCTACTACCGGTCCCTCGTGTTGGTCGATATAGCCGAACTTGGCCCCCGACTTGAAGAACTTGGGCGACGAGCTCAGGTTCATCACCTGAATCCTCCACGGGACTCCGGCTTTGGAGTCCATCGTGCCAAGGGCAACATGCACTTGGTGCTTGCGAGCAAGACGGGGGTTAGGGTGCACCAACCCGTTCCCCGCATAATCAGTTACAACATCCACGTGCGCCACCGAGTTGGGGGGCAACATGACTTTACGGGCTAAACGCAGAGTAGCAGTAAACCCTTCCCTCACAGAACAAACAGGCTTCGACTGTGAAACTGTCACAGGAGCCACAGACTTTCCCTTACCAAGGATGGGGATAGTCTCCCCATTCATCAACTTGACCCAGTACTCAGGGCCACAAATCAAAGGCACTTGTGTTACGACATAAGGGGTACCCAGAAGCAGGGGTACCGATATATTCTCAACTACACCATAGGTCACGTCGACCTCATGGGTCCCCAACCGAGTTGGTAGGGTCACGGCACCAACGATGGGAAGTACCCCACCATTGATATCGATCAGATGGTCAGCTTTAGACTTCCAGCGTTGGAGCCTCATCCCCTTTGGTAATAGCGACTTGCGTATCAAGGAGGCTCCTGACCCGGTATCAAGTACGATACGGGCACAACAGGCGCGGCCGGGGGCAAGTTGCACCCGTCCAGCCACCTGGAAGTTCTCACCCGTCAGCACCGCGATGACCCGACGTGGGTTTACGTTCTTGGGAAGTCCCACCCGAGGTGGGCGGACTCCCTTAGGTCGCCTCAGTATCCGACACGGTTGGTTCGTCCTCTTGGCCCACTTGGCCGAGGCTGCCGTTGTGAGCTTCGGACGACCAGCTCCAACGGTCATTCGTTTCCCGCCGACTTGGCGTCCGAATCTGAGGGCGAAGGGGACGACGACGAGTCCGAGGACGACGTGTCCGCCCCCTCCGTCGAGGGTGTGGCGACCGCCACCACTGGTCGAGACCCACCCTCGCGGCGTGAACGCACTTCGTTCGTAGCCGACTTCTTACTCGCATTCCTAACAAGCTGTTGGATGCGTTTACTCAACTTGGGGCAATCATATGCCCAGTGACCATCGGAGTTGCAGTTCCAACACCGATGATCAGTTCCCGGAGGGGTCTTCCCAACTGGGGAAGACGACGAGGTACCTTGGGAAGTTCCCACGGCAGCTACCACCCTCTCCTTGCGGATTCGGCGTGCCTCTCGCAACTCTCTGGCCTGGCGCGCCTCTTCCCGTTCCTTGGCCAACTCGGCCTGACGCTCCTGGCGTTGTTCCTCCCGCAACTTGCGGTAGGCCTCGCCTCTGCGGTAGGCGAACCTAGCCAACTCGGCCAGGGTCGCCCGGGCAGTGTTATGCTCCCGGGTCTCCATCCGGACTGACCAGTGGAGTCCTTCCACAAACCGACTCTTCACCACAGCTTGTGGATGAAGAAACCCACAAAGATTGTTGAGCTTACGGACCCGCTCCGCAAAGGACAACTCGTCCTCCGCCTCTTCCTGATGGGCTTGCGTAAACTCCTCGACTTGAGAAGCCAACGCCGCTTCATCAACCATGGCCCTCAACAACCAGTTGACGAGCTCCAAATAGGACGTCACCTCCCCAGCGCCTCCACTTGAGGAGCTGGGCATGACGGACATAAGTTCTGTCCGCAGGTCTCCCTTCGTAAACTCCTGTAGCATGTAAAAAGCCATGCCTTCACTTATGGCATTGTCGTCACAGGCTTTTGTGAAACGACGTAGGAACTCAAAGACACGGAGGGGGGGAGTTCCATCCCACTCCGCTCTGTGCCCAAAAGAATGAAGTGCATTCTTCTTGGCACGGCCCATAGCTCGGGCCTGGTCAGGACCATACGCCACCGACTTGTTGTGGAGAGCGTAGGTCTCACAGTCAAAGATCCGCTGGTAGACCGGGTTGGCTACCTGAATCTTGGGCGGCACCTCACGTTGAGGGAACAGCCGCTGTGGCACTGGGGTAAGTCCACCCTCAGTGCCTGTAGTCTGGTACGGCGAGCTTGGTGTAGCCGCCGGCGTTTCCGAGGGGAACTCCCCCGTGAAGGGCGTACGCCCCACCGCGTATGGTGTGGCTCCCTCGTTGGGAGTCACAGGTGTCGCCCCCAGTTCGGGGCGACCCGAGATAGGCGTGGGGAGGGATTCCCCCTGCGCCTGTGGGCTCGAAAGCCCCAATCCGGTCTGGACATTCAGGCCATCTGGCAAACTCGCTACAATCTGATTCAGAATAGTATTCGTCATCGTGACCACCAGGTCCGGCAAAGTCTGCCGCAACACATTGGTCGCCTCCCGACGGACAGTTTCCGCGAGGAGTGGATTGACGACTCCAGTTGAGTCTCGGTCCGCCTCCGGGAGTCCACCTGAGGGGTAACCACGTTCCTCAGGGGTCTCAACCGGGGGCATGGGCGCGAGCCCATCGCCGACCAACGGAGGTCCGCCGTCCTCCGAAAGCCTAGTTGGCGATGGCTCCATGCCAAAGTTGGCTCCAACCCGAGTGGAACTCGCGGGGACAGTCCTCACTCCTTGGGACGTTCCCGTTGAGTATACCACGCGGTGGCCAGACTTCGGCCCACCCACGTCAGAAGTGTCACCCGAGTGAACTCCCGACTGAGTCGGGGTGGCCTGTTGCCCGCCCGCACTTCCAGTCCTGCTGGCTTGAGGGACCTCTAGTCCCTCTGCGACCCCAGGTAAACCCACCTGTGTCTCACCAGTATTCAAAGGCACTGAAGTACGTGCGTCACCCGTGTACTCCCCGGACGACGGGGGGTCCGAGCTAGCCATGTTGGCTAACGATCCGTATGACACGGTCCAAGTCCACCGTTCCTCTGAGACAGAGGGCCCCCTACACCCGGGTGCACCCGGAGGTAAAGTTTACCTCTGTCCCCTGCTGCTCCACCAAATGTGGCAAAAACCACTCGCACACACAGTACCCAAGTTGGGGCGGTGAGCGAGGGCTGCCTCCCGTGTCGGGGGAACCGGAAGAAGTGCAAGTCGCACACACTCTATCCCTGTTGTGGGGCAATCCCCCCACGGACAAACAAGAAGATGGTGTGTGGTCCAACAGTTTCTTGGTCGGGACGGGGACGCAGGGCCAAGCCCCGCTGTCCCTCCCCTTATCCCCCCAGGGTCCACTCAGAATCTCGCCACTCAGAATCTCCCACCCCAGCACCTGCCCACCGGGCCACACGAAAATTCAAGACGATAAATGCAGAAAACCCTCAAATCCAAGTTGGATTTACTACTAAGCTAACTATCCCGAACTTAGGGAATATGGACCCAAATGCAGGGGGAGGAACGGACCAGGCTAGTGGCCTGCCGCCCCTTGCATGGCACGTGTTGCCCCCTACCTGGGGGTCAATACTGCCACAACATGGTTGCACAATGAGGCGTATCCAGCTCGTTGGGCGGGGTCGCGTGTGCCATCCCAGCGGGAGATGTATCGGGCAAAGAAGTCCCAGGCCGCGCCCGTCGGTAGCGTCCGTGCGTCGACGTAGTACCGCGCAGTGGTAGCCTACTCCTTATGAATCATGTACGCGGCCACGACGGGCAAAGGGACACCGACCGAGTTGGCCGCGGTGGCCGCCCCACTCCGAATGCTCTTCCCCGTCCACTGGCAGCCCAGCGGGGGAGAGAGCCCAAGCCACTGCAGTACTTGTTGCAGCCAGCGAGTGGTCACGCGCGGCCTCAACGTGGCACCAGCAGGACTGAAAAGCGGGGCGTGCAGAGACCCACCGGCATAGCGGTGGGCGGTGTGAAAATCACGCAAGAAGCGCAGCGGGGCGTCGTGCTTGTAGCCTTTAGGGTGTACCGGGATCGTGAACGCCGCCCGCGTCCTGGTTCGCGTCTCGCTCTTATGGAGCGGCGTCTGCACGTGCAACCCGTCCGGCGAAAAGGTGCAGTCAATCGCGCGCATTGCTGACGCCGCGCCCGGCCGGTTAAACGACAAGTAGGCCGTGATCAAGCCCGCGCACACCCGCCGCAGCTCCTGGGTGGCGTTGTGGCTGGTGGCTAGCGCTTGAGCGCGAGCGACCACGGTCGCGGGTAAAGGCGCGCTGACGGCGGGCATCGCCCCGGCTCGAGCAGCGTCCAGCCGCAAATACCCCTTCTTCAACCGTTTAAAGATGGGGTGGGAGGTCGGCGGCGAGTAGCCTGCTAAGGCGTGCACCGTGTCAATAGGGGCCAAGTAGGCGCCGAGGGAGCCGTGTGCCACCGTGCCGCGCTGGTGCAGCCACCCGACGTAGGTCGCCACGGTCGTGTAGTCGGCGGGTAGTGCGGGTAGGCCGTGCTGTTTGCAGTAGGTAGTAAATCGCTCCCATGCAGCCATGTAATTCCGCTTAGTATTTGATGTGTAGGCCGCTTGCAATAGGGCGCGCGCGCGCTGGGCCCCGTCGTGCCAACCGTACCCGATTCGGTAATTCGAACCCGTTCCTGGGTCTGAACCAGGCTCCTGGGTCTTCCGACGATCGATATGCTCTGATTGTACGCTGAACGGGGGTTGTCAGGTATGCTGGGTCTTGGTCGACACAACTGCAACATCAGTGACATCTTCCTCAGTAAGTATATTCCATGTGCGACCACTCGCGGAAAGTCCTTGTTGCTTGGTGCCCGAAAAAGCCAACAAATCCGGCCGTCGCGACGACCACGCTCGTTGTTCCTGGAGCAGGTCCAGCACGGCTCGCCCAACTGCCCACACGCATCGCACCGCACTGACCTACGGACCCACAGCCGCCTCACCTTCGGTGGCCCCCACGCCGCACCATCACCCTCCAGGGCGGTGGCCATGCCTTCCCCGCCCACCCCGGTTGTCCGTCCCTCCCCTCTCCCGAGAAGCGTGGCCGCGGAAGCGGACTCGTCCTTGGGCGTGCCTTCCACTCCGCGTGGCGCCAATCCTCGTGGGCGGAAGCGACCGGCGCCCTCGGCCCTCGCAGGAGCCGACGGGGCCTCATCGGCAGGCAAGAAGGTGAGATGGACACCGGCTGCCACGACGCAGCTCTTGGACTTTTTGAGCGACTCTAGCGAGCGGCGCGCGGCGCTCAAGAGCGCGAACAAGCACAAGAAGCTGGGCGTTATCTACAAACGGTGGGCGGAGATCCTGAACACAACCAACTCCTCACAGGCTTTCACGGGGCCTAAAGTCATGGCCAAGATCAAGAAGGTTTCCAGCGCGTGGCGATCCATCCATGAGCAGGTGTCCAAGCTGCGCAACCGCGGAGCGGCAACGAAGGACGTAGATGATAAGAAAGGTATGTATTAATACTATGTATTGTCATTGATTGCTGTTTTGCACTGTCTCTCGAGAGCCTGGTGGCATGGCGTTGCCCGACGTTGGTCGCCCTGACATCGCCACCCCCTTTTCCCTTCATCGGCAGATGGTGATCTTTGTTATGAAGAGAGTCAGAGCTTTCCACATCTGACACACCGCCGTTCGCGCTTTTTGCTGCTGCTGCTTTTCTTTTGAGTATTGCGCTTCTTCTGGCTTGACACTGATGCAGCGGAATTTGAGGACTACGACAAAGGGCACTCCATTTGGGGAACCACCGCGGAGGTCGAGCGCGAGATTGTGATGGAATCTGGTCTTTCAACCCCCCCCCTCTCCCCCGCACCCACTGCCCCCCCAGCCTGCGGGGGGGGAATGATTGCCGACGGGGAGTCGCGGAGTGGTAACGACGCCTCCCCTCCTTTGAGTGGTGAAAAAACGACCCCGTCGCCGCCGCTGGCATCCCCTGCGGCCGGCGGCGCAGCGGCGTCAGCTAGCGGCGGTGCGCGTGCCCCGCTGAGGGGCAACTCGGCCACCCCGCCCAAATCCCGCGAGCTGTCGCCCGCACTGGCTGGGTTGCCCCGGGTCGTGCCCCGTGGCGCGCTGAAGAGCAAGCAGCCGTCGGCGGGCGCAAAGGCGGCGGTGCTCAATCGCGTGGCAGACGCCATGGCCAGCACCGAGGCAGGCCGCACCGACCGCTTTGAGGCCATGCACAAACAGGCTCGCTGGACAAAGCAGTACCAGGACGGGCGTCTGGCGTTGGCGGAGCGTATGGTTGCCGTGAGGGAGCAGGAGGCGGCCCTCCAGCAACGCAACAATGATGCGGACCAGCGTCGCAGGACGAGCGAGAGCATCACTGCGAGGATGCTGCAACTTTCCTCCGCCAACGTGTCCGTGGCGGACATGCTCGCGATGCAGCGCGAGTGGATTTCGGGCGGTGGGGAAGAAGTTATGCGACCCACGGGGGGGAGCGGGGTGTCGGCGGGTGGCCGGGCAGCGGCCGCGGATGGAGAGGCTGCGAGGGAGCTTGAGGAAGCGGGAGAGGGCGGGAGTGCGGGGGGGGGCGGGGATGCGGGGGTGGGGGGGGCACCGGGGGGGAGCGTGATACCGGGGGAAGGCGGGGCGGCGGGGCGCGGCGGGGCGGCGGGGCGCGGCAGGGCACCGGGGGGGGACGGGGCACCAGATGGTGACGAGGCTGCGTAGAGAGACGGGGCAGCGGGGGGGGACGGCGCAGCGGAGGGGGACGGGGCACCAGATGGTGACGAGGCTGCGTAGAGAGACGGGGCAGCGGGGGGGGACGGCGCAGCGGAGAGGGACGCGGCAGCGGGGAGAGACTGGGCAGCGGGAAGGGAAGGGGTAGCACGAGAAGCCGAAGCGATAGGGAGAAGCGGGGCCATGGGGCGGGGCAGCGAGTGTGACCGCCCATGCCAGTTGCGGGGTAGTTCCGACCACGTCAATTGTTCGCACAGCGAGGCTCTATGGAAGCCCGGCGAGTGGCACTGTTGTGGCTCTCGTCTACGAAATTTGCCATGCGGTCCGGGCTATCATGCCCCACTGCCGCGCCAACGACGGGCTCGCTCAACAATTGTGCGACCTGAACTGGTGTTCACCTACGTCTTCGTAAAGGAGTCCATCTAATTCTATTCATGGTACACTTCATACAGAGCGTCTGCTAATTCCTCCCGCGTTTGGACGGCCAGCTCGTATTCCTCCCCATCCTGTCCGTCAGCTGCGGGGGCACCGTCGTCGCCCTCGCGAGCATCCACCGTGTCCTCCCAGGTGTCCCCTTCATCCAACAAAAAGTTATGCAAAGCCACACAGCACTCAATCACGCTGGGAACAAACTCAGTTTCCGCCGAGACCTTCGTATGTAGCACACGCCACCGTCCCTTCAGCAGTCCAAAAGCATTCTCAACCACGGCGCGAGGCGAGCATAAAAACCGGTTGTACAGCTTCCGACGCTCGGTAGTCAGCTGGTCCTGGGGGTAGGGCTTGAGCAGCCACGTCTGCAATGCAAACCCCCCGTCGGCCAATAGCAAATACCCAGGGTGAAGCACAGGGTTATCCCCGGCCTGGCGCTCGTACCATCCGCTCTCCTTGAACGCCCGACTGTCCGCCATCGAGCCGCGTAGACCAGACCGCGTCATCATAATGCGCTTGTCGGCGTCCACGATGGCTAGCAAGATGACGCCGTGGAAGCATTTCCGGGTATTGAAAGCCGCCTTAAACTTGGCTGGGGGGGTGCGGATGGGAATCAGGCACCCGTCAATGACGCCGGCAACCTTGCGGATGCGGCAGTCCAGCCGCGTCTCAAACCGCCTCGCCACGGCAGCCTGGCCATCCAACGTCTTTGGGAAGGGGGGGCGGGGTAGCGCGCACAGGATGGCGCCGACGACCTCACGCAAAATGGGCGAAAAGGTGGCCGCGGCCATGTCAGCCACCTCACAAGAGGTGAACTGGCTGCCACCCTGGCCAAGCCAAAACACCACCACCAGCAGCCGTATGCGGGGCTCAATGGTTGGGGGACGTCCCACCACGCCATCTCCATCGGCACGCAAAAACGGCAGCACCAGACCAAGGAGCTTTTCAAAAGAGAATGGAGTCATACGCATTCGCTTAAAAAAGTATATGTCACTTCGCCCCAGACGGGTCACCCATGCCCTCCCACTGTCCCTCAGGTAGATGGGGCGCGCCCCACACGCTCCCCCAGGAAACAAGAGCGCCACAGAAAAAGCAAACAGGGCCGCCATATCGGCATCCTCATCGTCACTGTCGGCCGCGAGATTGCCCTGCCCCCCGACACACTCGGCGTCCCCCTCAGCCCCTCCCCCGCCGGCCGGTCCGCCCTCCTCCACCGAAACACCCAAATCCGTCTCCCCTAAAAAGGCACCAACCTCATCCCCAACGTCGGGTGAAAAATCGCCTCCCGCAAGGTCAATCGAAAATGGGTCGTCAATGTAGCGGTCGAGAGCGGCGAGAGGGTCCTCCCAATGACGCTCCCCCCGTCGGTGGGGCATGCTGCCGCGCGCTGATCACGGCACGGGATGAAGCCCACAGGGTAGGAGTGCGCACAGGTGGAAAGACGTAGTTGGTGATGGCCAGCCCCGCAGCCGTAGTCGACAGCAGCGACAGAATCCAGACGGGCAGGGGGGGGGGGTGGGGGGGAAAGGGAGGGTGGGGGGGAAAGGGAGGGTGGGGCTTGGGACACAGAGACACCCGCGACGGACAACAGGCAGAACCACCAAAACCGCAGGCACAGGGGGAGCGGAGCACAACAAGCAGCGAGTGGTCGACCTCGTAGCTGTCGACAGCTGCGCAAAAAAGTTGATGGGCGGGGGGGAGGATAGGGGGGCAGGAAGGAAGAACAGGGAAGTGGTCACGACACTCTGGGGCCTCAGCCGCCGCGGGCAGAGGGAAGAAAAATTGCGCACACGACGGCGGGTGGCAGCAGCGTCGGTGCGTCTGCGTGGGGAGGGGGGGAGGGCAAGAACGGAAACAGACGCCAGCGACGCGCACAACGATCGGCACCTGACACAGGTGAGGTGGCGCGGGCGGGCGCCTACCCACGGTCGCCGCGGTGGTCGGTGACTGCACCTGTGAGCACACGGGTGGGGAGGCACGCAGGGGAGCAAACCCGGACAGACTGGCTTCATCACGCGACGGGGGGGGTGCGCCCCCCCTTCACACCGGCCAAGCGTTCGCTCAGGGGAGTGCACGGGGGGCGGGCGATGACTTGTCTCTTCAGTTTTGATATGGTCCAGAAAGAGATACTTGTTCCCATTTATTCTACCTCTGCCACTTACGTTCGGCTTGATCGATCGACTGACCGTACTTCACGGTGGACCTGGCCCTGGTCCCAGCACCGAGACCCGCTGCTGGAGGTGGACCAGCGCTGGGTCTGGGCCCGGCTCGGAATACTAAGAAATCGGATGCCCTGGACACAGCCTGGTCGGGTCCCAGCACCAGGATCCTATTACCGAATTGGGCTCCGAGGTGGCGCCCGACGTGGTGTGCAATCATGCGCTCCCAGCGGATAGGCGGGGCGGGGCGCTCCTCCGCGGCCCGAACCGGAAGACGTCCACACCCCACTCGGGTAAAGGGGCCGGCGAGCTTCGGCTGCCGTGGGTCAACTGCGCCTGCCGCTTGCTCAGCTCGACGCGATCCGTGCACGCCTCAGCCGCCAACCAGTACCAGGGCTGAGCCTTCCAGCGCGGCGCTACGAGCGTCGCTTGGCAGCCCTCCCGAGTAATCTTGTCCACCACTATAGGTAGCAGGTTGAACGGGGGGTTGACGCAATTGTTGTCCCCTCCCCAATGGTGCTCGAGAGCGTTGACGCCTTCGCAGCCTGGGCTCCAGTCCGCGGAGTAGTAGCGACCGCAGCGTGTGTTCAGGTGCGAAGCGAAGCGGTCCACCGTGTGTGGGCCGAACAGGGCGTCAATCTCTCTGAACGTTTCTGCTGGCAAGCTCCAATCTGTGGAGTCCGTGCGCCGAGACAGTCTGTCTGCATAGGCGTTCACCGCGCTGCGTAGATGCTCGGCGCGGATAGAGATGCCCCACGCCCGACACATATTGTGCAGGTCGCGGAGCTCGCTCATGAGCGACGGGGAGCGGGAAGACAGCGCGTTGAGGGCCCCCACCGTGACGGTTGAGTCGGACTTGATGAGAAGCCAGGTATCCCGCCGAGTGAGGAATTGGCGGAAGCTTTCCAGCGCCAATCGAACAGTAGTCAGCTCGAGCAAATTGATGTGGGTGCCACGGAGGCGAGGGGAGTGGAATCCCCGCGCCGGCACAGCCCCGTCGAGCACGGCTCCCCATCCCAACGGTGACGCGTCCGTGTGTACGATATGGGCCGGGGGGCCTGGCCACAGCGCTCGGCTCAGACCGGAGTGGTTGCTTAGGTCGCCCCACCAGGCCAAGTCGCGAAGATCTTGGTGCGTGAGTCGTACGTCGCCCGCCTTCTTCCCTCCCAGTGTCGTGTACAGGCTTCGAAGATGGTACCGAGCGGTGGTGACGGACAGGGTAGTCGAGACCGCCATCCCGCAAAAACTGCGAAGGGTCTTCACGCGCACCCACCGCCTGTGCTTGGCTGCCCAGCGGATGAGCCCACCTTCCAATGCCATAATCTTGGCTGCTCATTCCGGCCGGAGGATAAACTGCTCGCGCACCGTGTCCACCACGTGTCCCAATAAGGGCAAACTGGTCGATCCCGTCCATACACCTTTGGATGGGTGTAGAGTCAGACCTAGGCGCGCGAGGAGTGACCGCACGGCGTCGACCCCGTCCAGTGCATCGTCCGTCGTTGCCGCCTGCCCCGGTCGGGAGGGTGGCGCCCCTCCGAAGTCGTCCACGTAAGCGACCACTCGGAAGCCCAGTCGACGCAGTTCCGCCACGACGGGTCGGCACACCTTTGTCCAAAAGTAGGGTGACAGGCGGAGCCCAAACGGCATCACCACCGGCTCGAACACCCGCCCCAGTACCGTGAAGCATAGAAAGGTACGATCCCGAGGGCGCAGATCGAGGTGGTAGAAAGCGTCCTTTATGTCCCATGAAATTAGGGAGTCTCCCGGCCGCAACTGGGGTGCCAAGTCGTACAGGGACTCGCACTTGAACCTTCTTGGCGACAGGTGCTTGTTGGGCACGCGGTAGTCGATGACCAACCGGGGTTTCCCAGCCGAGTGGGTCACGAACGCCCCCACCACGCAGTGGGCCTTGGCCGCCTCCGCCGGAGATAGCTCCCGGTAAGAACCGTGCCGCAGTCCTCGTTGCAGCTCCGCGGTCAGAAAATCCATATCCGCTGCTGGGACGTCGTAGCCGCGAGCGCGATGGCGGGGTGGGGCGCTCACCCACGGAAGGTGAATACCTCGAGCGAGAGTCTCGAGGACCCAAGCGCTCGCCCCGATGCGACGCCACTCCACCAGGTGACGCCGCACATTGCGAGAAGGTGGCCCGTCGGAGAGGGGGGCCACCTGGGCAGAATCGGTCCGCAACACCGGGGGGCCCACTTCCGGTGCCGCTGCCGGAAAACCCGGCGCGCAATTACTTGGCCGCCCGTGCTGCGGCGGCTTTGCCACCGCCGCGGTCACCCGTCTTCTTGGGCTTCCCCACGCCGCCCCGGCCGCCGCCCCCGCCGCCTTTGCCGCTTCCTCCGCCGCCAGCACCACCTCCCCCGTCGCCCCAGCCGTCGGTGGACGGCGTTTTAGTTTTCTTGCTCGGGGGGCGGATGGAGCTGTCCCCGCTCTGATAGGCGGCGATCTTGGCGGCGTTCTTGAGTCGGTACCCGTCTCGGAGACGCCGAAACTCTCGCATACCGGCGCCCCGGTGGAGGTTGACTGCCGGGATGTCTGCGCGCTCATACTCTCGCGCGAGAATAAGGTCAGCCTGCTTCGTTTCAAGGAAGTCGTATCGCTTGACGGCGATGCGGTGGAGCCGCTTGAGGTAGAGCACTGTGGTATAAAACTCGATCCTCTCAGACACGTGTCTATATCCCTCGGGGGAAAGGGACAGGTAACATAGAAAGGGGAACTACGAGAATGGTATGCCTGTTGCCTCACGTGCCTGCTCGCAGAGCAAACAGATACGCACGGTAGTGCACACGGGGAAGAGGAAAGCAAACGCGCAGTTGTCTTTTTCCTGAGGGCGCGGGCCAAGGGCGCCTCGCTGTCCCTCTTAACGTGCATCTGGGGGAGCCTCGGCACGTTGGCCAGGTAGCCCCCCCATAACCCCGAGTGGCCCCGACCCGAGTCTAACCTCGTCAGGTCGGGGGCCACTATCACTACTAATTCTATTCCCACTCACTAATCTCACACTCAAATTTTCTCAAATCAAGTCCCTCACAAGTATGCAAAAACCCATCAGCAATCCCTCTCTCTCGTGTGGATAGCGTAGTCCACCGCATCCCAGTGCCGGGCACGGGCCACGGCCGCCAACCATCACCACACGGCGGGCGTGTTCCGGCACCTGGTGCCCTCTGGTTGTAGTCCCGGGTCGGCGCCAAGTCGGGGCCAGGGATGCTGCATAGCTCCCTCCCTAGTCCGGCACGTCCTCGGGCCGAACCAGGTGCCACCGTGCACAGCCTCGAGCACGTCCACACCGGTGCCGAGGTCGAGCGTCTTCACCCTGGTCACGATCACCTGCTCCGGTTCTCTGCCCCCCTTCTGTCCTTCACCTTGGCCCTCTCGTTCCCCCGGAGTCTGGACGTCATGTCCAGTTCCGAGATCCAAGCTGGGCCCGTGGTTCCGGCGGCGAGTGTTGCGGAGGAGAACTCGGGTAGTCGCGCCCCTCTCCTGCCTCCGGTTCCTCGGGTGTCGATGTCGGCGCCGGTCGCCACGGCGGGGACGGATCGGGTTCCCCCGGCTTCTGTGATGCACCCGGTCGAGACCCCCCCGGTGGGTCTCCCGGAGATGCTTCTTGGGCAGGACCCACTGGCGGGCCGGCGCTACTCCACGGTGGTCGGCAACGCCGGCGCGGCCCAGTGCCAGCAGGATTGCTTGGACCTCTGGCGCAAGGAACTCCAGCGCGGGGTCCTGACCGAGATGGATAAGGCTCGTCTTCACACGGCGGACCAGATGCGCCTGGCACAAGACCGCTCCCAGAGCTTCTCGGGTTCCTCTTGGGTTGCTCGTCTGGAGGATCTCCCCTTCGCGCTGGTGCTGGATCTACCCTTGACCGAGCGTCGCGTGTCCGCGTCCGTTCTCCGGTGGCCGGAGGAGGAAGGGTACGTCCACCGGGCGCTCAAGGTCTGGGACGAGGCGCTCAAGGGGTCGGGGAGCCTGAACTGCGACCCCCGTCCGAACATGGTTGCTCTGGAGCCGCCTTTCTCGACCCGGAAGTACTCCAAGTTGTCACCGGCACGGGAGCAAGGCGAGCGACGCGGCCGTCAGCGTGACTTCCTCGTGAGCTGCAACCATCAGGAGTTCTGGAAGCTGGATAAGGCTAACCGGGCGGCGTACTACCCCAAGGTCATCCCGCAGCAGCAGGAAGTCGAGATCCCGGTCGGGTTTGCTCCTTCCAGCATCCCCTTCACCTGGTACTTCTTGGACGCCTTGACTCAGGCGTCGATCAAGGGCTTCTTCCACTCGATCCCGTACATGATGTACACGTCCGAGATGACAGTCTTGGCGGCCAACCACTGGCTTCACGAGGTCTTGGTGACCAACCGGCTTTGGTTTCTCCCTGACCTCCTGATGGTCTGGATTGTCGACAAGTTGACCGTCGACTTCCTGTGCAGCCAGGACGAAGAGTACAAGGGGCTCTTCCAGGCGATGATTGACTTCCGGCGTCTGGTGCCGGTGCATGACCGGAACTTCTTGAACGCGATTGCCGACCAGAACCGCCCGCGTCGGGATGGCTTCGGTTGGGCGCAGGTGGTCTACCAGTCTTCTCCGGCCAAGGTGCAGCTGGCGACGCCGCTTCCGGCGTGGCCGCAGCTAGGTAGCTTTCCTGCCCCGGCCGCCCTTGATCTCCTGCCGACTGGGCCGCCTGTGCAAGAGTCGGGATGGGCCGCGGCGGTCGGTCGGGCGTCTGCGGCGGCTCCGCTTCCTCCTGTTGCACCTGTCGCCCCGGTGGCCTCGCCTGAACCGTCGCCGGAGCGTTCACGCCCTGTTCCGGCTGTGCCGGTACTTCAAGCTCCTCCGGCACCGCGCCTGTCTGCGGCGAGTCTGGGGGTGACCGTGCGGTCGCCTACCACTCCGGCCGCTCCGCCTCGGATGCCTTCTTCCAACGCCGGCGGCGCTGTGCCTCCGCTGGAGTTGGGTACTCCGGTTTCGGGGGCCGTTGTGGACCGTCCGGTGGTGTCATCCTCGGGGTGGTTCGAGATTCCGGCGCCGACTCTGCGCCTTACCCGCTTCCGGGTGCCTGACTGGTACCTGATCCAAGGTGGTCCAACATGCGACCAGTACGACGTCGGTATGATTGAAGACCAGCTGGGTCGTCTTCCGGTGCAGGTTGAGGGCGTCGGGTCTTCCCTGGTGCTGGGCACTTACGCCAGCGTCTTGAACAACGTGGTTGACCGGGTGTTGGCTTGCGCGGACAGCGGCCAGATGTCGAACAGCCCGGTGGTTGGCGAACTTCTGGCGACCTTGACGCGGCATGGCTTGGCCCAGCAGTGGTCAGAAACCTTCACTGGCTTCCAGGGGCGCCGACGGGCATATCTGGATGAGCGGGAGCCCCCGGCAACTACCTGTACTACTCCTATGGCGTCATACCGGGATGCACCGCGTCCACCGCACTACGTCATCCCGTCTTCCTCCGGTTCCCGTCGTGCCGCGGAGGCAGCGCTGGAGGACACTCCCGCGGCTCAGCGTCCGCGCCGGGAGTAGTAGTTGGAGGCAAGGAGGGTGAGGGTCTTGGGAGAAGCGAGGAGGGAAGAGGCGGAGAGAAGGGTTGCCCGAGCGGGTGCTTGTTTTCCTTGATTGTTCCATGCTTGTATTGCGTGTTCTCCTTGATATACCCGTTCCCTTCTTCTCAATCCTCTTGTTCCGCATCCGTTGCGGATGAACTCGGCTCGTCCCGAGGGTCTTGGTTGGCCCCATCCTCTTGGTCCTCCTCCGAGTCCGACTCCAGAATCTTGCCGGCTCTGGCCACTGGAGTGCCCTCTATCCCGTTCCGTCGCGTGTAGGCACAGACATCCGCGATGGGTAGCCGGTTTGGGGGTTCCCAGGTATCATCTGCCGGGTTAAAACCGAACCAGCGTACTCGCAGGTACAGGCGTCCGTCTCTCCAGGCATGGTCCACAAACTTGACGTAGACATATTCCCGACCTTCTTCTTGGGATAGCCAGGGTACTGCGGCCCGCTTGCGCCGGGTCAAGTCCCGTTGGCTTGGCGGTGGAGCTCGGGTGACATGGTCGCTGCTCACGCGGTACGGGGAGCCATCCACGTCTAGAAGAAAGGTCCAACCGTCCGTATTCAGGATCTCATAAGGTCCATCCGTCTTCGAGTCCAGCTTCCCCCGGGTCTTGCTATGGTTGTCCACAAAAACCCAGTCGCCACCACCCAGTTCCTTGTTCTTTTCCCGAACGCCCTTGTCATAGCCCCGCTTGTATCGCTCCTGGGTCTTCGAGATTGACTCCTTGACTCTTGGGAGCAGGAGCTTCAGTTGTTCCAGGAACTCATCCTTTGCCTTGGGACCTGACTTCAGTGCAGGCTGGAGACCGTCTGGTACTCTTTCCAGGGAGAAGTTGGTCAGCCGCCTTGGGGTGACAAAGTCGAGTGGAGCGACCCCCGTTGTCCGGTGAACTCGGGAGTTGTAGGCTAGAGTGAGGACAGCCAGGAGCTCGTCCCATTCTTCTTGGTGCTCCTCCACGTAGTGCCGTAGCATGTCTACTAGGGTCCGGTTGAATCGTTCCACCTGGCCGTTCGTTTGAGGGTGGTACGTCGTAGTGTACAAGTTCTTGATGCCCATCAGGTCACAGACTCCTTGGAAGAACAGGGATGCAAACTGGGGACCGTTGTCGGTTAAGACGGAGTCTGGAGGGCCATAGGCAGCTATCCAGTACTCGCAGAAGGCTGACGTGACATCCAGAGCCGTGATGGTCCTCAGCGGGATTGCTCGAGTGAACTTGGAGAACCGGTCACATATGATGAGCAGGTATATGTTGCCACTGGATGTTTCAGGTAGGGGCCCCAGGATGTCCATGCTTAAGCTTGCAAAGGGCTCCGCCGCCGGGAATAGGCGTAGCTTAGAAGTCTTCTTCCTCTGGGACAACCGGTTCCTTGCACACGAAACACAAGCCTCCAGGTACTTATGGACGTCACTGGCCATGGTTTCCCAGTAATAGTGTCGTCTCATGGAAGCATACATCCGATTGATACCAGGATGTCCGGCCTGGGGAGACGAGTGCTCCAGGCGTAGGATGTCAGCTCGTAGGCCCCGGGGTACGTAGACTTGAGTGGCCCCATCGAAGGGTGACACCCGTACTAGGAGTCCGTCCGTAGACTCGGAGAAACGACTGTTCCGGTTCAGGTCCATTTGGTGGCAAAGCTCCAAGCATTGAGGATCCGTCAGTTGTGCCTCCAGCATCCGGTGAATGGTCACCGGTTGATGAGCTTCACGTGTCTCATACAGGGGAGCGTGCCAGCCACGTCCGACATTCGGGAGGATGAAGCAAGGTATTTCCTCCGGGATAGGACCGGTATCGGCTGCAGGAGTCTCCAGCCGGGACATGGTGTCGGCGCAGTGCTGCTCCCTCCCTGCTCTGGTGCACACCTTGTACTTGAACTCCGAAAGGCGTAGGCGCCACCTGGCGACCCTTCCTTGACTGCTGTCCATACATAGCAGCCACCTTAGGTTGGCGTGGTCCGTCCGGATGAGGAACTCTTGTCCTTCAAGATATGGCCGTAACAGGAAGCAAGCCCAGACGACTGCCAAGCACTCGCGCTCGGTCGTGGAATAGTTCTTCTCAGCTGGAGTCAAGACGCGACTGTAGTAGCCTATCGGGAGAAAGTGCCCGTCAGGTTGCTGCTGGAGTAGTGAGCACCCCACCTGGACGCCACAGGCATCCGTCTCCAGAACAAACTGGCCCTCCCGCTTGGGTAACGCCAGTACTGGAGTGGTGGTCAGGCGCTTCTTGAGCTCTTCGAAGGCCGCGGTCTGCTTCTCGTCGAACACCGGGAGTTGTGCGGGAAGCTTCTTGCTGGTGAGCTTGGTCAGTGGCCGGGCAATCAGAGCATAGTCCCGTACGAACCGGCGATAGACGTTGCACATACCCAGGAAGCTCTTGAGTTCCGTCTGGTTTTTGGGTTGCCGTGCATGCCGGAGGGCCTTGATGTTCTTCTCATTGACTCGGAGCTCCCCCGGACTCAGCACATGCCCCAGATACTCCACCTCAGTCTCAAACAGGTGGCACTTCTCGGCCTTGAGGGTAACTCCAGCCTTGGACAGGAGGGCCAGGACCTCCCGAAGGTGCTCCAGGTGTTCCGCTGGGGTCTTGGAGAAAACGATAATGTCATCCAGGTAGACCAAACATGTTCTCCACCTTAGCCCGGACAGGATGATGTCGATGGCTCTTTGGAAGGTCGCCGGAGCATTGGTGAGACCAAAAGGAAGACGCTTGCACCGGAATAGTCCCAGGTGGCACGTGAAGGTGGTCTTGTCCTTGTCCTCGTCAGCCAGAGGGATCTGCCAGTACCCGGCATTACAATCCAGCGTCGAGAAGAGGGTGGCATCACCAAGAAAGTCGAGGCAATCATCCATCCGGGGTATCGGGTATACGTCCTTGACTGTCATCTCGTTCAGGCGCCGGTAGTCAACGCAGAAACGGAAGTGACCGCCGGTTTTCGGGACGACTACCACCGGGAAAGCCCACTCGCCATCAGACGGCTCGATAACATCCATCTTGAGCATCTTGTTAACCTGCTTCTCAATCTCATCCCGGCGATGAGGTCCGGCCCGATATGGTTGCATGTGCACTGGCTTAGCTTCCGGCTTGAGTTGAATCCGGTGTAGAGTGGCGTCCATCTTGCCCAGCTCTCCCGACCACAGGTGCCGATATTCCTGGAGAAGCTTCTCCAGTGCCTCCTTCAAGTCGGGAGGGACATTTTCTTGCTTGACCTTCGGCATCCCGGGTGGTGCTTGTTCGGGTTTCGGAGTAGCGCTGCCAGCCTGCTCTTGTTTCGGAGGTACGTCTAAGGCCGTCAAGTTGGATGCCAGTTCTTGTTGCAGGTTCAGGAGGTCTTCCTTGCTCATAGCACGGGCGGATCCCCGGTAAGGCTCTGCTGTACCAACTCGGGTGCCCTTGGCGAGGGTTATTGGCTTCCGGCTCACGTTGACGATTAGCACCGGGAACGGGGTGTGCCTTTCTACCTTCTTGTGATGTCCGTGGGCCAAGTATAACCGGTGTTTCGCCAGAAATTCCTTACGTCCGTAGATCAGGCATTGACCTGCAATCCGGGTCGTTACTTGAACCTTGGTCTCCGAGCGAGGAGGTAGGAGCACCGGTTTGAAGAGAGTCAAGGTAGAGGGTGGGATGCGTTCCCTCTTGCTCTTGGCTACACGAACCTTGGCGTCCAGATGCTCCAATACCGGTGACACAAACCCATGGTTGAACTGGACCTTCCCTTCTCCGGGTAGGATGCTCTTGACATGCTGCTTCTGGAAGTCCCAGCCTAGGATGAGGGGGACTGATAGGGTCTTGACTACTAGAAAGGGAAAAAGCATTGGTTCATTGTTGACATAGATGGCGACAGGAAGACGGCCAAGCGGTCGTAGGGTTTGACCCGAAGCGTCGACGATATGGGTCCGGGTAGGCGCTCTCCAGGCATGTCGACGCCAGCCCGGAGGTAACAGGTTCTCATTGATGACGCTTGGTCCGGCTCCCGTGTCAACCACTGGCGTAACAGCTTGGGGGAGGCTATCCCCCACACGCATACGAGCATTAATCTTGAGGTGTTCTTTACGCAGGACGAGCAATGTCCCCTTGAACAAACAGGGTGTCCAGGCGGCTACCGGTTGAGCGGGTAACTGCCGTCCTTTCTCCAGGCACGCAAGGGGAGAACAGGTAGAAGTACCCTGCCGTCGGAGATTCGGGAAGACACTTGGGGAGAGCGCCTGCCCTACTCGTTTCCCGGGTCCGAGGAGTCCTTAGAGGTTTCGGTCTCCAGGTCAAAGTCCGTAGGAGCTTCTCTTGCCAGAGCCTCCGTGATGCTCTGTAAGGTTGCCACTCGGATTGCGTGTACCTGTGCCTGGTCCATCTTGGAGGGTGCTCGCCGGTCAGCCCAGTTGACCGCCTTTGCAAACACCAGTCCTTGACGCTTGAGTTTCTCCTGGAGGTCCTTGGGAATGGTCGGGCACTGGTAGGACATGTGATCCTCCTTCTGGCACAGCCAACAAGACCGGAACCGCTGGTTCTTGACTTGCTTGGGGGCGACCAGGGATGGTTGCTCCTTGGAAACGAAGCCGCCCCACTTGTCCCCTGACCCCATGGGTGAGGCCTCGCCAACTGCGAGTACCGGTACAGGGCTATCACCTCCCTTATACTTGTCGGGTCCGGGTCGAACTCGCGAAAACGGCTTGGGAGTTGATACCATGGGAGCTTGGAGGGCCCTGGCTTGCCGGTACTTGCCCTGGGTGTAGGCCATCAACTGCTGGAAGGTATGTTCTTGATGTTCCTGGTTGTAGTTCTCCGCATCCACTTGAAGATATTCAGGAAGCCCTTCCGAGAAGATCATCTTGAGCCTGTCCTCAAGGTAAACGTTGCCACAAGCATCGCTCATCTCCCGGACACGACGGGCGAACGCCTCTGGAGTCTCTTGTCTTTCCATGGTTGCCCGGTTCAGCCTGCCGACTGCTTTACGCAGAGAGTCCGCGTCAGCGTAGTTGGACAGGAGCCAGTTGACCGCCTCCGGATAACTCGCGACGGTACGTCCGACAATGTGTCCGGCAGAGTCTGGTAGAACCTGTGCAAACCGCTGTTCCGCTTCTCCGGTCATGAAGTTAACCAGGAGGTAGAGAGCCTTGCCCTCGGACACATCGCTGTCATTGCATGCCTTGACAAACCGGCGCAGGAAGGCAAAGATAAGCGCCGGTCTCTTCCCGGACAACTTAGGATGTCCCCCGAAGCTCGGCTGCATTCGCCGGTTCAGGGACGCCATCTTCTTGGCCATCTTCCGGGTGTAACCTTGGTCTTGATTCTCCAGCCGGTAGTTACCCCAATACGTGACCTTGTTCAGGGTGGCATCTCCCACTTGGTGGGCAGGGAAGTCAAACTCGACTAGCCTGCGCCGGGTGGGACCGGGAGATGCATCCCAATCATATCCCTCCTCAGAGCAGGAGGAACTGGTCTCGCTGGTGCTAGAGCGACGGCGATGACGCCGACGCCTTCGGCTGCTCCGGTTACCGGTCTTGGAGCTCCCCGCCCCATAGGATGCAAGGGGAGGAAAAGCTTGGCCGGTCCCGGGAGTCGAGGTCTCAGGGAGACCCGTAGAACCAGTCACAACGGTGCCTCTGGCATCGCTAGTGCCCACAGGAAGAGGTGTATACACCCAACTGCCATGTGTGGGTCCAGGAGTAAACACACCAGGGGCTATCCCTGGAGGTTGAGGAGTAGAACCGACAGGAGGGAGACGTCTGCTGCGAGCGGACTCAAACGCCGTTGACCCCGGGGTGGCTCCCACAGGAGGAACAGCCGGAGGAACGGGAGCAGGTGGTGCTTGGCCGCCTGTGGACTCCAGTCCGCTACCGGATGTCACACCCAGGTCTGCTTCACCCGTAGGGAGAACGCCGGGTTGGGCACCGTCCCCCGCGGTGACCAGGGATGCGTCAAGGGACGCGGGGTCTACCCCTTCGGGCACCGTCGTGCCAGGGAGGGTAGCCATGTTGGTCTCTTGACAGCCACAGTCCAGTTGCCTGCGTGTCCAAAGATCGCCAGACCACAAGAGAGGGGTTGGAGAGCCAGGAATGGGATTCCCGTGAACGGGTGCAAATAATTCCCAAACCACAGAAAAAGACAGAACAGGAACAACCCAACCGCTGCTCCCAAATGTCACTTCTCAAACACTCCAATCATCCCCTGCTGCTCCACCAAATATGTGGTATAAAACTCGATCCTCTCAGACACGTGTCTATATCCCTCGGGGGAAAGGGACAGGTAACATAGAAAGGGGAACTACGAGAATGGTATGCCTGTTGCCTCACGTGCCTGCTCGCAGAGCAAACAGATACGCACGGTAGTGCACACGGGGAAGAGGAAAGCAAACGCGCAGTTGTCTTTTTCCTGAGGGCGCGGGCCAAGGGCGCCTCGCTGTCCCTCTTAACGTGCATCTGGGGGAGCCTCGGCACGTTGGCCAGGTAGCCCCCCCATAACCCCGAGTGGCCCCGACCCGAGTCTAACCTCGTCAGGTCGGGGGCCACTATCACTACTAATTCTATTCCCACTCACTAATCTCACACTCAAATTTTCTCAAATCAAGTCCCTCACAAGTATGCAAAAACCCATCAGCAATCCCTCTCTCTCGTGTGGATAGCGTAGTCCACCGCATCCCAGTGCCGGGCACGGGCCACGGCCGCCAACCATCACCACACGGCGGGCGTGTTCTGGCACCTGGTGCCCTCTGGTTGTAGTCCCGGGTCGGCGCCAAGTCGGGGCCAGGGATGCTACAAGCACGAGGGAGGAGTGGTACTCCTCCATATCTGTTGCCGAATAGGTAGAATGGCTGTGGTAGGCGTCGGAGGCCTCGTTGACAGTTTCCTGTAGCCAGTAGCAGATCTGATAGAGGGAGGTTGCCTCCATCCGATCGCGGATGTTGTCGGTAAAGGACGACAGGAAGGTGATGTCGGTCGGCTCAAAAGGGACTGGGAGCCCGTCAGACTTGACAGCCCTCGCGGGAATCTCAAAGTCTTTGAGGTATTCGCCGGGCTTGCCGATCTTGAGCTTCGTGAGCCCATGTAACGGCTCGTCAGCCTCGTCGTCGTCGGAGGACGACGGGGACGGAGGGGGGCGAGGCCCGCCGCCGCCCTGGTCGGACTCGTCGGAAGAGGAGGAGTCGGGGGTGGCACCGCCGCCGCCCCCGCCACCGTCGTCCGAGTCGTCCTTGCGGCCGCTCCCCCCCGCGCCTCCCGTAGGCGCCGCTCTGTCGCCGGCCCCGCCGGGGTGAAGGGCACCTTGGCCTTCCGCTCCCGTCGGGACCGCCGGGGGGTTTGCATCCTTGGCCGCCTCGGTGAGGGCTCGGACCTGGTCCAAGGCCTTAGCGAGCTTACTCTGGAGGTCAGAGATGACCTCCGCCTGGGTGGGGTCGTCCCCCCGCCCAGAGTCTGAGCCCATCCCTTGCGTGGACGCAAGGAAGAACAGCGCCAACCCACAGGCACGCGGCCTGGGAAGCCCCCGCTACGCGGCGTTGCGCCGCGGAGAGGGGGCGGACGTGCCGGGCTGTGGCCGGCGTGGGGAGGCGCTCCTGGCGGCCCCCTCTTGTGGCCCTTCGCTCCGCCCCCCTTCCGACGGCCGCTCCCGTCGTGGCCCGCCGCTGCTTCCAGGTGTCGTCGGCTCGTGGGGCCCCCCCACACCCCTTCCCGCGAGGTGCCAGGCGAGGACGGGCCACGCGGGGTGGGGGTGTGGACGCACCCCCCCCCGCAACACCACCACAGAGACGGTCCCGCCGAGCAGACGGTCCGCGTGAGGCGGCGGTAGCGAGGACAGGAATTCCAGATACCCACATGGCTGCACAATTAGGCGTTTGTGTTGTCATGAACCAAAACTTGGCAGCGTAGAGTGAACACAGAAAAACAGTCGTGTGGCTGGCGACGGGCAAGACGGGCACGCTCTGGCGTGTGCGCCTATCGGCTTCTGGGTGGATGCAGCCAGTCCCAGCAGCAACTGGGATGCTGGCCACCCAGCCAGGTGTTCACCAAGACCTCTTCCCTTGGCCACCCCCTCCCCCCCACCCCCTGCGACAACGCTCTGCTGGCTTGACCCGAGCGCCGCGGTGACCAGAGCCGCTGTTGGTGCCCGCCATGCCGCTGCCGACGGCAGCCAGCTTGGCCGGCCGGATGGCAGCCTTAGCCATGTCCGTGGGCGGCGGGGGGGCGGGCAGTGACGGGCGCGGGGGTGGCAGCCGCGACGGCGGTGGCGGTGGCCGCGACAGCTGGCACAGTCGCGGTCACGATGACGGCAGCGGTGGCAGTGGCAGTAGCGGTGACGATGGTGCTGTGGGCAGTGGCGCTAGCCTCGGCACCGCCCACGTGGGGCGTGTCGCGGCCGCCGCGTCGGTCGCCGCCACGCCCGCGGCCACCCCAGCGGCCACCCCCGCGGCCACCCCCGCGGCTGCTCCCGCGGCCACCTCCTCGGCACTGCCCGGGGCGCCCTATCGCCTCCCCCCGCCGCCCAGCGGGCTGCCCGACTCGCCGACGGCCTGGGAGGACGTGCAGCGGCGGGAGATGCTGGCGCGGCTCAAGCGGGAGTTCTTCATGCCCCTGCTGGTCGAGAACCCTTACACGGTCAACCATGTGGTGGGCGAGGTGCGTGCCGCGCATGAGTCGCTTGTTCCTCGATGCCTGGTGTGCCCTGAGCGCGTCCAGTGCGATTGCGTGCGGTGGGGGAACGGGGCAGGGGGGGGAGTGAGCGATGCCGTGGGCGCGGATGTGTGTGCTATTGCGGGCGACGGCGGAGGGAGGTGGCTGCGTCGGGGAGCAGAGGCGGAGGGTGGCGACAGCGCAGGCGGTAGGTGACTGACGCTTGCAGCTTGCTGGTGCATGTCCGCCGGTTTTCTGGTCTTCTCTGGCTCCTGTGCCTTTGCGTGGGTCCCGTGCTCGGGTGTTTCTCTTTGTTTCCCCCTCCCGTTCGTCTCTCTCAGGGCGCCTATGGTGTGGTAGTCTCCGCCACGGATACACGCACTGGCGAGGAGGTGGCCATCAAGCGCATCGTGTGCGTCTTTGACGAGCCGGGCGAGTCCACTCGCATCCTCCGGGAACTCAAGTTTCTTCGTCTCCTTGCCGCCCACCCCAACGTCATCACCCTGCGGGATGTGCTGCTGCCTGCAGACCCAACTACTTTCAACGACGTTTTTCTGGTGTTTGAGCTCCTCCCCTCTGATCTTTCCCGCGTCCTCCGCTGCGCGCACCTGGTGCGGTTGTCGATTGCGCACAAGCGGTCCATTATGTTCCAGTTGCTCCGCGGGGTGGCCTTCCTCCACGGCTCGGCCGTCTATCACCGGGACATTAAGGCGAGCAACGTGCTCCTTGACGACGACTGCCGGGTGCGGATTTGTGACTTTGGCCTCGCCCGCGCTCTGCTGCCGGGCACCTCTGCGCCCGCGGCAGGCGGCCCCGCGTGGACTGACTATGTGGCCACCCGCTGGTATCGTGCGCCCGAGCTGCTCCTCTCTCCTGCGGCCGTTGCCTACTCGACTGCCATTGACGTGTGGAGCGTCGGGTGCATTTTTGCCGAGCTCCTATGCGACGGTGCCCCTCTATTCCCCGGCGTAGACCGGCAAGACATGATTAGTCGAATGGCGGCGCTCCTGGGCGTCCCATCGGCGACTTACATTTCATGCGTGGCCGACGCGGCGGCGCGGCGGTTCCTCTCCTCTATCCCACCCCCGCCGCCCGTGGGGCACCGTCGTCGTCGCCGTGGGGGCGGCGGCGACCGGCGGCGGCCACGGTTGGCGGACGCAGCCACCGTGACCGCGGGGGCCGCCCGGTCTACGCCCTCCGCTGCCGCTCATGCGGCCGCCGCCGCTTCGGTGACGGCCCCACCGCGGACGGCCCCGCCTAGCCGGCCTCGACCGCCGCCCCTGTACAATTCGGACACTCGCGATGGC
Source organism: Pyropia yezoensis (assembly GCA_009829735.1). Lineage (NCBI taxonomy): Eukaryota > Rhodophyta > Bangiophyceae > Bangiales > Bangiaceae > Pyropia > Pyropia yezoensis. The sequence goes on from CM020618.1 coordinate 43,280,534, forward strand.
CATGGTGGCGTAGCAGTCCCCTACGCTGCTGGCCAGGCCGACTCGTCCGACGCGGACACGGAAGCGCGCTCGAGTGGCCACCCGCCATCGTGTTCCTCGTCGTCGGGGGACGATGGCGACGTCGCTGACGGCGGCGGCGGTGGGTATGACGACGGGGCGCAAGGGGGCTGCACGGCCCCAGCCCAAGGGGGCGGGCCCCGTCCCCCCTGGGACCCCCCCCCCGAAACCCTGGACCGGCTGTCACGGGTGTTCCCCATCGGTACGCCCCCTGCGGCAGTCCGTATCGTGGCCTCCCTCCTAACATTTGATGCCGCCGTCCGCCCCAGAGCCGCCGACATCCTCGCGGACCCGTGGTTTGCGCCACTCACCGCCGCGGCGGAGGCGGCCGAGGCCGATGCCCCCGTGCCAGCGCAGGTGGAGCTACCGCCTGAGGAATTTGCGTTTGAGGCGCCGGCTGCCAGCGGGGGGGCGGGGCCAAGTAAGGCCGCCTTGCGGGTGCTGTTTATGGAAGAGATGCGGCAGCATGCGAGGCGTGAGCGGGGGGGGGCCGATAGGGTTTACGCTGACGCAGCCGGCAGCGGCGGGGGCGGAAATGTGGGAAGGGGGGGCACTCCGCCCGCAGACACGTCGCCGAAGGGAGTGTGGACGGTGCTGCCGCCGCCACCTCCCACGCCACCCCCCTTGCGGGTGGGGGAAGTGTGCCTGGACCTGGGGGAGGCGTCGTCGGAGGGGTCGGCCTCGGGGGAACCATCGCTGGCGGGGGGGGAGGCGGCGGCGCTGCTGCCTTGACGTGTACGTGGCTGGTGAAGTGAGGGCTGGGGGGACACGCAAATATCACTGCCGACCGGCGGTCCTGCCGGCCAGGCGGGGTTGGTATGGGGGTGGCGGGGCGGTGCGGCCGGCGTCCCCGTCGGCGATGCGCGCGTGGCCCCCGCGAGGGTGAGCACACCGGTGGTCGCGCTGCCGCTAACCGTGCACCATGGCCATGGCAGCGGTTGCAATGGCACTGGCGTTGGCAGCGGCGTCGGCGACGGCGGCGACGGCCACGGCCGTGGCGGTAGTGGCGACGACCACAGTGGTGGCGGTGGCGGTGGTGGCGGCGGTCAGTTGGGGGGGGGCGGCGAGGTGGGGGACACCGAGCGGTTGCTTGTCGCCGGTGTGGCGCGGGTGTTGCATGTGTTCCCGCCTGGGGGTGACGGGAGTGTGATGTGCAGGCGACGAGGGGAGGGGGGTGGGAAGGGGCGGGGTTGTATTGAGGGGCGAGGGCATAACCGGGTGTGCCCGGCTGGGCGGGTGGCAGGGGGAGTTGTGCGTTGGCTGGTACGGGCACAGGACCTCGTACGAACGCATGGCCGATGGTGACGGCGGGTCACACACAGCAACAACAAGCTCTTGCAACCTACTGTGCAAAACAAACCCCATCGTTCCGACCAACCACAACCACGAGCGCTTGGTCAGTGACGACTTGGCGCACGCCTCATCGTCGTCACCCACCCATGACCGTACGAACGCAATGCAATGTAAAAGAGCGGGACGCAATGAGGCATTCACATCAACTCACGTACAGTGCGTACGGGGTTATATGTGGGGGTCATCTGGGAAAGTAGCCCACTTTTATTTTAGACTACATGCCAAGATTGAAGGACTGTTGCTGGTGTCGGACCAGTCCTTCTAATAAATATATATACAATTTGGTCACTGGTGCAGAGATGGAGTTGCCGCTGAGCGGTCGCCCTGCGGACAAGTCACAAGCCGGGGGTCAAACACGCTCCACGGGGGGACCGTGTCCAGCGCAAACGTAAACGACAGGTTCATAGCACACTCTCACGCACAGGGCTCACTCGTCCTCGGCCTCCTCGCTCAGTACCACCATGTCCACTGTGGCGCCAATAGCCTCTATGTCCTCCTCAGCTGTCAACCACTGTCTCGCCGCCACCTCCCGCTCCGAGTCACCCACACCCTCGAACTCCTCTGAGATGGTCGCGTTAGCCATAAAGGCGACGATGTCTGAGACGTCCATGTGCGAGTTGTCAAAAGCCGGGACCACCCCGTGCACTGTGCGCCGCACATCTGCTGCGGCCTCGGCGGGGAGCACGTCGGCCGCAGGGGAGGTGGGACGGCGCGGCCGCAGGGATGGTGGGACGGCGCGGTGGTGGTGACGGCGGTGGGGTGTCGCGTCCGCGCGCGCCGTGTTTGACCAGAACAGCAATTGTGTTCTGGCCAGTCCTAATTTGTGGGTGTCCGCATTCGAATTCCGGGGGGATAGAGACTTCTCTTCATAAATGGAGAGTTTCCCTCGTGCGAGTGCGGCTGGGTTATATGTGGACAACATATAACCCAGCCAGACATAGTCCAATAACTGGGCGTGGCTACAGCTTAGCTCTCGCAGACGATGCAACCACACTCCAACGAGGCGGTAGTCCGTTTTTTGTGGCCCCAACTCGAGGAATTGATCCGACCTGCACCGCCTTGTTCGCCACCACCGCGGCGTCGGATGTGGCCGCGGCCACCGTTCGCCGGCGTGCCCGGCTCAGCCGATGCTGCTGCCGCCATCACCGCCACCGCCTCTGCCGCCGCTGCCGCCGCTGCCGTCGCCTCCCGCTGCCTTCCGCCGCCGCCTCCCGCTGCCTTCCGCCGCCGCCTTTCTGCCGCCAAACCCCCCGTTGACGTCATCGCCGCTGCCCCCGCCGCTCCGCCGACGCCGAGGCCGTTGCCGCCGCGCCGAGCGGCGGCGCCCCCGTCGCCCAGCCATGGCCGACCCGTCACCGCCGGCCGAGCCGCTCCACGGCGCGCTGCGGGTGCTCACCGCCGCGTCAGCCGTACGTTGGGGGGTGGGGGGGGCAGGGCGATGACGCACAATGTGTGGGATGGACGTTTCCGGGAAGGGGAGGTGGGGGTGGCGGCTGTCGTGCCGGCCTTGTTACAAGGACCTTTGAGGCTCAGAGTATACCAGGGGGGGCGGGGGGTGGAGGTGGTCTCACTCCACAGTGTCAGGTTGCTTGGTTGGTGGGAGGAGTGTGTGTGGGCAGCCAGCCGTCTGAGTGTTCTGGGAACTGATGGCGACTCTCTGGGGGTGCGTTTGTCCACGGCGGCTGAGAGGGTTGGTTTTCCTGGCTCTCGTCTTCTTGTACCCGTGCTGCCCCCCCGCCGTGCCTCCTGTGTGACTGGTTGGTTTGTGGCTGGCGGTGGCAACGGTGTAGGTGGTGGGCGCCGTCGTTGTGGCGCGCGGGGTGTCCAACCTCCTCACCATGCGCCGGTGGCGGCGGACGCTGATCGTGGTGGAGGGCAAGCGCAAGGGGCTTCCGTACGTATGTGGGGGACGTGGGTAGCAGGACGGTGTGGCAACACTGGGAGCTGAGATGGGCCACGCGTGATGGCGGGCGGGGGGGGACCGGCAGCGGTGGGGGGCGGCTGTGGAGAGTGGCTCGGGTGTGGTGCCCGCGCCGTCATGGTGCCACCGTCACTGCCGCGACCGGGTGTGGCCTGGGGGGCGTCCCTGGCGCGCCGCCACTGACGGTCTCCCCTGCGCGGCAGTCCGCTCGTTGCGTACTGGGCACGTCGTGCTCACTCTGCTGCGGCACGCTCTTGCTGCGTGGTTGCTCTCCACACCTGCCCTCCCTCCCCCTCTCCTTGCTTCATACCTCTTCAGTGCGCCTGGCCCGCCCCCCTCCCTTTTTGTCGGCAACACCCCCGCCCTCTCCCATGCCTACTACCGCACCCTGTACACCCACGTTGAGGAGCCCGTGTCGGTCTTTTACGTCCACGCCACCCCCTTTGTGGTGGTCAATGACGCGGCCGCCGTCCGCACCGTCCTGTCGGGGTCGGGGGGGGTGTTCATCAAGCCCCGCTACTTTGGCTACCGCTCCGCCGCCGTGCGGGCGGCGGTCGACGCGGACAATGCGCTGTGCTCGGCGACCGCCGACGACGGGTCCCCGGTGGGTGGCGGGGGGGCCGCCACCCGGCGGGTGCTCCTCAACCTCCTCGACGCCAACCTGCCGCTGGTATGTGAGGCCGTCGAGGCGCTCCTCGCCTCCTTCCCGGTCCAGGCGCCCGCCACCACCACCGGCGGGCCCGGCACGGCTGTTGTGTGGGCCGACGGTGCCGCGGCGGGGGTGGATTCGCAACCGAGGGTTACGGCCGCGGTGGTGGCGCTCAACCTGCGGCTGCTCTTTGACGTTGGCACTGGCTTCCCGGGCGCCGACAACCCAACCGCCGCTGACGCGGCGGCCCGCATTGGCGTGGCGGGCGCCGAGTTTGCCCGCCGCATGGTCAACCCCGCCCGGGCGGTGACGGCACCCCTGGCGGGGCTCCGCTACGCCGCCGCCGTCGTCGGCCTTGTCCGCCTCGGCCGCCGGCTGGTGACGGCCGTCGACAGCCTGCCGCCCGCCCACTGGGTGGGCGCCTGGGTCGGCGCCGCCGCGCCAGTGGCCAAACTGGGCAAGGTGGTGGGGCTGCTCATGGCCAGCTCCCAGACGGTGCCTACCAGCGTCTTGTGGCTGCTGCACCTGCTCGCCACCCACCCGGCCGTGCGGGCGCGCATCGCCGCCGAGGCGGCGTCGGTGCTGGGCGGAGTGGCTCTCGCTGACGAGGCGCCGTCGGCGGACGCGGCGGCTGCGGCGGTGGCGGCCGCGGCCGCGGCGGGGGGTCCCCGCTGGTGGCGCCCCGACGGGGTGACGACGCTGGAGCGCCTCCCCTACACCGAGGCGGTGGTCAAGGAGGCCCTCCGCCTGTTCCCGCCCTTCCCGCTCATTGCACGGGTGGCGACGGCGGACACGTCCGTGGGCGGGGTGGCCATCCCCGCCCGCACCCCCGTGTACGTCCTCCCCTGGCTGCTCCACCGCAACGGCGCCCACTTCCGCAACCCCCACACCTTTGACCCGGACCGGTGGCTGCCCGCCGCCGGCGGCGGCGCCCGCGTCACCGGCGGCGCCCCGTCCGAGTGGGTGTTCGCGCCCTTTGGGCGGGGGCCCCGCGCGTGTGCCGGCGCCGCGGTGGCGCTGACGGAGCTCAAGGTGGCCGCCCTGGCCGCCGCCGTCGACTGGCGGTACGGCGTGGGGTGGGCAGAGGGGGGGGCCCCGGACGTGTACCCCGCCCTCGGCGTTGTGCCCGCGGGCATCCAGGTGGTCCGCACCCACTGAGCAGACGGACGGGGGTGTGGGGGGAGGGGAGGCGAAGCGCCCTGCCCCGCCCCGCCCCGCCCCGCCCCGCCCCGCCTTCCCGCCCGCCCGTCCACCCTCCCGCCACAGCCCGTCGCTACCACCTCCCGCCGAGGGCGGCCGTGGTCTCGCGCGGCGGCTGCCCCGCTCGAGTACTGCCCCGTGTGGCGCGCCTTTTTCTCTTTTTTGTACGAGCGGCGTTGGGGATGACTCTCTCGTGTCCAAGGGGGGAGGCGGGAGGCCCTCTCGCGCCGACGCAGCCCCTCGCCACCCTCGCCACCAGTTTTTTTTGCTTAGGTTAACCTGTTCTTAGAGCCGACGCACTACGCAGCGCCCACCCCCCCCCCCCTTGTTTTCTTTTCCACTTGTCTTGCAGCCGCTCGGGCGTGGCGGTACGGGCCGTCCCCCGCCCAGCCTCCCCTGCACGCCCGTTGCAGTGGGAAGAGTGAATGGGGTCCGTCGCACGCCACCGCACGCGGAGCCGGCCGGTCGGGCTGGCAAAGGTGTTGAACTGGGGAAGGTCAGCTCCCTGGGCCGCCCCGCCGGTCATGGGACCATGGGACGTAACTTTGGTTGGTACCTGTGTAGCCTCTCAGCAGGGGGGCATGCCGGCCTCCCGCTCAGCTTGCCCCTCCAACAGCCACGGAACGCTCCTTGGCGGCGCGCTGCTGGGGGAGGCTTGTGGCAGGGGGGAGCCCCCTTCCATGTCCGCCCGCGTGGTGGTGGGCCGCCGCAGCGACAGACACCTCTGGCCGGGGCCCCTCCTCAGCGCCCAGGCGGCCACCCGCTCAGCGGGGGATGGCGGGGGGTCCTCTTGAGCCAGCCAGTTGTTCTCGTCCCACCACGTCGCTGGCCATGACCCGCCATACGGGCCTTGCTGCTCCCCCCGGACCGCTGCGAGCCGCGCGCGCTTGCGGAGGGAAAAGGCGGCGATGAAGGCGCTGACAGACACCACAGTGTACAGGACGGCGCTCCCCACCGCCAGGCCCACCAGCAGCCTGGGGCGGTAGCCGACGGCGCTAATCAAGAGCAACGTCTCCGACCGCACCAGCGGGGCGCCCGTCAGGTTGCGGTGGAACGGGAGTGCCTGCGCGACGGCCGGCGTGACGTGCGCTTCCAGCCAGTCCAGGTCGGCGGTTGCGTGAAAGGTGGAGCCCCGGACCTCGAGGATCGCCAGCATGCCCACCCCCGACAGGGACACGGCGCCGACGGCAAAGGTGGCGACCATGGCGGCCATCGAGTACCGGCCGGGGGCGAGGCACGCCTGCACCGCCAGCGCCGCCGCCTCGGGCAGCAGCACAATCAGCGACAGCACAATGTCAATCGCCTCGGCGCGGTCGGGCGGGGGGTCTACGTTGAAGATGGCGCTGTTGAAGTGGTGGGACAAGCCCTCCCGCACCTCTGCCAGCGCAATGTAGTTCTCTGGCCACCCGCCGCTGGCCAGGCGGGTGCGCCAAAAGGGCGCGCCCGCCGCCGCCGGCACCCTGCACGCGGTGAGCCGCGACGCGAGCGCCGCCTCGTGGCCGCTCGCCGGGTTGATCTCCCGGGCGCCCAGGCCCGGCAGCCAGGGGGGGCGGAAGGGGACTTCCGTGCGCCGGAAGGGGCCTCCGCACCCGTCGGCGTGGGGGGATGGGGACGGCGCCGCGCCGCCGTCGGTGCCGTTGGTGGTGGCTGCCGCCGCCGGCGGCCGAAGGTACCAGGTAACCCCACACCTGCGCTGCACCGCCGTGGAGACGCCGGGCCGCCAGTGCTGCATGGCGGCAAAGTCCCGCGCCGCCCCGGCGGTGGCACACAGGCGGCTGTGGCGGATGAGCCAGCCGGGCTTGCGGCACGCCACCGACGCGATGGCCTGCAGCCACAGCTGGCTGTCGGTCGGCGGGGCGGTGGCGTTGGCCAGGCTCCACCCGCGGTGCCCGTTCTGCAACACGCCGGGCAGCTTGTCGTGCTGGACAATGCCGTTTGCGTGGCAGGCGGCGGACAACAGCACGTCCGCCCGCACGCGCCACGGTCCGTGGGCGCCCCGCAGCCAGGCGGGGTCGGCAAGGACCCCACGCCCGAGGGAGAGCATGTCCTTGTCCTGCAGTGCCACCGGCGCCCGGTGGGAACCGCCCCGCCCTTTGGTCGGGGCTGTCAGGATGGGCAGTTGGGCGTCGCTAAAGTCGTCGAGCGTGGCGCTGGCCACGTCAATGGCCCCCACCTCGTGGCACTTTTCCGACAGGCACAGCCCCGCGGAAAGGCGGACGACAGACAGCACGTCGTACTTGCCCGTCACCCGCTGTACGCTCCCGGAAAAGGTATTCCGGAGGGTGGTGGTCCGGCTGACCACATCCCGCTCATGCAACAAGGCGTCTCCGGTAAACAGGGAGGCACTTGACAGCCACCCGGCGTTGGCGTGGTGGTGCTCCCCCGCGTGGGACACCCGCTTGCTGAGCAGGATGGGGCCCGCCTGCAGCGGCCCCCGCCGCAGGCTGCCGATGCGCGACCGCCACGCGTGACGGTCGTACGGGAGCGCGTGGGTCAGCTCCCCCTCCTTGTCCCCCAGGTAGACCTGCCCGGTCGTTGGGGGTTGGCAAACGTCGGCTGGACGGGGCTGGGCCAGGGGGGTGGGCTTTCCGCCGCGGAGCGCAAAGAGGTGGCGATCCGCCGGGCCCGGACCGGCGCCCGCCGTGCCCGGCAGGTGGCACTGCAGGGACGCGAGCTTGTCAAAGGCCCCCAGTCCAAGGGAGGGGGGGGATGGGAAGGCCGGGCCCGGGGGGGGGGGGGGGGGCGCACCCGACACGGCCACGACAGTCGCAGCGGCGGCAATGATAACCAACAGGTGTGGCCGCCGCATGATGACATGCTCAGCAGCGAGGCGGCAGTGGTCCCTGGTGGTCGGACGGAACAGAGCGGGACGGGGACCTCCGTGCTACTGCCACCGTCGACAGTGGTTTGAAGTCCTACCGTGGCCCTTTTATGCTTTGCAGGCTCACCACTGCCACCCATGGTTCTCTGCCTGTGGCACCTTCCTCTACGGCCTCAAGGCGCAGGGGTGGGGAGCGGGGGGGGGCGCGTTGATACGAGCCGCGGCCAGGAACGGGTGGGGCCCCACCCGCTCCGGAACGGCCGTTCCGGGGCGGCACCGTCTTGTCTCCCCTCCCAACACCAGCGTGGAGCTCCTTGCCCACGCGGATGCAGTGGATGAACTGGGTCCCTACTGTAGCGGGCACAGACCAGATGCCGTGGACGGCGCGCCGGAGCGCTGGAGCTGCCTCGCTGTGGATTGCCGGCTGGCGGGGGGCGCGCCCCCATTGGCGCGCATCTCGGAGAGATGATCGGGATAGTGGTCCAACAGGCGCGCGCGTCCCGCACTGCTGTAAGTGCAGGACTGGGTGGGCCCGTGCTAGCACGCTACGGGAGCGCCAGCGAGGGCAGCGCCCGCCTTGCTGTACAGCACAGTGCGTACACGCACGCACTGCCCAGGTGGGTCTGGGGAGCGTACCCTCGTCCAGCAGCTGGGGTACAGTCAGTATTGGGCATTGTCACGGCCCATGGCATGGCTGACACAACTGTATACCTTGCCCACCCCATTGCTACTTTTGGCAACGATCGACGTTTATCGCAGTGTGGAGGCCTTTGTAAGGCGATGATCGTCGATCGATCGTGACTGGGTATTGTCACGCGCGTGACAATACTCAGTCAAACAATACCCAATACTGACTGTACCCCAGGGTGCACCCGGGTGGGCCGCGGCAGTCACGCCTGGCATCGGCCTGGCGCTGCGGCCGGCCCCAGGGGTTCTGTGCCTAGAGTGGGGTTAGGTTGGGGTCGTTGGGGTGGGGTTAGGTTGCACTTGCACGCCATTGGTCGGGGCCCAGATTGCTTGGGGCCGCACGTTGAGCTAGATTCGCTACGCGCAATGTAGATGGCATCAAGGGGTGGGGTTAGGTTCCTGGCCGTCACAATTGTTGTAGAACCAGGCCACAACCGGAACAGATGCACCTCGGCCGTGGCGCCAAACCTCCGGGCGCCAGCCGCCGCTGTTCAACCCACCTGAGAGCCCGCCTTTTTTTGCGCGCCACCTAGACGACGACCGCAGGGGGATGGCGCTGGCCTACCGCCTCGCATGACTGTTGGCGTGGACGCGCCGCCGTGGGGGGGGTCCTGGCGTGTTGCACAATGAGCGCAGGGGGCGAGGAGCGCCGTCCCGCATCAGCCGACGGTGTGCGGTGTACCTTACCTCGCCGACTGGCTTCCGTTGACCCCCCCTCCCCCCCCTCATTTGTCGTGGTGACGCCTGACCCCTTCTTCGTCATCCGTGTTCGTTCATCCCGTGTCACTCTTCCCGTGACCTGCGCCCCCCCGAGAGCGGGGCGGTCGTGGGCCGGAAGATGAGCGCCAGTCAGATGACTACGGACAATGCACTCGTGACCGGCGTCGATGGTGCCGTGGCCGGCAACGTTATCCCGTTTGAGAAGAACGCCGCCGGGCTGTTCAAGGTATGTTGGTTTGTTATCTATTTGAGTGGCGTATCTGTGTTTGACGCTTCACCGAGTGTGCATTGGGCTCCAAAGATTTTCATATATCTGACTACAGTGGTATTGCATCGACATGGTCAACTCTCGCGGATGTGTTGGTGCCGTAGATCAGTGGAAAGACACATGTGAAGCAGGTTGTATTTCATGCTACCTCCTCGTCCGCGGTGTACTTGTCTTCTTCCCCTGAAGGAGTAGCACACATCATGACTTTGCCACGTGACGCGTTATCCAACTTTTGGAAAGAGTCACCGTACACATGGGGAAACCCCAAGGGGGTTGACCCTCGTGTGTACGTCGCGCTGGGGGGGGCGTCAGTGCCCCACCGGGTGGAGAGCCGCGGCTGCACCCCACCCATGGTGTGCTCCCTCATGAGTGCAGACCTCAGTGGGTTCTCGCACGGCACGGTGGACTTTGAGGACCCCAACTGGGTTGCTGCCATGCAGCAGGTGGAGCAGGATGAGTCTCCCGAACGTGCAGTCTACAAGTCGACCCTGGTACGTTTCTCAAGCCCTCAGACGCTTGTTTCCTGCTCTTTTGAGAGTGCGAATTTTCTTCCTTTCTTATTCTTTTTGTTCTCTTTGAGTTTGTCCTGACGAACCGTACGCTCGTGGCATCGTCCTGCAGTCCAATATCCTTCTCGTCTGTCCTCTCATGGCAGGCTTTTTTCCGCGCTCTGAACAGAAAATATCCCACCTGCCCGTACGTGGACCCCGCAAGTGGAGACCAGTGCGCTGGCCACTGGACGGTCGTCCACCCGCGAGACGGCAAACCGTTTGTGGGATGCTCTGGTTGGCGACCCGGCCACCCCTCTACGAGGTGTGGTGGCCACCTGGGCGCGCAAATCAGCTCCACGGACAGCCCGGCTGTGCTTGAGGAGCTACAGGCGTCGGGGCCACGGCCGGAGGCTGGTACGGAAAATTGCATCTACATTGCCCCGAAAGCAAGCAAGGCCAAGTTCTGCTTTCGGCATGGCGGGGTGGAGCCACGTTTGGTGACAGCTGGAGGTGGCTCCTGTGAAGTACGGTCCAAGCTCTTTATCCCCACGTCAGCGGCTGCGGGGTCGCTCCAGGTTATTGATGTACTTCGTGGGACGCACAGCCACGTCTTCCCTGTTCTCAAACCATCCTCTACGTTGGTCGCACGGGTTGTGCGCGAGAACACCAGCCAGCCGATGAGGACGCTCCAGGTAAGATTTGAGAATATGTTGGGAGGGTGGGGGGAGGGAAGCCAGCGAGAGGTTGCGACATCGCCGGACAAGTTGCAGGGAAGGGCGTGCGTCAGAGGCCCATACACCTAGAACACTTCCTTACCGCTGTCTCGTGTGTTATGACCATTTCTGTTATTCCACCTACAGCGCCTGATCCAGGAAGAAAGTGGGGGTTCCCGGGCGTCCGACCAGCTGGTCCGCTCTCTCCGTCGGGCAGCGAAGTGCGAGGCACACCCTTTTGGCCAGGATCTCGGAGGCGTGATGCACGCGAGACGTCGGTACGGCGGAAATCACTCGTATATCCGCGCAGTATTCGACTGTGGGCAGTACGCGGCCGTTATCCTCCAAACAGATGAGCAGGCTGCGCTCGCCGGTACCCAACCTATTGTGATGGCTGACACAACTTTTGACGTTGTCGCTCCCGGGAGCGCCAAAGACGGGGCGTCCGCAGAGGCCATTGCCGCCGCTAGCAAACACGCGTTTGACTAGCACCACTTTTCCATAGGGTACGTGAATATCTTCTTTGTGACATGGTCGCTGACGTCTTTTTTTGAATGGATGTGGTCCGGTCGTACGGTAGTGTCAATGGCGCGAAGTCACTCACACCCTGCTATCATAATGGCTTCGCTTCTGTGTGTGGCGCGACGTGTGTCATGAATGTGAACCATCACAGAGCATACCTGCCATCCGAACGGCGGTCAGTTACACTCTTCCGTGCGCTGGTGGTTGGCAAAACAACTGAGATGTACTGTGAACTATTCCAGTACTACTTCACGGCAGCTATGGGGGCCGGCCTTCGCTCCCCTGCCGATGAGGCCTCGACCACGGTTGCTCCGGCCGCGGCACACGAGACAGCGGCCGTCACTTCTGGGCGGCCGCAACGTGGAGCCCAGTTTTCCGCGGTCCTATTGGACTTTGAGCTGGCAGAGCACAACGGGCTGTTCAAGGCCCTCGCCAACGTTTTTGGGGATATTCCCCTGCGCTATCACGGTCGCGTGGTAGGCTGTCGCGTGCACCTCCAGCGCTTCCTACTCCCCAAATGCGGGAACGACTACAACCATCCATTTTTCGTCAACCTTATGCGTCTGAGAGACGTGGACGACGTGGTGGGCGTGACGCGGGTCATGCAAAAACTACACGAAATGTACGAGCTGTACGACGGCGAGGAAAGAGGCGGCAGCAAGGCCAACTGCCTTAAGTGGATGCTGGACAACAGGTCTATTGTAGTTGCCGCCTTCCCTTTTTGCTCCGGCCAGCTGAGCCGTGATGCTATTCGCGCTACCGGCGAGAGCACGAATGCCATCGAGTCGCTGAACAAGCAAACTCAGGATGTGGTGGCAGCTGACGGCGACCGATCGCTGCTGGGCGTCATTGGCAGTTTATGGAAATTTGACAAACAGACACTGGCGGAGCTGAGCCAGACGAATATGTCGGGCAGGACTGCCCCGGCGGCGTCAACCTCGGCGGCCAAGGTTCGGCAGCTGACTCGACAACGTAAGCGAAACTCTGTCCCGGACGGGGGTCAGCCACCTGGCAAGCGACGGTCGCGAGTGCAACGAAACCTCGCCACCCCCCCGTCACTACCACCCGCCACCGCCTCGTCGATCCTACCATCGGTCAACCCCCGGCTCTCTGAGCGCCCACCCGTGTCGGTGGAACCATGCTCGGACCCAGCTGCTGGTGGAGAGCAGGCGACGGCGGCCACGACGCAAAATCTCGCTGCCGAGCCCATGCAATACGGTCAAGCACCTCAACTGCTGGGCTTCGCTCACCCTCCCGCGACCACCGTTCGCGTGCACCCACCCCCGCTTTCCATGCCGCCGCCTTGGCCAGTCGCGGCTATCCCGCCGCCATGGCTCCTTGCCGGCTGGAGTCAGCCGTCACAAGTGGGTACTGGTTCTGCAGGCCCTATGTCAACTGCCCAACACTTCTTAGGCCCTGTGGATAGAGGGGTTGGGAAGGGGGCTGGGACCAGCCGTGACAGAGGATGGTGAGGAGGATCTTTACGTGGTTGCTACACTAGGTTCCTACATAGTAATACCCCCTGTATGGCTTGGTTCCACCGTGTTGAAAACAAAGGACCTCTTAGATACGGCCGTGTAAGTCTATTCTGCCCCACACGTCGAAGCGCGGTCGCGTGAGCATCTCATCACAAGGACGTGGCAGCGGGAAGGAGGCGTGGACAGGACGGGGCAGAGGGGAATAGAATAACAAAACGGGGAATCTAGCACTGTCAACCACGGCGCAGTCGGGGCGGAGGAAGTAAAACGCCCAGCGCGCCCCGGCGGCGGGGGAGCGCCTCGCTCGACGGTGGCGAACGCGCACCGCCAATGCCCGTGACGGGCCCATAGTGATGTAGAAGCTGGGAGGGGGTGTGGGCAGGACGGAACTGGGAAGTGGGGGATGGAAGAACCAAACGGAGAACCAAACGGGGAAGCACAGCGTGGTCGGGACGAGGACGAAGAACATGAAACGCCAAGTGCGCCCCGGCGGCTGTCGCAGGCACCGCGAATTCACATGAGAACGCGCGAGCGCGCGCGCGCACGCGGTCCACGCGGAACCAGGAGGTGCGGATGTGTCTTCGGTGAATCGTGACGGAGCGTGGTCGGGGCGAGGACGAGGAACATGAAACGCCAAGTGCGCCCCGGCGGCCGACGCAGGCACCGCGAGTTCATATGAGATCGCGCGAGCGCGCGCGCGCGCGCGGTCCACGCGGAACCAGGAGGTGCGGATGTCTTTTCGGAGAATTGTGACGGCCAGGAACCTAACCCCACCCCTTGATGCCATCTACATTGCGCGTAGCGAATCTAGCTCAACGTGCGGCCCCAAGCGATCTGGGCCCCGACCAATGGCGTGCAAGTGCAACCTAACCCCACCCCAGCGACCCCAACCTAACCCCAACCTAGGAACGGAACCGGGCCACCAGTCACCCGTCGGGAGGGCGTCCGGCAGGCGCCGTTGCATGCATGCCCAGGGTGCACCCCCAGTTAAAGGCGGTCATTAGGGTTCAGAGCGAATATTGCATTACATCCCACATGTGCAACGTTCGCGCGACTTTGTCGCTGATATGACTTCCTAGTTGGACGAGAGAACACATAAACGACTGTTCATAGCAAGAAGTAACTGAGTGAGAACAAAAAAGAAATCACAAGAGAGAAAAAGGTACGCCACCGTACCTCTCATGGCACCATAAAATGACGCGTAAGAAGCGCCTTTTTTTGCACCCAAGATATGTTTCCGGTTCGCAATGCTTCGGCATTCAGTCCGCGCGCGAATGCAGCTTTCAGAGGCTCATTGCACTTAAATGTGCTGCTGCTGGGGTGATGCACGAGAAGCACTGAGAACTGCTACCATGACACGAGATGTGCGGATTCCGTGCAGATTTTCAACCACAGAGGTCCACCGCAGGTGCCCCAGGCATCTGTGCTCCAATTCTATACAGACACGTTGTATGAACCCTCGAATATCCTGAGAGTTTCCAATATGTGCCATATTTGCTCCCGACAGCGTGCTCTGAGCCAATGGCTGATCCGGAATCGCTCTGAACCCTGGTGTCCGCTCTCGGTGGGTCTTAACTGGGGGAGGGTCCCCCTCCCGGAGGACGTTCCTCCCTCTACAAACACCAGACGTACAGTACTGTATGTGCTGTGCGGCCCGCAGTTACGGGAAAGGGGGCGGCTGCCAGCCGCACGACGGCAGAGATTTCGACTTTCTCTATCTGGGATGGGGCGTGTAGAGTTACGCCCGACCCACTCGCTCGTTTCTTTTTTTCTTTGCAGCGTCCCTCTGGGGCATAAGACCATGATCACTTTGATTCGGCCGTTCTCTGCGGCTGGTGCCGCCCCGGGAGTTCGACGTCAGTGGTCATCTTCTCCATTGCGGGAAGCGCACTCTCAACACATAAATAGGTCTTTCCGTTCTTGTCGAGCCGCGCTGGCGTGTAGCGAGAGTGGCAGCGGCTATTGACGTTGGCGGGCGTTGTCAGTGCTGTGGAAGGTGCGCTTGCGCATATGAGCGGTCTGGATACACTGAGTGAACTGCGATTACGGGTTGCTTTGGAGAGGGCGCCGCGACCGTCCGTGGGGAGCGGGAAGGGATGCCGGCTTCAGGTCAGTTGTGGACGTTGGCAGTGGGGTGCATGTGCGTACATGCCTGTACAAAGCGCGAGGTACGGTAGGGCGTACATTTGTAGACCAACTGAGTGTTCCTTCGCAGAGGGGGGCGTTTCTTCCTCTGATCGCTGCCCGGCACCCTGAAAATCTTGATCCTTGTCTGTCTTCACTCGCGAGATCTGTTTTTTCTGGTGACTCTCAGTCCAACTTTTGCTTGCCACCTTCACGGCTTCACCCCGCCCGCGACCTTGCTCCACCCCCCTTTCGGTTCCTCTGCCTGCACCTCCCCTGCCCGCTCTTCCTTCTCGGTCTCAACCCACCCCCCCCCCCCGCTGTGTTCAAAACGATGATGGCCGCCACCCGCGGTGGCGTGGGGTTTGTCACCCCCGCCGCCCCACCGGCTGTGGGCGGGCGGCCGCCGCCTGCGGGCGCCACACTGGGCGGCCGCTGCCGCCCGCCGCCCGCCGCGGGCGGCATCCCCCTGCGAGGGGGGCAGCGGTGGCGGCTCCCCACCGCTGCCGCCGTGCCGCCCCCCCCCCCCCCGGCCCGGTGCCGACTCCTTCTGGGGTCCCCCTCTCCTCCCCCCCCCAGCGGCAGGACCTCCCGCTGCCCTCCCCTCCCCCCTCCTGTCACCCCCCCCGTACGTGGCGCCCCCGCATTCGGGGGCACACCCACCCGCCCGAAGACGCGGCGGCGGCGGCGGCGACGGCGGCGGTGGCGCCTACTTTGAGGGCTGGTTCCTCCGGCTGGTGTCGCCGACCCCCCCCCACCCGAGCGTCGGCCTCATTTTCGCGATTGTGGCGGCGGGGGGGGATTACGCCCACGGGTCGGTGCAGGTGCTGTCGCCGGGTGCGGGGGTGGTGGCCGAGGCGTTCCCGCCCCTCTCCCGGGGGGGCTCCTTCTACGCCGCCCCCGACGCGCTTGGCGTGGCGCACTGGCCAGACGAGGCGGGCGCATACGTTGCGACGGGGGCCGGCGGCGGGGACGGGGGTACGGACGGGGACGGGGTTGGGGGGGAGGTCCGTGGCGGGGCCGGGGGGGGGGGGGGGGGGCGGGGGGGGTGCGAGCAGCCGTGACCGCCACGGCTATGAGTTTAGCGCCGCTGGCAGCCGTGGGCGGCTGGCGAGCGGCGGCGGCCGTGGCGGCGCGGCGTGGGACGTGACGTTTTCTGACCTGGTAGGGTATGGCGGCCGCTGGGGGACGCCCCCCCGCTCGACGGGCACGTGGGCAAGCCACTGGCGGGGGCTCGACCCGGGCTACCAGATCCTCATCACCAGCGGCCGGGCGGCGGGGTGGGTGGCGCCCGGCGGCAGCGGCGGTGGCGGTGGCGGCGGCGGCGGCGGCGGCAGCGGCGGCGGTAGCGGCGGCGGCAACGGCAACGGCGACGCTGCCGCTGCCGCCGCCGCCGCCCGCATTGACGTGACGGGCTGGTGGGTGTACGCGGAGAAGAACTGGGGCGCCGCCTTCCCCCGCCGCTGGTGGTGGCTCACCGCCCCCTTCCCGTGGGGCTCCGTCACCGCCGTTGGGGCCACCCGCCGGCTGGGCCCCGCCGAGGAGGTGGTGGGCCTCGTGTCGGTCACCGCCGGCGGGGTGCTGTACGAGTTTGCCAACTGGTCTGCTGCCCGCCTCACCTGGGCGGTGGGCTGGGCGCGGGGGTGGTCCGCCACCGCCACCGCCTACACGGGCCACACGGTGGTGGTGAGTGGGGTGACGGCGGCGGCGGCGGCGGCAGGGGGGGGCGCCCCCGCGGGGTCGGGGGGGGGGGCGGACGCGGGGGTGGCGGTGGCGGGGCCCGACGCGGGCGGGGGGATGGGCGTGCCGGTCCGCGACGCCCTGTCGGGGCGGGTGCGGGTGGAGGTGCGGGCGCCGCCGTCGGCGGGGGGCGCGGTGCTGGTGGCGGGCATCTGTGCTGGGGGGGGGATGCTCGAGGTGGGGGGGGACTGGGCCGCCGCCGCCACCCGGGATGACGACGAGGTGTGGGGGGTGACCGTGGCGGGGCTGCCGGCGGTGGTGCGGGGGGTGGTCAACGGGCTCGCGCCGGGGGGGGCCCCCACCGACGCGTGACGACCCCGCGGGCCGGGCAGGGGGGCGGGAGCGGGTGCGAGGGGGGAGTGTGGGTGAGCGAGGACGCGGCATGGGCAACCTGGCCGCTGGGGCGCGTACCCCCCGACGCCTGGCAAGTGTGCAGAGGGTGGCGGCGGCACACGTGGGAAGGGGCAGAACGCCGTCCGCCTCGGGGTACGGATACGCCCATCGCGCGCGTGGACCCACTCTTCCGGGGGGCTGCGGCGTGCCACTCCCGACAGACGACGCCCGCCCACCCCGCGAGCACCCCAAGCCGGCGGCGGCGGAAACCCCCTGCCCGACGCCCGCGCGCGTCGCCATTTCAGCAGTGGCGGCGCCTCGCCGCTGGACGCGGCCGTGGGAGAAGGAGGACGGACCGGACGCTGGACACTGCGCAGGCCGACTGGTGGCGCATGTCCCCTCTCGCCCCCCCCCCTCCGCGACCGCGAGGTGTGGGTGGCCACGTCGCGACCAGCGGCGGCCCGCCTCGGCCGCTGCGCCCAGTGCGCTCCACCGCCGCTGCGTGAGCGGGCTGCCCGCCTCCCCCCGCGCTCCTCCGGTGGGGTTGCCCCGCACCGCCCCGCCCGCACGTGCTCCCCACAGGCCCGCCGCGTCGCGCCCGCCGCCCTCTGGCGTTGGCGGCCGGCCATCGTGCGTCGCGTGTCGGCGGGCGGCTGGCGCGCCCGCCGCCACGGCACGGGTGCAGCAGAGGAAGCGCCGGCGTGCGGTGGTGGTTTTGATGGCGGTCGAGGCAAAGAGCGACGCCTGCCCATCCTCCCTCCCACCCGCTTCACCCCCCCACGTTGCGC
Organism: Pyropia yezoensis; assembly: GCA_009829735.1. NCBI lineage: Eukaryota > Rhodophyta > Bangiophyceae > Bangiales > Bangiaceae > Pyropia > Pyropia yezoensis. Next base: position 43,298,399 of record CM020618.1, read on the forward strand.
TCCTCCACCTCCACGCGCGCCTCTGGGGCCTCCGCGGGGGGGGGGGGGCCCGCAGCCGCCTTACCGCGTGGGGTCGCTCCCACTTCCCACCGCCGCCGCCCCGGTCGACGGAGCAAGCGCGCTCTTTGTCGGCCTGTCTTTTTACCCAACGTCCTGCCATAGTTACGTCTGCCCCTCCCGCCCCTCCACCGGCACCGCCCGCGTCCGGAACGACGCTCGACGTCAACACCGTCCCCCTCCCCCCCCCCCCACCGCCCTTCCCTCCCTTCCCTCCCTTCCCCCCTTTCCCCACCCCCCGCCCATCCCTCTTGGACGCTCACGAGATGACGCAGCACCCCTGCGGGGTGGGCACAGCGGCCTTCCCCCCCCCCACCACCCCCCCCCCCCGCCCCCCCCCCCCCCCCCCCGCCGTCGACGGGGGGCACAGCGTCAGCCGGAGGGCTTCATCAAACACGTCCTTGAGGCCCACCTGCGTCAGCGCCGAGCACTCGAGGTACCGCGACGCGCCAATGGCGCGGCCAACGGCGGCGCCCTCGGCGGTGGTGACGGGCGTGTCGGACCGGCCGGCGAGGCGGGCAACCTCGGCGGGGTCCCCCCGCAGGTCCGCCTTGGTGCCTACCAGGATGAGGGTGGAGGCGGGGCTGGCGCGGCGGAGCTCGGGCGCCCACGAGGAGGTGACGTTTTCGAGGCTCGCCCGGTGGACGAGGGAGAAGCAGAGGAGGAAGACGTCGGTCTCGTGGTAGGAGAGGGCGCGCAATCTGTGGCGGGGGGGGGCGATAAGGAGAAAGGGAAAGAGCAAGGAGGGAGGGAGGTAAGGAATCACAGCGCGTAGCGGGGAAGGCAGGCGGACGCGGGCGGGGAAAAGGGTAGACGGGTGAGCAGCTGTGGCCCACTTGCGGGGTGACCCGTCTTGCAGTAGTCGCCCACAAACCGCGACGCGGCGGGGGCATGGCAATGGCAATGTGCGCGGCTGGTACTACCAGCCCACCCTAATCAAAGATCGTCTGAGCAAGCCCTCCAGCGACGGCGGCGGGCGCACCGCCCCCCATCAGCAGCCCCCCCCCCACCACCACTGGGGACCTCTGTCCGCCTTCCGCAAACGTACCTCGCATAGTCTTCCTGCCCGGCGGAATCCCAGAGCTCCAGGGCTGCAGCGGCACAGACAGGCCACCGAGTCGGCACGGATGCGCGTGTGGCCGTGGCGTTGACCAAAGGAGAGGTGCGTGGAAGGCGGGCGCAGCACGCAGGGGTGGTCACCAAGACGCAGAGGGGCGAAGGGATGTCAGCGACACTCGATAGCCACGACACGGACGGGGCTCCCACGACGGGGCCACCCACGCCCCACCGCCAGCCGCCAGTCCTGGTCTCAGGGCTGACGGTGGCCACGGCAACAACGTCATCTCATCAGGGGGAGGGGAGCCCTGACGGACACACCCCCGCTGCAAGTGTGGCGACCACTCAGGACGCTCCCCTCCGACGCTCCCCTCCGACGCTGGGGGCCAACCCCTGTTTGACCGACCCCCTCCCTACCCCCCTTCCCTGCTCACATACGGTGCTCCTACCACCACCCTCCTAACGCAAAGCAAGCCCCAAAAGGACCCACTCCCTCACCCCCTCCCCCCCCCATCTGCCCCAGTGCGGAAAGAAAAAGAAGAAAACGCACTCTGTGGCTGCCCGTCCACGTACACCGTCGCCGAGTAGGTGTCGAAGACGGTCGGGACGTAGTGGCGGGGAAACTCGTTGCGGGAGTAGGAGAAGAGCATGCACGTCTTGCCGACGCTCCCGTCGCCAACGAGGACCGTCTTGACCCGGCGGGACGTGTCGGGGGCGGCACCGCCGCCATCACCGCTGGCGGGCATGTTGGCGTTGGGGTTGGGGGGGGGAGGGCGCAGCAACTGGGGGAGGAGCGGGAGAGGGAGGTGTAAAAAGAACTTAAAGGAAGGAGTGACAGAGAGGGGGAGGAGGGGCAGGGACGGGAAAAGGGAGCAAAGAAGGGGAAGGGCGAATGCAGGAGATGGAACTTGGCACACACTCACAAGAAAAGAAGGGCAGGAGGGGGAGGACGGAGGAAAGAAGATGGGGGGGTGCGATGCGCGACAAAGGGGGTGGAGAAGCGGATGAGATGGGTGGGAGGTGGGTGCTGCGGATGGGAAGACAGAAGGAAGGTACGGGAGCGACTGTGCGCAGCGATGCCAACGGAGGGGGGCTTCGTGGAGCACTGGCCGCGACGGGCGGGGCCGCTGCACCGGCCGCCGTGGCAGAGCGCGCCGCCGCGTCCCGCCTGCGCCCGTGGCGCACGCCGCGTGTGCACGGCGCTGCGGCCGCGGCAGCCGCCACTGCTGCCTCCCCCCCCCCGCCAGCGGTGGGCGGCCGACGCGGCGGCCGCCCCCACCAGTGCGCGGTCACGCAGCCACTGCCGCGGCGGCCGCGTCCCCGGCGAGCCGCGGCCGCAGTGGCCGCGGGCGTCTGCCGAGCGGCCGACGCGGGACGCGCCCCGTTCCCGCCCCCACCCTCCTCCCACTCTGCTGCTGCGCTCGCTGGGTTGCACCCCTGCGGGGGTGCAACCCCCGCGGGGGCCGGGAGGGCACAACCCCCATGGGGGGGACGCGCAGGGGCTCTAGATCTGGGCTCTATAGAGCCGGCCGGCTCTGGCCGACGGGACGCTTTCTGTTTACGCCCCCCGCCACCGGCACAGCCGCCGCCACCACCGCCGCCGGGGGGTCAACGACGACCGCCACTTGAATTTTCAAACGCACGCACCCCCCCCCCGGCGTCCCGTTGGCCGGGCGCCGGCCACACGGCGGATTGGCGCGCGCTCACGCGGATCAGGGGCCAGCCGACTAGAGATACGGGGTGGGTGGAGGGGACGGGGGGGTATGTACATACAGTAGGGGCAGTGATCTGATCTTTGGATGGGTGCGCGACAGGGTCGTGGGAGGGGAGGGGGGGGGAGCGTTCGCAGTGTGGCGGCCGCGGCTGCGTGCCACGGCGCGCGCGCCGCCCCGCCGCCATCAACTACGAGCGGCTGCCGCGGTGGGGCCGCCGCCGCTCGCGGCGCCGCGGTGGCAGACGCGGCCCCACGTGCGCCCGCGCGCGTGCGGGGGGGACGGCGGCGGGGGCCGCGGGCCAGTTTGGTAGCGGCCCCGCGGCCAACGCGAGACTCGCGGGGCGGCACGCGGCGGCCACTGCCGGCCCCCTCCCCGCACACCGGCGCGCACACCCCGACCCCACCGAGGCGGCTGCTGTGAAGAGGTCGAGGCCCCCCGCCGTGGAGCAACTGTGACGGTGCCCCTTGGCTGTGCCCCACACCACCAGGGGCGGTGCGGGTGGCGGCGGAGCGGCGGCGGAGCGGCGGCGCAACCGGCCCCGTTACTCAACTACGTAGTTATGTGGTTCGAAATTCAAAATACGTCTTCCGATCGATCTCGAGCATGCCGTCGTGGCCTCTCGCTCCGTGTCTCGCTCTGCACAGGCCCCTTGGTCTCGCTCCGGTGCTTCTCTCTCCCTCTCTATCTCTCTTGCACGCGGAGCGGCGTGGTCCCCCGCTCGCGTGTGCACAATACGGCAATGATCTGGGGCCTCTCAGTGTGTGTTGGCACGGACAACGCTGTGCACAACCTCCCTGGCCCATCTCCCACGAGCCGGGTCCCCCGGCGGGCGCGGGGGGACGTGTTCTCGTTGCCCGCCTGGGAGTGGCTGGCGCCCGGCTCGCCAGGGTGGATGGTGGTCTGGGGTGGCGCAGCCCCACACGCTGCCTGGCGTGGGCGGCCCACATCCGTCCGAGTGCGGTACCGTACGAGCCAGCCTGGTGGAGGAAGGTGGCGGTCGGGCGGGGGATTGGGCGGCTGGGCGGCCGGGCCGGGGAGGGCGTCGCGGCACCCCCCTCCACCGCCACGATGCGGCGGCGGCCGGGTCCGTTGGCGTGGAGGAGGAGGGCTGCGTGTGGCCGGCGATGACGGGGGGGGGGGGGGGGGGGGGGGGGGGCGAGGGGGGGGGACGAGGGGGGACAGGGACGCGTGGGGGGGTGGTGGGTGAGGCGCCCCCCTGCCCGGGCGTCCCCCCCCCTTTTCCCCTACGGCAGGGCAGCACCGGCCGCGACGGTGGGTGCCAGCGGTGGCATCGTGCCAAAGGCGGGGGGCGGCGGCCTTGGCCCCCCTTCCCTGCAAGGGCCAACTAAAGTACGCCCTCCCGGCGCGACGCTCGCCGCCATACCGCCCCACCCCCGCCGGTGTTTGTACCGTCGTGTGGGGGGGGGGGGGGGGGTGCGGCACGCTGCAAGCATGAGCCGGCTGCTAGCCACCCTGGGGGAGCTGCACGTGCCGGGAGCATAGGGGGGGGGAGAGGCAGGGCCGCCACCCCACGGCAGCGCAGCAGGGGGGGGGGGGGGGAAGGGCGGGCTGGCTCCGTGGGCACCCGCGTCCCCGTCACGGCTCGGCGGTAGCCAGGTGGCGGGGATGCCAGCCTGCCCGCAGGGTGGGGGGGTGGGGGGGGGGGGTGGGCGACTCCCCCCCTCGCCCACTTGGGGGGAAGTCCCGCCTTCCACCCGGCGCCGCTGCACAAACGGGCGCAGGCGGCGGAGAGCGCTGGGGGGGGCGGGGGGGGGGGCTGGCAGCCCAGCCCCGGGCTGCGCGGAGAAAGGGGGGAGCGGCTGGTTCACCCGCGGGCACCCATCGGCAGCGGCAGCGCTGCCGTGTCCACTATATATATCTTGGCGACAGCCGTCGGTGTGGGGGGGCGGGACGCTCATGTGCCCGCGCACACCGCCCCCCCCCCCCCCCCCCCCCCCCGCACGTCCCTAGCCGTGCGCGCGCCGCCCCTGCCTTGTCCCCCCCAGCCATGGCGCTGGCCGCCCTCCCCGATGACCTGTGGCACCTGGTGGGCACCCACCTGCCGCCGCGGGACCTGCTCGCCTTTTCCCACACCTGCCGCGCCGCCCGGCGGGCGGCCGCCGCCGCCGTCGGCGCCGTCACCGTTGCGTCTGCCGACGGCGTGGAGGTGCGCGTCTACCTCTACCCTCCAGAGGGAAGTGGGCATCCCGCCGCTGCTGGCGACGTCGGCGGCGGCGGTACCGCTGCCGCTGTCGCTGCCGCCGCACCCCTGAAGCCGCCGTCGCTCTACCCCGCCAGCCCCGCGCGGCTGGTGGTGGCGGCGCCGCGGCTGGCGGCCGCCGACGGCCGCTCGCTGCTGTCCTTCCTGCGGTCCACCCGGGCGCGGTCGCTGGCCATCCAGTGGCGGGGCGGGACGGCCGCCCCACCACCACCACCCCCACCACCACCGCCACCGCCACCGCCACCGCCCCCCCACCCCCCGCGTGACGCGGGCGCGTCGACGGCCGCCGACTTTTTTGGCACCCTCCTGGGCGGCCTCGCGGCGCTGCCCCACCTGCGGGACCTGGCGCTGGACGCCGCGGCGGTGGCGGCGCTGACGCCCGCCGACCGCCTGCCCCCCCGGCTGCACGGCCTCTCCCTCACCGACGTAGCGCCGGGGGGGGGGGGGTGGGGGTGGCCACGAGGTGCAGCTGCAGCAGCGACGGCGCCCCACCCGGCCGCCGCCGCCTGTCCCGCCGTCCACGCGGCGCTGGCGGCGGGCGCCCTCCGCACCCTGCGGGTGCACCCGCGGCCACAGGCTGCCGCCTACGCGGCCCTCTCACGCCCCCCCCCCGCTCTGGCGGCGGCTCTCCAGCCGGCTCTCCGGCACCTGTCTGTGGGCGGCTGGTGCGCCGACGCGGCCGCGCTGGCGGCGATTGCCCGCTGCGACGGCCTGACCACCCTCTGCCTGGCCGGCCGCACCGTCGGGCCAGGGGTGGGGGCGCTCGCCCTGCCCGCTTTGCCGGCGCTGCGGCACCTCTCGTTGGGCGGCTGCCCCCGCACGCGACAGGCGGCCGTGCGGGCCGTCCTGCGGGGCCGGGCTCTCGCGTCCCTCTCCCTTGTGGTGCCCCCCTACGCCGACGCGGCGGGGGTGGTGGCCACGGTCGCCGCCGCCGCGGAGCTGCCGGCGGCGGTGGCCCTCTGCAGCGGCACAGTGCCCACCGACGTGCGGCCTTTGGCGGGCCACCCGGGGCGGGGGGCCCTGCGGTCCCTGTCGTGTACGCTGGGTGGCGACGTGGGCGCCGTGTTGGCGGTGGCTGCTGCCGGCTTTCCAGCCCTGCGGGAGCTGTCCTTGTCCTTTACGGGGGAGGGGGGGGAGTACTTTTCGTGGCCCCGTGCCTTGTGCCTGGACCGGCTGTCGTTGGACTGGGGCACCGCCGGCCGCCGCGGGGGGGTAGACGTGAATGGGGTGCTCGCCCGCCTGGGCGACTCCCCCTCCATGCGCCGCCACCTGCGCTCCCTGGCCGTGCGGGCGGACCTGGCCACGGCGCTGGCCGACCCGACCATCCGCTCGCTGGCCAAGCTCCACCGCCTCACCTCCTCCTCGTGGTCGGTCCGCGGGGCGTGTGTGTGGGCCCGCTCCGAGGCGGTGCTGCGGGCCACCGTCTGTGGGAGAGTCCACACCCACTGGGTTGCGCTGTCGCTCCGCCTGGGCACGCAAACACGTACCGGGGAGGGGTGTGGAGCGGCGGTGGACACAGCCCTGGTCAAGGGGGCCGCGCACCCCAGTGGAGACTGGTGACAGGGATTTCATGGGGTCCGTGGGTCCCACAGGTCGCGCGACGCCCGATGAACAGTGATGGGGGAAAGAACCCCCGACCGCCTGCCGCGCAGGGACGGACGCCGAGTGGTGGCGCCTAGAAGTGGAAAGAAAGCGCCCCGGCTGTGTCTACGCACTGGCCAGGTGGCAGAGGCTGCCATTATACACTGGGGCCAATTCTTGTGGCGTCAGTGTGCCCCTCTTCGCCTCTTGGATGGGTCACTGTTTGCCGATGTCTGCGGATGTGGACGACACCTCGCTCCATCCACCTCCTCCAATCACGCGAACGAGTTCACACAGGCAGTGGCCGAGGCCAAAAAAAGGGCTGCCGCAGCCACTCCCAGCTGCCTGGCGTCAGCCACGGCCCCTTTTGCACGGGGGTGCGCGCGTCGTCGACGCCCGCGCTCTCGACGTCCGCCCTCTTCGCTTCCGTCGTCCGCTGTACGCGCCGTGCCCTGCACCTTATCGTCGCACGAATTAATTCCTCTTTTGCTTGTTTTAATCTCACAAAGTTGCGCCTCGTTGTGAAGACATCGTGATTTCAACTGTCAGGCTCTCGACGACCGGCTGTCCGTAACGGGCGCGCGGCTGTGGCCGCCTTGCGAACGGGCGTCGGCGGGCCAATCGTGGACCATGGCGGGGAGGAGGAGCTTTGCCACAGGATCTCTTCCCGTGTGGAGGCGGAGAGCTTGGGCGCGCCCCTGCCAAGTCACGCCCGCCGGTTGAAGTGCATGCGTGGAGCAGCCGGCACGGGCTGTCCGCTCGTTGCAAGGCGGGTGCACCTCGCACGCCTGCAATTCAACAAGCGGCCGCATCTTTGAAGGCTGGGGGCGGCGTGGCAGGGCGCACGCAACAGTCATTTGTGCGGTGCTTGTGGCCGGAGGTGGCTCGCAAAGCGCAATTCGCCCGTGCGCGCGCTTTTTGCCTTGTGGAAGACACACAGCGGTCTGGGTGCGTCGGGCTCGCAGGTACTGTACAGGACAGCGGCGCATGCCCCGGGCCCGTGCGCCCGTGCGTGCTGGTCGTAGCGAGAAGCGGGGGACCAACCCTGTACTCATTCCTGCGCCCGCGTCCCGTCGGAGAAGGGTGCCTTGCCTTTTGTCTTTCCGTCGCGACTCTTGCCCCTCGGTTGCTAGCGGCCCGCGCTTGTGTCGGCCGTTTAGGGCGACGAGTTCCTCCCTTCTTCCCCTCCCCTCCCCCCCCCCCCCCCCTCCTGCTCTTGCTCACCATGGCGCGGAGCGTTGATTCTCGCGGAAGCAAAGGCAGCCGCGGAACCCGTGAGCGCTTGCGCTCACACCTTCCGGGCGGGCGGCACAAGGACGACGAGAACCGGTCGGCGGGGACGGGGACGAGCAAAGGGAGCAAGCGGGAGCGCCTCAAGTCAAAGCTCAAGTTTTGGTCGCACAGCGACTCGGGCAGCGAGCGGGATGTGCCCGACCCAGATGAGTATGGGGACGGCGCCGGTTCCAGCAGCCGTGGCGTCAGCGACCGCCACCGCTCGACGGGAGATGGGAATCGGTCGCGCGACGGCGGCGGCCAAGACGACCAGAGCCAAGATGGCAAGGAGCACCGCTCCCGGCGGCAGCGGGTCAAGGACAAACTCAAGTCCGCCATCCCGTTTGTGGGGCACTCTTCAACAACCAGCACGAGCAGCAGCAGCTACATGGAGGAGCAGGCGGCCAAGGCGGAGGCTCGGGAGAAGCGCGCACAGGAGCGGGCGCGCAAGGAGGAGGATGTACCTGAGCCAGTCACCTCCCCCGGAGGCGGGGGTGGAGGGGGAGTAGCCGGGGTGTCGTTTGAAGAGCCGCCAGAGGGTGAGCCGGACTTCAGCGCCGCCGACCACCCGTCGGCGCCTGACAAGGCCAGCTACTATGGCCGAGGGGGGGATGGCTACGGCGACGCTCCTGGTCAGCCAGACGCTACTCCTGGCTGGGATCCCGCTGTCTCCCCCGGAGTGGTGGCGGCTGCCATGGCTGCCGCAGGCCAGGTCTCGCGTGCTTTTGAGGCCGGCGCGCCGGGATGGCCGTACGAGGACCTAGCGCTCCAGCAGCTCTACCAAAAGGTAGGCGAAGGTGTCATCGCGTCGGCGCTGGCGGCCACCAAGCTGGCACACGGAGGCGGCGGGGGGGGTGGCGAGCGTCCACCTCCTGAAAACTTTGCCATCCCCATTCGGGGGGGGGGGGGAGACCGTATGGGCGATCGTGAGCGACGCGGTAGTGAAGGCGGCCGCATCGACGGCGGAATGGTCAGCCGCTCCTTTGGGGGCCCGCCAATGCCGATGCCGGGAAGCACCCGGTCGTCAATTAGCTCGAGCTCGGCCAGTCGCCGCCGCCGCGGAGGCGTCCGGTCGTGGCGCCCCACAGGTGTTCGCCGTGCCCTGCTCATTGGTATTACTTACGAGGGCAAGGCTCACCTACCCGGAACGGTGAACGACGTGCAGAACGTGGCGAAGCTTTTGTCGAGCACAGCCGCTTTTCACCGCCGGAACATGGTTGTCCTCACGGACAGCAAAGACCCGGGTGTGGGCGGCGGAGTGCGCACCGGTCCTGCGACGCGTGCGTCCATCCTCCGTGAGATGCGGGCGCTGGTGTCGGGAACAACGGCAGGGGACTCCCTCTTCTTCCACTTTAGCGGCCACGGCTCGCAAGTTGCCGACAAGTCCAGCAGCGGCGGTGCTGCTGAAACAGACGGTATGGACGAGACAATTGTGCCTTCTGACTGGTCGAGCCCGGGCAGCGGAGGGGGTGGCATGGTCGTCGACGACGAAATCTACCAAGCAATGATCGAACCTCTGCCGGAAGGCGTCCGGCTGACTGCCTGCTTTGATGCCTGCCACAGTGGAACTGCGGCGGACCTCCCCCACACTTTCCGCGCCGTCATGAAGGCAGGTGCAGGCGGCGGCGCTGCCGGCGGGGGTCCGATGTACGAGGTGATTAAGGTGGATTCACTTGTCGAAGCCCGTACGGGGCGACCGCTGCGTGCAGAAAAGGCAGCCAAGCGCGCTGGCCATGCCCGTGGCGAGGGTGAGGACGCCACTCTTCCGAGGGGGGAGGCTCTGGTCTTTTCCGCGTGTGCCGACGGCGGCACGGCCACCGGCACCTCGTCCCTCTCGTCGGACGGTACTCCCGCCGGTGCGATGACGTACGCATTCTGCAAGGCCATGCGCTCGGGGGGAAAGCAGGGGTGGAAGGATATGACCTACACCGAACTGCTCGGGCGGATGACGCGGACGATCCACAAGGCGGCGCCCGACCAAGAGGCGCGGTTGAGTGTTAGCATGCCAGAATTCGACCCAAACACCCGGCTGCGGCTGTGAGCCGAGGGTTGGCGCGGGCGGGATGTCCGAGCAGGAGGTGGTGGGATAGTCGTAGATGTAGTCATGCCAAACGAACGTGCACTTGTGACTGCAGAGCGCATCACGTATGACCTGGATAAAGTGTGTGCTGCGACAGTCCACAAGCCAGGTTGACTCACTACGAGCAGCCCCAAACTGCTGTAGTAGACTGTCCGAGTCTGCATCAGACAAGGCGGACGCTCGACGCCTGGTGTGACAGCAACGCAAAATAGATGAAAGAGAGAAGAAAAAACTGGCCACCCGCCCGCGCCGTGTCCCCAACAAAGCCAAGGATGGAAGCAATCAACCACACACACCACGCCCACCGCAATGGGTCGTGCGCTCCCCACCTCCCAAGAAGGCCTTGCAACGACGGCGACGCCCCATCACAATAAGCTACCTGCAACTGCTGGACGCTCAGTCAACAGGTACACAAGCTCGCCCAACCGGTACCTGTCACACCAGTCCAACTCCGCCCAGACGGGGAGTGGCGCAGGCTCGGCTGCCGGCCCCTGCCCGCGCGTACATCCCGACGACAACCCCCACCACGCCACCAGTTCAGGCAAGATCAGGCCAAAAGAGGGAACCGCTCAATAGTACTCGCCCGTCGCCTTGCCCTTGGAGTCGAGCAGCCCCGCCCAATAGTTGGCCTCAAACGCCTTGACTGCGTCCACGTCCAGGAGGGCCTCAATGTAGCCAGCATTCTCGCGCACCGGGAAGACGGCCAGGTTGGAGGGCGGCTGCAGCTTGCCCAGCAGCGGGCCAAGGACGGGCGGGAAGGGGCACCACGCGCCCGACAGCTCGCCAGTCTTGAGGTCCCAGCTGCTCTTGTGCTGCGCGCACGTGAGGACGCCATCGCCAACCTCGCCGTCGGTCAATGGGGTGCCCAGATGCGGGCAGATGTTGGACGACGCGTACACCTGGCCGTCAAAGTCACACGAGACGAGGATGTTCTGGCCGGTAGTGTAGATGGGCTTCAGCTCCCCAGGCTCGATATCGGACGTCGGCAGCAGCTGCACCCACGCGTCCGTCTCCATCCGCATCGGAGAGAAGGCGGGGAGGCGGGCGGGGGCAACGGCGGGCGCCGTGACGGCTGACCCGAAGGCCGTGCTCCGCCGCGTCATCACCGCCGACGAGCCGGTCGGCCGCGAGGCCAGGACCGCGCCCGCGGCCACAAAAGCGACCATGGTGCAAGAGAGGGCTGTGGCGGGGACAGGAAGAGGGTGTTGGGTTGAACGAGTCGGGTGCAAGGGGGGGAGGAACAGATCGCTACCGGAGCGGAAGGGAGGCGGATGGACGTAACCACGTAGGCTGTCACCGTCAACAACCCTTCACAGCGACGGGGCTTCTGGGTGGCTGACCGCGCGCGCTGGCGGATTATGTGGGTGCCCTGGCCGTCGTGGGAGGGGAATGGGCCTGGCGCACACGGGAAGCCGCCTGGGCCAACGATTGTCGACGGTGTGGGCGGGGGAGGGATGGGGGAGATCGAGGGAAGCGCGCTCTCAAACTGATCACATTTTGGACGGGATGTCTGCAAGGCCGTGCGTTCGCCCCGGTTTTTTGTGTCAAGTGTGCTCCTCCGAGCCAATCAGACACGAGAACAATCAAAGCTGAGGAAACTTTCATGCTTAAGGTCTTACCAAGCTGGTGTTGCACCGTGATATTGTTTGTCTCGTATGGGCACAGGGGGCGGCGAACACTGTCTCAGCCAATGGCAGCCGCAATCGTTGTGAAACACTCAATGAGACGCTCTTGCAAATCGCTGATGCTTTCGCCGCTTCGCATCAACCTGCAATACGGTTAGCGCGCTAGCCTTTCTCAAACAAGTACAGTTTAAAGAGAGCCATTCGCATTGTGGGCCTTAAGGGTTTGTATTGCACTAGAACATGGGACAGCTGCTATGATTTGATTGGATGCCCCATTTGTCGGGAATGGTCCAATCGATCGTCTCAAGTAAGGTCCGATCGTCAACTTTCAGTCGGGATCCTGCGCCGGTCACGGTCGTGCGCCGGGCGTCGTTGACGTCCCAGTCACCCCAGGGTTGGCGTCGTCTTCGTCGCCAGCGACATCGGCGGCAGCCCCAATTCTATCCCTTGCGACGATTGCGTATCGCCTGCGGGGTTGCTTCCACCATGTCGCACCGGAAGTTTGAGCAGCCCCGCCATGGGTCTCTGGCCTTTCTGCCGCGCAAGCGCGCTGCGCGGCATCGCGGAAAGGTGAAGACCTTCCCCAAGGATGACGCGTCGAAGCCCTGCCACCTGACCGCCTTCATGGGCTACAAGGCGGGCATGACGCACATTGTGCGTGACGTGGACAAGCCGGGGTCGAAGGTGCATAAAAAGGAGGTGGTGGAGGCGGTCTCTATCGTTGAGGCGCCCCCTATGATTGCTGTCGGCGTGGTCGGCTACGTTGAGACTCCCCGCGGCCTGCGGTCCCTGAAGACGGTGTGGGCCCAGCACCTCAACGACGAGGTGAAGCGCCGCTTCTACAAGAACTGGTACAAGTCGAAGAAGAAGGCGTTCACGCGTTACACGAAGACTGCCTATGACGAGGGCGGCCTGGCGGCAGACATTGCCTTGATTGAGAAGCACTGCACCGTCGTGCGGCTCCTGGTTCACACCCAGATGCGGCTGATTCGCCTGCGCCAGAAGAAGGCGCACATGATGGAGGTGCAGATCAACGGTGGCTCCATCGCGGACAAGTTGGCGTACGCGCAGGGTCTTTTCGAGAAGCCGATCAGCGTCGACTCGGTGTTTGGCAAGGACGAGATGATTGACGTCATTGGTGTCACCCGCGGCCGCGGCTTTGAGGGCGTCATCACCCGCTGGGGCGTGACCCGCCTGCCGCGCAAGACCCATCGTGGCCTCCGGAAGGTTGCTTGCATTGGCGCGTGGCATCCGGCGCGCGTGTCCTACACCGTCCCTCGCGCCGGGCAGATGGGCTACCATCACCGGACGCAGACGAACCTCAAGGTGTACCGCCTGGGTAAGGCGGACGATACGAAGAACGCCACCACCGACTATGACCTGACGGAGAAGACCATCACGCCCATGGGCGGCTTCCCCCACTACGGTTTGGTGCGTGAGGACTTCGTGATGGTCAAGGGCGGTGTCCAGGGTCCGAAGAAGCGGGTGCTTACTCTCCGCAAGACGCTGTTCAACCAGACGTCCCGTGCGGCCCAAGAGGTCATCAACCTGAAGTTCATCGACACCAGCTCCAAGTTCGGCCATGGCCGCTTCCAGACATCGGACGAGAAGGCCAAGTTCATGGGCAGCCTCAAGAAGACCGAGGTTGCGGAGGCTGCGGCCGCGTAAGACTTGGCCCCCGCTTTGTAGGCACTTTGCTTCAATACCAAAGACACGTTTCCCATGGCCAGTTCCTTCTTCGACCGCCGCCTTCATCTCCGTCTGCTGTCGCTCGGTGTACCACCTCTCTTTTCTTTCTGCTGTCCGAACTTCATGTCAGAATGCGTGCAAGTTTCGCGTCCCAGATCCTTCCACATGGAAGGCCGCTGTGCCAGGTATTTTCTTTTATCTGAGCGCCAACAGCAGTTCGTATTGCGCATCCCTTTTGTCATGACTACAAGCCACGGAAGCCGGCCGACTTTCTGTTCCCCACCTCACTACTCGGCCAACATCTGCTGACTGGAACTTGTGTAACGGCGGCGCGCAACAAAGCACCAATGCTGCGTCGCTGAAGAGGCACGTCACGTGCATGGGCATAGGGTTCACTGTGTGGACGATGCTGAGTGGAAGATGGGGTCACAGCGAAGTACAAGGCCGGGGGGCAGACCCCAGCTGACAAAACAGCTGTCGCTCCGCCGAGAACTACACGACACAGCATAGCCTGTACAATCCCCACAATCAAACAAGAGAATCCCAGCGGGCCAGAGAAGAACATAGCACAGAGAGCATACACACGCACGGCTGGCCGCCTCAATTCGAGCCTAACCGCTGGCCAGACCCCCAGGAGCGACCCTGACTGGTCGCTGCCGCAACCGACGACCGCAGGCCAGCCGCAGAGAACCCCCGAGTCGCTCCTGTGGCTGCACTCGCATTGCCCGACGCTCCAAAGGACGCGCGGCCAGCCGGCGACGATGCGCCAGCGCCTGACCCTGGGCGCCTGGGCGCCGCGGGCTGCCCACTCCCTCCCTGGTTCAACCGCTCCACCGCGGTCACAACCCAAGAAGGCGTCTTGAGAGGCCGTGCGCCCCCACGGCCTGGCAGGGTTGGATAGATCTGGTCCATGAAGAAGTAGGCGTGGCCAACAAGAATGCCCACAATGCCCTGCCAGTCCAGTGCCCCACCATTGATGACAAAGAAAAGGGCTACCAGCGCAAAAGAAAGATAGCCCGCGGGGATGGAAACGAAGCCGTAGAGCGACACGGGGAGTGTAGGGTTGTGACGGCCCCACATGTGCACAATGGCCGAGATAAGGGCGGGGCCCAGCACCATAAATGGTGCCACCGCGGTACTCAGCAGCAGCCCCAGTGAGACGTACATCAGCGCAGCGACGTAGTCAGCAGTGTTTCCGCCAAAAGCACCCATTTCAAGCTGCCTAGAGTACTGGTAGAGGTACATGATCTTCAGCAAAAAGTTGAAGTTGAGCTTTTGCTGGTGCAGCAGCGTGAAGAGTGGGCGCCAAACATGGAAGCGGCCAAGGACCGCCGTCCAGTCGAGGACAAACACCGACGGGGATACCACGCCAAGTCCCGAACCACACGTGACAGCGAGCGTGCCAAGCATCAGATAACGGGTGACCGGGGGAATGTCGGCTAGCCATGACGAAACGCTCGTCTCCCCAACCGCGCCGCGGCCACCGCCACCGCCCTGGTCTGCCATGCTCAGAACCAGATAATCGGCGTGCACGCAGGCCGCAAGGGGTGAAGAAGCGGTGAGGGAAACAGAGGGGCAGTCAGAAGGATGATGGCGCGGAGACAAGGGGTGGTTCCGAGGCAGAGGCGTTTGCAAGCCAAAACACAAACCTCGGCTTGGTGTCTGAAACAGGTGCTCCGGCACGGAAATTGACCGTGCTGACAATAACTACTTGAGGACAGCAAGGAGCATGATCCATATCGTTTTCAATTGTTTCGGCAGTTGTATCGGAAAGTACAGATTCTAGGATAGTGGCTTATGTTTATACAGGGCAGGTGGGCTACTTCCTCCTCATGGTGAGATCGCGGCGACGCGGCGCGAGCGAGAGCCGCCGCCCGCCCCGGCGCACACCCCGCCTGCATCCATCGTATCCCTCTTGGGCGTGTCCTACACGTGCAGCGGCCCCCGTCTGCGCGCCTTTCTGACGGGCGGACGCGGAGTCTTCTTCCCTCTTTACTTCCGTATCTGCACATCATGGATTCCCAGGCGGTGGTGGTCGATGGTGATGGGGTTTTGACAACTGCATCGCCCTTTTTTGAGTCCGACCACCGCCTCGGCGACACGCCTGCCGTCATTGTAGCCGTTCTGGGTGTTCGCGGCTGTGGCAAGTCTACCCTAGTGAATGCTCTTTTTGATGCCACTGTCCCTGTTGGTACCGGCTCCGTGCTGGCACAGCGTCGGAGCCCCCCGGCGACAACGGGCATCCTGGCTACCAAGAACGAGACCTTTGTGGGTGGCGCGCCCTCCCCTATGATTGTCCTGGATGTTGGGGAACTGGAGAGTGAGTCTCGACCGCCCACCCGTGCCGACCGAGCTTTCCACGCGCGGTCTGCCGCTTTTGCGGCGGGCGTAGCCGACGTGATCCTTCTCAACGTCTGGGCGGCGGACGTAGGCCGCCTCGAAGGGGCGCCCATGAAGCTTCTAGAGGCAGTCTTTGCCGAGGTAGCCAAGACCGCCGCGGAGGTGAGCGGCGATGAAAACCGCCACATCCGCACTGCGCTGACGTTTGTCGTGCGCGACGCGGCGACTGATGCGGACATTTCTGCTCTGGGTCACTCCCTGGTGACGGACGCTGCGGACCTGTGGGCGGGGATGGAGGTGGGGGATGCTGGTGCCATTGAGCTGGAGGACTATTTTGACTTCGAGGTGGTTGCTCTTCCCCACTACACCCACGCGCGGGCTCAATGGGATGCGGCAGTCGCCGACCTGAGCAAGCGTCTCCGTCTCCCCTCCATTGAAGAAGAGGCCAGCGCTCTGCCTGACAACACCCTGTTGCTAAAGGCGTACAGCAAGGGTATTACGACCACTGGATTGGCAGCGTACAGCCGTTCCCTATGGGAGGCTACCAAGTACGCAGCAGGGGTTGTGGTCGGCACTGCCAGCAGCGTGGGTGCGTCTGCGCGTTCCGCACGAGCGGTGTCTTCCGTGGGGGCAACTGCTGTGGACGAGGACGGGCAGACGGATGAGGAGGGTGCCGACGGCGGCGGCGGTGCCGGCAGCGAAATGGCGGCCGTCTATCATTGTGACAGCTCCTTCTCTCAAGTTCTGAATTCCTCTTCTCGGGATCTGTCGGCCATATCTCGCACGCAGACGGATGAGGAGTCTCCCGTTGAGAACCTCGGCTCTGCACTGGACGAGGTGATGAACACCGCCATGGAGGTGTACGATGAGTCCACCGGCGACTACGCCGAGACGGCTGTGCAGGGGCGCAAGCGGCGGGAGCTGGAAGCTATTCTTGATACAATGGGCCACGCCGTGTTTATGCGCCAGCTGGCGCTGTTGCGGGAGTCATCCTTTGACCAGTTCAAGACCGCCACGGGCGCGGGCGACGGTACCGCCTCTTCGGAGGTGGCCTTTTTCGAGGCCGACGCAGCGTTTGTCGCGGGTGCCGAAGCGGCTAAGCGCACTGGCAGTGGCTGGTCTTTCGAATCGATGCGTAGCGACCTTCGGTCGTTGATGCAGGAGCTGAGCGCACAGCGCAAGAAGGTCGTGTCCACCAAGATTGCCGCGTCGGCCGCCCAGTCGCACGCAATGCAGTACCTGCAGATGCAGCTGTCTCAGCTCCAGGCTATGCAGCAGCAGCAGTACAGTGGTGGGAGTGGGGGGCAATGGAATGTGGGCGCCGCCTACCGCCCGCCCGACACCAACATCAACCTGTCACTGGGGCACCAACAAGGCCGTACGAACGTACAGGTGTCGATGGTTCCGGACGAGGCTGCTAGCTGTACGTTATCCCTATCTCTCGCGCTTCCTGTTTTGCGTGTTATTTCGTTTGGTCTCTGGCTGCGATGGCGCCTTGTCGAGCCGTCTCGTGCCGATTGCCTTTGCCATTCTGCGAGCGCTCTGGCTTTCTCATGGGTTTTGGCTCTTGGCGCTTCTCGGTGCGAAGGACTCGTTTGTCGTCCGGATCCTAACGCGCCCCTTGCCTGGCTGCGGTGTGTGTTTGCGCTCGTGCCTTTTTTCCTTGGTGCATATTGCCGCTACTACACGGCCTGTATCACATGCGTCTTTCCACAGATCTGGGTCCCAATGGCTTCTCGTCGGTGGGCCCCGGCAACCTGGGCATGTCGTTTAACGTCAACCTGTAACAGCATTGTCGCCTTCGTTGCGTCGGTCACGGGTGCTCTCGAGTCAACTCTTGGGGGATGCTGAAAAAAGGGGCAGCCTTCGTCTTCTTTGTGTGTAGGGAGCGACTCTGTGTATGACCATGTGGGAAGGCGTGAAAGCGTTACCTGATGGTAGACCTGTGGCTCGCCACTTCCTCCCTCCCTCACCAGTGGCGCGCGGGAACAACACCACCCATTGGCTTGTCGCTGGGGCAGCTTTCTCCTGTGTACGAACGTCGCGGTGGTGCGACAATCGCCTCCGAAGTAGAGGGTGCGGCCTCAGGCGCGGGGAGGCCTTGAGCAACCGCTCTGCAGTAGTTCCATGAGCCAACATGACGCTGCCGGTGCCGCACTCTAAAATGAAGCGAGGTTCCGTCTCTTCTTAACTATCGGTTAAACCCCTCCGGGAAACATCCGACTCATCCTGGGAAAGGTCCCCGGGAAAAGCCGGCGTCTAACCTACTAGTGAACGGCCGACAATTACCCATAATTGGCTCGTCGGCGAAAAAGGGGGCGGCTGACGCACCCCGTGGTAGGTGAGGGTCACGGGCAAGATGTGCGCTGTCTTAGCGTCTTGCAGTGTCCACCAGACCACGGGGCGCGTCTGTCGCCCCCGTCTCCGCCCGACGTACCCCGTCCATGGCACTGCCGGCCGCCGCCACCTGTTCCCCACCAGGAGCACCGCGTCGCGTCGTACAGGACGCCGCCGTCGCGTCGCCGTCGACAACCCCCCTACCGCCACCGCCACCGCCACCGCCACCGCCACCGCCACCGCCACCACCACCACCACCGTCGACGACAGTGTCCACTGCAGCCAGTACGGGCCATACATCGACCCGCGTAGTCGCACGGGTGCGACGTACAGGCGGGACGGGAACACCACTGGGAGGACGCTTGGTCGTCCAGGCCCACCTCATACCAAACGGGCGCTTGAAAGGCCACACGTTGGTACCCGTGAGACGACGAGCGGCCACCCACGCCATGTTGCGGGCCGCAACGTCGTCCCGATTGCGAATCACGGGCGGGTGTGGCGCTGGGTGACCGGGGCCTTGTGGGGCCGCGAGAGAGCACGTGTAGCAGCCCTTGGCCGCCCACTCGCTCAGCCGCCTCGGGTCGGCATAGACGGCGCGGTCCTCGACGGCACAGGCGGCCAGCGCGGCCGCGCGCCGCGCCACAGCAGCAGCACGGGCAGTGGCTCGGACGGCCTCACGGTAGGCGTCGGGGTCTGGCCCTCGGCGCGTCACGTGGGTAGCAGAGGGGAGGGCCCGCTTTGGCCGCCCCCGACGCGAACCCGCCGCCATCCGCACACGCCGTGTCGACGGCAGAGGGCCGGCCGGCGGCCCATTCAGCTCTCTTGGAATCTTGGGGGGGGAGTTGCCCGTCGAGTAGATGAGCACCATCTTGTCGTGACACTCGGAGCACGCCTGGCTGGTGTTGAACTCGTCCTGGTCGACAAGCCAGCACAGCCGTCGGAGGTGGCGGCGGAGCCAGGCGTCCCCCCCGCGCACGCGCGCGGTGCCCATGGCCACGACGACCGCGCCGCCGCCACGGACCTGGCGAAGGAGGCCGCCGGTCAGGTCCCGCGCCACCGAGGCAGCAAAGCGGCCGCGTTGGATGGCCTTGCGCACACGCGCCGCCCGCAGGTGTCGGGTGGCTTGCGCGCCAAATCGCTGGCCGTACGCGGCCGTGTCCCGACGGGCGGCCCACTCGAGCGTTGCCTGTAGGTGCTTGCCGTCGTCGCCGGTACGCATCGTGCCGTGTGCTGCTGCCAGGTCGACGGGTGGTAGGTGGCCAGCGACGCCGCCTCCGTCACCCGCCGCCGCCGCCACAAGTCCCGCCACCGCCACCGCCACCGGTCCCGCTCCAGTACCGCTGCGTGCCCGCCACTGCTTCCACGCACGGGCCAAAAAGTTACCGCCGCTGGCCTCGCGAAAGTGGGCGGCACTCAGGCTGTAGCAAAGGCCGGGGACGGGTGCCAGTCGACGACACCCCTTGCGCCGGGGCAGCGCGTCCACCCGGTTTTGCAGCGGCGCGTCTAGGGTGGTGCCACTGGCACTGTCGCCTGCCGCGGCAGTGGGGTCCACCAGCCACCGTGCCACCTTTTCCGCCTCGTGACGGGGCACAGTCCACCGGGACAGGCGCGTGCGACGCAGCACACGCCGCACCGAGGTGGCGAGCTGGGTGCGGCGGGCCCGTCGGATGGACGCCTGCGGCCCACGCCGCACGCGCCCGTGGCCACCGCCGGGGCTCGCCGTCTGGTAGGTCTTTGCCTCGGGGGGCGTCGTCGCACCCGCCGCCGCCGGGGCCACCGCCGCCGCATCATCGTCGCTCCCGTCGGGTGACGACCGCCGTGCTTGTCGCTTGCAGCGCCCCCCCCCTGTGCCCGCCCCTGCAGCCGGGGCGCCCGCCGCCGCCCGCTTCCTAGACCCCCCCGGTGGGTGGCCGTCGGGCACGGTTGCGGCTGCCGCCACCCCGTCTTGGACGCCCGCCCCACGCAGGAGCGCCACGGCCGCCCGGTTGAGCGCGTCCAAGCCCATGTGGCGGGACCACGCGGCGCGCATCGCGTCTACAACGGGGCGGGCGGGGAGGTCTGCCGTCGCTACGCGCTCACCCGGTGCTGCCGACAGTACGGCAGACCGTCCCGGGTCTCCGCCGACCATCTGGAGCCACCGGACGCGCGCCAACGGCAGGCCAGCCCGCTCCAGCTGTGTCAGTACCCCCACCCGGGACGCAAAGGCTTTGCCGCTGCGGTCCCGTGCACGTCCACCGCCGTCCAGCTTCTTGGCCCAGGCCACCGCCCGCGCCTCGGCCTCTGCGGCCGTGTCGGGTCGAGACAGAAAAAACGTTACCGCCACGCCGTCGGTAGACAGCTGGGAGGAGGCCCGGTTTGCGCGGCCACCGACACCCGCCATGGCGGCCAGCACCGCTGCACCGCCCGCTCGCAGCTCTGGCCATGCCCGAAGACTGGGGTGGCCACGCACCCCCACGCCAGTGGCGACCGAAACTGCCCGCAACAGGGGGAGCATCTTGTCCGGCACCAGCGTGCCGTGACCGTGGAGCACCGCTCGGGCGCCAGGGATGAGGGCGTACGGGCTCTCCACACCCACATTCAGGACGTGGAGCAGAAACGGCACGTACGCCCACCAGCGGCGCTTCTTCACAGGCGTTGCTGGAAAGAGGCCCGCCACAGAGGGTGGCATGGCCGCCCGCATGACGGCCACCCGTTGCGCCAGCGCCTGGACCAGGTGTTGGGGGACGCCGTCGAGGCCCCGCCGGCCCGGCGTTGCCTTGTCCGCGGTACCCGCGCGGAAGCGCGCGGCCGCCCACCGCGTCAGCCGCCGCTCCGTGTCCCAGGCAGAGCCGCCCGCTGGAGCAGCCGTGGCAGCGGGGGAGGTGGCCAGCGCGTCCTTGACCGCCTTGGCGCCCAGCTTGCGACACGCCGCGTCCACACACCGCCCGGCGTGGGTGGCCACGATGGTGGCGACGGGCTCCCATCGTGCCGTGTTGTTGCTCGCCGGAAGATACCGGTCGCACGCAGCTGCCGTGACGGCCATCACCTGCGTCAGGGCGTAGGAGAGCGCCTCTGCCAGCAGTGGGTGGCTCGTCGTCACCACAGAGCGGGCGCGCGCCATCCGCGTGTTGGCCCGCCCCTTGCCACAGCCCGCACACACGGTGCCCGCTTGCAGGGGACTGCCAGACACACCCTCGCAGCCGCAGGCGTACGCCAACCATAGCCAGACGGGCGCCCAGTTTGCGGGCACGGCCCCCGCCCAGTCGGCGTCGTCGGCGGCTGCGTCCGCGACGGTCGACACCAGGCGCCGCAATGCCACGTCGAGGACGCGGAGCATGAGGAAGCGGAGCTTGGTAGCCGCCCCAGAGAGGTCCTCCAGCTCTGCTTGCAGCGCCGTCTCTACCGCCGCGCGCGTGTCGGCGTCGTCCTTGTCGTCCCCAAACACCGCCCTCGCGAGGACGCCCACCGGCACGGTACACGCCCGCGTCTGCCGTCCCGTGCTCTGAAGCGGGTCCTTGCAGTCGGGGTTGACGCCGCGGTCGTAGGCCGCTGACACACCCCCGCAGCGCCGCTGCACCGGGCAGGCGGCGTCCCCGCTGCTGTGGCCCCCTCCCAGGCAGTCGCGACACTTGGACGCGGCCGCCGCCGCCGCCGCCGGGACGGCGGCGGCGGCGGGGCCGGCGGCAGCAGCTGCCGCCGGCCCTGCACCAGCCGGGGCCTTGCAAGAGCTGACCTTGTGTCCCGGCTCGCCACATCCGCCACACTTTTGCGTCCGCCCCTTGCGAGCGGGCGGTGCGTCCGTGGCAGCCTCGCGCCGGGGCAAGCCCGCGGCGGCCACGCCAATCAGACCAGCGGCCGTCTTGGCGCGTGCGGCGAGCTCCACCTCGGCCTCGCTTGCCGCCGCCCGACCACCACAGTACACGCTGACCGCCTGTGCCGCGCCTGTGATGGCCGCGACGAGGTCCTCGCCGGCGGCGCCGTCGAGGGGGCCCGCCGCCTCCTCATCCTTGGCCGCCTGCTGCACCTGCGCGACGGCGGCATACCAGTCGGCCGACGAGGCCGCGTCGCCCCCGTGGGGTGCAGACACGCCCTGCAAGCGGCTCAGGTTGGCGGCGAGCACCGCCCGCTTGAGCGTCACCACGTTGCGTGCGTCTTGAACGTACGCCTGCTCTTGTACAGGGTCCCACTCCTCGTCCGAGGTGGCGTCGCCGTCCAGCCCGTCGACGCCAATGTCTTGGTCGCTGCCGTCGTCATCATCGTTCATCGTGAATTTGGGGCGAGGGGGTGAGGGGGGGGGGGGGAAGGGGGGGGGGGGGGGGGCGGAGGCGGATGAGCGGGTTGTGTGTGTGGGAACGACTGCGAGGAGGGTGGGTGGGAGGGATTGTCGACGGTGGCTGACGGGGTCGGCAAAGATGGGGAACCTCGGGGCACCACCTACCGCCCTATTTATTGTCTGGCAAGGCACCATCCGGGCCGGGGTCCTCACTCGATGCCGTACTCGTGCTGTAGACGCTGGCGATGGGCTGCACGGGCCGTCAGGAGGCCGGCGGTCCAGGTCCTCCCAACGCCCTCCCGCCCCCCCCCTCCCCCCCCCTCCGCCCGCCCCCCGCCACCCCCCAACCGACGCTACCTCTCTGGCAGGGGGCAGAGCGGAGGATGCTCGCACCGCCACGTGCCCCTGTGGGCTGTCTCGTGGCCTTGGCTCGCCGCCCCGGAAATGAAAGGTCCTTCTCATCTCTGCGGTACCCGTGGCCGACGGTGGCTGTCGTGAGAGTGTCCTGTGGCGCGGCGGCGGCGGCGGTGGCGGTGGTGGGGCTGGCGGTGGTGGTGTGGCGGCGGCGGTGGTGGTGATCGGGTTGGTGGCCCAATTGCAGACCGCGCACAGACGCTGTGCTCATGGCAGCCGCCAGTAGCGCGACGGTGGGTGCGGGACGGAGTGCACCGCATGCACTGTGGCATTCGAGCCGACTGACACGCCAGCATCCGTGCGGCTCGCCCAACCATGGCGAGCGCGCGCCCCCCCCCCCCCCACCTCCCCCCCTCCCCCCCCGCTCCCCCCCCTCCCCCCCCCCCCCCCTCCCGACGGCACGTGTTGGGAGAGTGACCGCCACCGTGCTGCGGGGCAATAGCAACACTACAATTGAACCCACCCTCGGCACTGCCTGCTCGCCACGGTGCATGTGGAGCGGCGTGTTGGGACGCGGGCACCCAGCGTTTTGGTGCTTCCGGTAGGCCCCGTCCGTTTGCAATGCACTACGAGCACCGTTTGGGAAAAATGTCATCCTGGACGTCTTGTTGGGGGGGGGGGGGGTGCAGTCGTGTAATGCAAACCCACCGCCACAGACGGCATTGCCATGCTGCGAGCTCACCGCGCGGTGCATCCAAATGGCCTGTCACCAGCACACGACACCGCGCGGGCCGCGTGGACCTACGGCTCTCGTCAGACCCGGGGGGCGCCGAGGGAAGCGACTGATCTGACCTGCATGTGGCTGAACGTGCGGCCGACGGATGAGAGCACCCATCCCCGGACACCCCCGTCACCGTCCAATTCAACATCATCTCGCGCCGCCGCCCAAATCCCCTCCCCTCCCGTTGATCCGCGTCGGTGTCAGCCGGTGATCGGGCTCCACGGAATTCGAAATTCAATTCGTCCCCCCTCCCCCGCCCGTCGCCCTCTCTTTCCCCTCTTGACAAAGACGGCCCTCCCACCCTATCTATTTAGCGTCGGTGTCGGCCGGTGATCGGGCTCCTCGGAATTCGAAATTCAATTCGTCCGGGGGGCGCGCCCATTGAGGGGTCGATTAGATGTCTAATGACCTATGGAGCTTTTCATGAGCGAATGGTGGGTCCTGCGGGTGTCCGAATCATTTTTGTGTCACTGAGTGGTGGGTTTAATGACCCTAATTTTCATCGCAGACCAAGCCACCACCTGCTGAGCAGTGGCGCGTCACCACCCTGGTGATGTGCGCCTTGTGGGCTGTTTGAGAGGCAGTGACGCGGGAGTGCGTGAGTGAGTGTTTGAGGGGCAGGGCGGTGAGGCGTGAGGGAGGCGTCAGTGCAAGTCCCTTGGCGGCAGGAGGGTGCGGGGGGGGGGGCCAAGTCGCTCGGTGGCAGCTCGGTGGCAGCCCACACCATTGCCGACGAGGTCAAACGATCACATGTCTGGCAACGGCACCGCACCCGACTAGTGAATGGTAAACAGGTAAGTTCAACTTCTCGACCCCCACGACCCCCCATTCCCGCATGAAAGTAGTCAATTTGCCGACAAGAAATTAACAAATACCATCAAAATCATGACGCAATCGGAAAACACTTATTCACCCGTCGACACATAACAATCTCGACAAGGATCCGAAGAGCGTTATGTACATAACGCTCTATGGTCCGCCTGACAAGCCACGACTCCCAGATTCTCCAATGGCTCGCCTGTCGCGTTATGTACATAACGCGACACCATCAGCTCTGGCCAACTATCTCGACAAACATCAGAAGAGCGTTATGTACATAACGCGCCACGGTCTGTCTACCGTACCACACCTACAAGATTCTCAAAAAGGCTCAACTCACGCGTTATGTACATAACGCCACACGGTCAGCCTCGGCAATCTGTCGGGACGATGCCAAGTGCTCGCCAGACGCGTTATGTACATAACGCGACTCGGTCTGCCTTGGCCAAGTCCCCGCCAATATCCGACCATGGAACGTACCCATCTGTTGCGTTATGCACACAACATGGCATGACTCAAGACTGATGGTGTTACCATGGGCCACACACGCAAATCAAAACGTCAACTGTACCAGTTGTCATCTACACTGGGGAACAACCGGCCATCACATGAAAAGCGACACCTTCAAAGCATAAAAGAGACGGGGTGCCGTACAGTCCCACCCCCCGGCCCACCCGCCCCGGCCCTCCCCCCCCCCCTCACATACTCTCGTCTAGTACATCCTGTCGGGGGCCACAATGTTGATGTGCTCCCGGCCCGGTAGACCTGGCTGCCTCCACCTACGGCGGACGTTGTCCCACCAGCTCTTCCAGACACCTCCAGAGCTTGAAAGGTAGTCCATGTCACCAATCACGTGGAGATGGCTCTGTGCCCGCGACATCATGACGTTCACGCGCCGCTCGTCGGACAAAAAGTCGGTGTTCCCGCCGGGTGGCGCCCCAGGCTCTGACCGCACGAGGGAGAGTATGACACAGTCCACAGAAGCGCCTTGGCAGCCATCCACGGTGGACACCCTGACGTCGGCACATGGTCTGCGGGGCAGCCGCCTGCTGTCTCTCACCGACTGCACCACTTCCTTCAGCTTGTTCCGCTGCGCAGTGTACGGGGTGATGAGCATCACCTTGAGCTCGGTAGCCCCGCTGGACGTCGCCCACGCCAGCAGTAGATCCGTAAGAGCCATCTCGACCAACCGAAGCTCTGCAACGTTCATCAGGCTCTTGTTGTTGGAGGTGGTGGAACCCGACTTGTGCGCCCGATCGTTGGCCGGCAGGCGGGAAGTGTCTGTCACTTGCAGCCCGCCAAAGCGAATACGCCGACTCGGATGGTTTAGCCACGCGGGTGTTCCAAACCCCTCCTCATGGCGGGCCTTGGGCCCGCGCCCGTCCGACCATAGGCCAATGTGCCGGTAAAAGATTTGTCGGAGGAGGGACCATAACAGCGGCCGCATGCGGTACTGCACGGAGAGGATGACGCAAGCGGACAGAAACCGGGCGAGCCGCTCAAAAACGCTGGACGTCATTGGCCGTGTCTCGCCCCTGTACTCCATGCCGGCGCTCGGCCTCAGCTGGGCATTGTCGCCAACAAGGACAATGCACTTGGTCCGCTCTGCCGGATGACCGTCCTCTTCTTCATCTGACGAGCCACCCGCACGCCCGGCCCGCTTCTGGGCGCGAACAATGGCGGCGACAGACGCAGGGACGCTTGTTGCCGCACCCTCGTCAATGATAATGGCGTCAAAGCCTTGACCGCCCACAAGCGCCCCCGTCGACGTTGACGTGGTAGTGACAATGACGGACGCCGCCCACGATGCGCTTGCGGAGCTCCCGTTCCGCACGCTGCTGGCGGACGCAAGGCAGCCTCCAGGGCTTGCTCCGCATCGGCACATTCCTCGAGGAGGTTTTGTGACCCACCTGAGCCCAGCTCTGCACCCTGGGCGCGGGAACGATCATCCACACGACCGCCCACATCGGCCACCCGTGCCCTTGCCCGTTCCACTGCGGCTGTCACGGACGGGTAGGCGAAGGGGAGGCGCTCATCCACCACGGCGTCAATGTGCGTTGTCCTGCACGGTGGCCATCCGGAGGGGGCTCACCCACACGGAGGAGCGTCACGGCGTCGGTTTCCGCGCCACCATGTCGACTCGCAGCCCCGGCGAACAGAAAACTCGTGCACTGCGTCCAACAGCTCGTCACACGCCGTGTTTGTGCGCGACGTCAGCAGCACCCGCCCATCGGGCAGCGTCTCAAGGACCATGTCCACCATGGACACAATGGCGCGTGTCTTGCCGTCCCAGGGGGGCCCGCCACCAGCTGCACGTCCACACTCGTCCGACAACAGCCCCCGGCGCATGCAATCGACTGCGCGCCACTGGAACTCGTCCAGGTGGGCGTAGCGTGGAGGAGCACTCTGCAGGGGGGGGGGGGGCCGGTGCCGGTACAGGTACCACCTGCTGTCCCCCGTGCGGAGGCGTTGCTTCGATGGCGAGCGCCCTCTGCATGACTGGCGGAAGAAGGCCCCAGTGGCCGAGGCCGCCAAACTCGCGGCTGTCCGACAGGACACTATGAGACAGGGTGACGACCACATTCGCCGTCCGGCGATGGAGCATCCGCCGCACGTCTGAACGACGCACCGCAAACCACCACCGCCGGGGGGACCGGATGCGCCACCGTGGCGCGCCGTGCCGGCGTCATTGTCCTGCTCGTCCAGCCCCGGGCCAGGCGTCTTGTCCACCCACCACTCGCCTGCCCCCGTGGGCGGTGGGCCACCAACCCCCCCGCCGGGCTGCCCCTCCTTGTCCCCGCAGCGGCCAATAAACACCGCGTCCACGGGGGTGCTGCACACCGAGCCGACGGGTTCCGGTACCCAAAAGGCACACAAATCACCCGGGGTGGCGTCTGTGGGGTCCACTTGACACTCTCCCCCGCGGTCCTTGTGGCGGCGGTGGTGGCGCCCAGCGGATCCCCCGGTAGGGCGGCCGCCCCCACCGGGGGGACCACCCCGGGGGGCGGGCATACGCACGAGCACGTTGCACATGCGACACGCCCGCGGGTCGTCCAGTATGGAGCCCCCCACCTGCGGCGACGACAGGGTGATGGGCGCGTCGATGCGAGCCACGCCAAAGCGGGAGCACAATGACGACGTGGTCACGCGCCCACTGCGGCCGCCGCCGCCGCCATGGCCCTTGTTGCTGCTGCCTTCGATAGACTGCGCCACCGCGTCTGTACCGCGGGCGGCGAGCTGGCACAAGTGGCCACAACGATGGCCTGCAGTGGCCCCCAGGTCCTCTTGCGTACAACGGGGACGGGCGCAGGTGGGTTGGGACACCCTTCCACCCCGACTCGGACGTACAGAGCGTCAACTGAACCGAGCGCCACCCGATCGCCATCCGCGCCACACAGTGTGGGAGGACTGGCCTGGCTGGCACCACCCCCCGCCGCCGCCGCCGCCGCGCGGGCAGAGGTGCAGCAGTGGGAGACGCGTCCCCCCCAGCCGGGGAACCGATACAAGGGCCTCCTACGCCGGCAGTCCAACCTCCGACAACTGCCGCACCCGCGTCTGCAACTGCAGGCAAAGCGGGAGAGGGCTCCTCCCCCCGAGCCACTGCCGTGCCCACCGCAGCACCCCCGCCGTGTCGGTTGCTGCAGCAGTACCCGGTTCAGCAGGTGCACCTCCGCCAA
>CM020618.1:43326754-43442654 GCA_009829735.1 Pyropia yezoensis
GCACCCATGCAGCCGAGGGAATACCATTCTCTATGGCGTTTTCCCATGCAAGAAGGATGACCACGACGCCCTATCAAGAATGGCTGCTGTGTACGTCCCAGATATCGATGCTCTACGTACGGGCGGAGTGGAGGTGTCTGGAGAACGCCGCGCCGTGCGGCTCATCCTATTGGGTGACTACTGCTTCATCACGCTTTGGTGTGGCCATATGGGCGCCAGCAGCCGCATGCCGTGTGTGTACTGCACAGCAATGCGATGCCGCACAGCGCGCAACGGCTCATTGGTGGACCAGTATGGGGACATGCAAGCGGGGAGCAAGGCACGTGGCACCCTGCGCACACGTCAACATATGGAGGAAATGGCAGCGGCATATCAAGACGGCGGCAACGCAAGTCGCGGGACTCCGCTGTCATTAAAGGAGCACCTGTCCATTGAGCGGCGCCCCCTGCTCATCCTCGACCCAAGCCATATATCTCCAATGCCTTTGCATTTGGTTTTGGGTATCACTGTATGGCTCCTCCGTCTGGGGATTGAGGCTGTATACTTTTACAACGGGCTGGCGTGCGCGCGCATGTACGCTGAGAACCTGGCGCGAGTGCTGCGGCACGGGGTCGGGGGTCAAACCTAAGCCTTACTTCGGGGGGGCCTTCGAGGCCGACAATGCCAGCGCATTGGGCGCCGGCTTTCCATGGTGTGCTCGCTATTGGACGGCAGCGTGCCCGAGTGGGTAAGCACGGCGTATGCGAGCGCCTGTGCGACGTGGCGGGAGCTGCTGCCAGTGCTGACCGCGGTCGCTTCCATACCCAAGGACGACGTGACACTTTTCAGACGTAACGCTGCCCAGCTGGTGGACGGTCTTAAACAACACTTTGAGTGGTCGTCTGTCACGCCCAAGCTGCACGTGCTGGCGTGCCACGCCCCAGACTTCCTCGCGCTGTTTGGCAGCCTGGGCCGATACAGTGAGCAAGGACTCGAGGCATGGCACGGGCATTTTAACCAGAATGCAAACCAGTATGCGGCTGACAGCTTCCTGGAGAGCTGCCTGGCCTACGTGCGGCGCGTCGCTGTGAGCCGTGCGCCAGGCAACGGGGCGTACAACCGCGGAGTGCGGCGGGCCTCAGCGCCGGACGGCGCCCGGGTCGCGAAGAATCTGGCTGACAAGCGGACCGCTGTGGGGCGGGCAGCCGCTGGAGGGCCCCGCCTGGACTCCGCCTCCTGTGCTCAGAAGCAAGCAGATGAGGCTGCCAAGTGGGCGGCCGACAATCTGGCCTTAGCAGTTCGGAAGATCGATTCGTACCGCCGGCGTGTGGGCGGGACACAGCTAGAGGCTGGGACGGCAGACTGCCCTGCCGATGGCGAGGACCACTATGAGGAGCTGTTGGAAGCCGAAACGGCGTGCCTGTTGAGTTCAGGAGAGGAGTAAAGAAATCCGCGCGTGTTTTATTGAGACGCTGGCCGTTCCCTCGACTCGGTGCATCGCTCGACGACTCGGAGCGCCGGCGCGCGGCGCGCCGGCAAGCGGCCCTCGCGCCATTGGGTCACATGTCCGTCCCGCCTGTCTGCGATGGGCAGTCACCCGTGCGCATGGCGGGTCCCAAGGACACGGGGCGATGACTCGCTTGGCAGGCTGTGGGTAAGCAAGCCTGGTCGGCGTGGCCCGCTCGTATTCTGTCGGTTGTCTTGGTGTGGTTCCGTGTCCTGTCCTGTGTGGCGGCCAAGTCATCCATTCTCAGCAACTGCCGACGTGCGCTCGGTCGAGACATTTGGAGAATTCTCACGATCGGTGTTGAGGAAGCCACGGTTTGGCTTCATGAATGGACTGCTGGGGGCCCCCTCAGGCACCACCCGCGAGGATGCAGCCAGCCACGTTGCCGGGTTCAGAGGATCTTCGGAATGCTCAGTCGTGATAGCTGACGCCCCTCCCAGTCACCAATCACCTGGCTCAGAACTTTCAGAGCTTCCGTGGCCGCCAATCGAGCAGCGCGCATCCTGCGGAAACCCGTATGTCCGCTCAGATGGGGTCTTAACTGGGTGTGTGGGAGCGGGGGGTGCCGGCGGGCGATACGCTGAGGCGGGTCGGTCGAGGATTTCGGCCGTGCCCCGCGGGCCCGCGCGGCCAGCCCCGGCCGCGTTGGTTTTGCCACGGCCGTGCGGTGGCGCTCCGGGCGGCGGGCGCTCCCACGCGGCGGGAGGCGTCATGACGCCGCCAGGTGGCCGGGTAGTGTGGGGTGAGGGTTTGACAGATGTGTGCTGCGAGAGTCACGGCCGGGGGGCGGGCGGGTCGTGCGGCCCGGGTGGGTGGCACACCCGTGGGAGCACAGGGGCAAGGCAGGGCGCTTGCTGGGGAGGGGGCCCCGCGTACGGGGCGACGAGGCCCGTGCCACGAGGGGAAAAACACAGAGGAACCACCACACCACCCGCGTCCACGCCCCCCGCGTCACAGGCACGCACAAAAAAAAAAAGAACAGAAACAGACAACACACACGCACAGGGAACCACACGCACAACAAAAAAAACACACACAATACGTACACACACGTATACACTAAAGCTGTGGGACAGAGCAAGGAGGGGAGGACGGGAGCCCCCGTCCCCCCCCCTCCCACCCTCTACGAAAGAAGAAAGCTGCCCTGCCCCTCCATCATGGCGTACTGCATGCGCTCCTTGAGGATCTCGTACGAGGTATACTGGGGAAGCTTGAGGTAGCTGCTGCACGTGCTCACCGTCGGCAGGCACTCGTCGGCCCGCCGCCCGCCGTCGGC
The DNA here is from genome assembly GCA_009829735.1 of Pyropia yezoensis. Classification (NCBI taxonomy): domain Eukaryota; phylum Rhodophyta; class Bangiophyceae; order Bangiales; family Bangiaceae; genus Pyropia; species Pyropia yezoensis. The sequence goes on from CM020618.1 coordinate 43,329,517, forward strand.
GGTGCGCTTGACAATCGTCAGCCGCGGGTGGAGGCCGAGGAGGCCGCCCACGGGCAGCGCAGGGGAGCCAGTTGCAAAGAGCAAGAAGCGGCGCTGGTCCTCCCCGCCCAGTTCAGAGAGGAAGCGGAGGAGGAAGCCCACAGCCTCGCTCTCGTGCGAAAAGCCGTGGTCGCACCTGGTGGCGCGGACGAGGAACTCGCGGTCCCACGGCTCAAACGACGGGCCGCAGAGGAGGAGCTCCATCTCGGACGGCTCGAAGAGGAGCAGGCTCGCCACATCAAGCACCTCGGCGTAGCCTCCAAGAAACGCCCCCACCTGCCGCCGCACGCCGTCCACCAGCACCGTCCGCACGACAGCAGTCACGTACGCGAGCACATTGTGCGCGCCGACCTCCACCTGGGCGCCGTTGGGGACCAGCTCCAGGTCGTCCGCGCCAGGGACGGTGAAGGAGAGGCACAGCGACGCGATAGCGTCGCCGTCGCCGGCGGTGAGCATGCCCACCAGCTGGGATAGAGACTTCGCCAGCTGCGCGTCTACCTGCGCCAGCGTCTGGAGGCCGAGGGGGTCCATGGGCTGCTGCAGCGGCAGCGCTGCCGTCGACGACGCCGCCGCCGCCGCCGCCGCCGCCGCCGCCGCCGCCGCCGCCGGAGCGGGCGGCGCCTCCTCCTCCCCAGATGGGGGCACTTCGGACGTCGCCGCTGACGCAGGCAGCTTGGCATCCTGTGCTGGCGCTGCCGCCCCCGCCCCTGACGCCACTGCGGATGTACCCGTCGCCTGGCCCGACGATGCCGCACCCGCCTCCGTCGCGGACGCCTCCTCTGAGGCTACGCCCGCCGCCTCACCCACGGCCGCCGCGTCACTACCGCCCACGGCTGTCGCGTTCCCGGCCAGCCCAGCGCCAGCCGCCGACGCTGCACCGGCCGCGTCGGGGGTGGCCATCTCGGCCTTGCCATTGACCCCGGCAGCGGTTGCCTGCTCGCGCGACGCGAGCATCTCTGCCGCCTCGGCGCGGAGGAGCGCACAAAACACAGGCGACAGGCGGAGGTCCAGCAGCCGACCATCCGAGAGGGCCTTCCCGACGATGCGCCCACAAAAGCGGAAAAGCTCGAGCGCCCGGCGTGCCTCACCGCCTGTAGCGGTCGGCGACAGGGGCGCTGGGAAAAGGCCATGACCCGTTGGCACTACAAACGGCGACGCCTCGTCTGTCATGGGGCATGCACTGTCCGCGACGGGGTCACCCTCATCCCCGCCGCCACCACCGCCGCCGCCGCCACCACCACCACCACCGACGCCGCCACCAGGGAGCACCGTAATGCCGGGGTGAGCGGCCGAGCGGCCCGTGACAGCGCCACGACGCCCACCCGCACCGCCGCCAGCGCCCGATCGTCGCTTGCCCTTGCCCTTGCCGGTGGCGCGACCGCCACTTGGCGGCGGCTTGGCGTCTGACCCACCCGTCGGCGGCTTAGCAACTGCCGAAGCCTCGATGTGCTCGGAGCGCCACAGCTTGTAAGATGAGCGCTGGAGCTCACGAGAGGCCAGAGTATAGAACTCAAGCGTCGGCCCTAGGCCGGTGCCCACTTCGTCAAAGTACTCGACTTCCAGCACCGTCTTGTGGGCCGCGTACAGCTGCATCACCTTGACCGCACTTTCCAGCAGCCGTGACCGACGGATACGCACCTTTTGGCGCTGGATGCGGCCGATACGAGCCTCTGAGATGGACCCGCGGTACGAGGTGCCACCGCCGCCTGATGAGCCGGTGCCTGACGCACTCTGCGAGTCGGCCCGCGTTTGGAGCCGGTGCAGCGCGCGCGTGACGCCCAAGGCGGTCGAATAAAACAGCTCCCGGCGAGTCTCGAAGGAAAGGATGAATGGCGAGTCGCGCGCGAGCACGTTGCACCACGCGGGGATAGTCTCCCCACACAAGGCAAGTGGATCAGACAGCTGGCGCATGAGCTTGGCGTCCAGCCGTGCCGACGCGTACGACTCAGCCACGGCAGAAGGGGGCAGCAGCGGCACCGCCCGCCCCGAACATGACGATGCCACGACGGCGGCCGCCACGGCAGAGGCCTCCGCGACAGCAGCATCAGGACAGTCGGCAGCGGCAGTTCGGTCATCGACCTCATCCACCTCGTCGTCTGTGACGGCAACGGCAGCTGGGGTGCTCGTGTTCGCTGCCACAAAGTCGCTCAGGCCTTGGGTCGACAGCGTCGGCGGCCCGTTCGGCCTCGCCCTCAAGTTGGTGTCCACCCAACGCAAATAGAGCAGCAGCTTGACCGCTGCGGCGGTCGAAGGCGGAAGGCCCGGTGACACAACCTGCTCGGGAACCTCAAAGTCCAGCTGCACAGGCGCGCCAGCGATAACGGTGGCGGCAGTATCAGCGTCGCTCGAGACAACTGGCAGCGATCCACCCTCACGAGGGGCAGAGGCAGCCACAGTGGCCTCGCTATTAGTCCCACCGCCGCCGTCGACAGCGCCGGCACTATCGCGGCTGGCCTCGCCGGACGGGGCGGACGCACCCACCGCGCCACTCGCGTCGGCCGCGGCACTTGCCCCATCCACAGTCGGCCCTGCAGAGCTCCCACCGCCACCCCCGCCTGTTGCAGCGTGCTCGTCTCCCCGCTGCTTCTTCTGGCTGCGCGTGAGCCGGCCGCCGCGCCCCTCTGGACGCTCCCCAAACTGATCTCCAGAGCCACCACTGGACAGGCCCGCTGACGCTGCCGCGGCGCGCTTAGCTGGCGACGTCGTGGCTGCTGGGCTGGCCGCCGCTGCAGCCGTCGTTGCCGCTGCCGTCCCCGCCGCCGCCGAGTACTCCAGCGTGTGGATGTTGTCCCACAGCCGCCGGCCGCTGTTCGTACCCGAACCACCCCCGCCAATGGCGCCGCTACTGCTGCGAAGGACAGCCTGCAGGATGCTGCTATCTTGAGGGATGTCCACTCCATTGAGGTTAAACTGCAGGCGCAGCGGTGGGCCGGCAGTCGCCTCGAGCGCCCGCCCGTCCACGTCACGAGCGCCGCCGGCAGACGGGTCAAAGGAGCCCCGCCGGCCGCGAGCGCCGCGGCTCACAGCTGCCGCATAAGAGCGGGTGAAGCTTGCAGACCGAGACGCTGCCGCGCCCGAGTCGCTCTCTGGGCCACCGTCAACGCCAGCGCCGCCACCACCGCCGGCGCCACCAGGCGACGGGTCGCCACCGCGCCGCAGAGCATCTAGGTCCAGCTCGACGGGCGGTAACGAAGTGCCCAAACCATCGGCACTGCCAAACGCGCCGGCAGCGCCGCCGTCATCCATTTCGTCGTCAATCTCATCGCCCTCATCGTCCTCATCCATCGCGTCCTCATCCAGACCGAGCTCCCGGCGCAGCCGACTGTTGTCTTCATCGTCCTCCTCCATCTCAAACATCCCCCGCTCCTCAGCCCCATCATCATCATCAGGGCCAGCTGACTCGTCGGCGCCGTCGTCTTCCCCATCATCATAATGCCCGTCAGCATCATCAAGAGGATCGCCCAGGCCGTGCCCATGAAGACCCTCCTCGTCCTCATCCCCGTCATCGTCGTGCTCCTCGTCGTGATCGTCATCCACGTCGCCACTGTCACCTGCGCCCATTGCAAAGCCGTCGTCGATTGGCCCGCTACCGGCAGATGCAGGGCGGACACGACGCCACAGAAATTCCTGAACCGAGCTCATCGTAGCCAGCGGCTCGATAAGTACCACGTGATGTGAGTAGTCCCGCAGTGACGTCGAAGACGCCGCACGACGAAGGCGTAGCTTGAACGGCTGCGTCAGCTGGCGGAGACTGTTGCCGACCGCACTAGATGCCGAGATGGCCCCACCCGTGCTGCTGCTGCCGCCAGAGCTGCTGTCGTGTACAAGCAGTGGCAGCGTATCTTCGGCGGCCAGCACACCAAGGGTCCCAGACACCAGAGTAGAAAAAGAGCTGGCACCCGCGCGACCTAACGCCGACACCAGCGCCACTGTCCTGCGGGCGCGAACGTCAGGGAGAGAACGACTCTCGAGGTAGTCCACCAGAGACGGCACCAGACCGCTGCGGGACAACTCGAAAGTGGTAATACCGTCATTGGATGACAGGAGCCTGGCCAGCCGCACCATGGGTTTCACGCCCACGTCGTGCGGTTGAAGCGCCGCCAGCGACTGGCGGAGGCCTGTCACGGCGGTGAGGACCGAAAACTCCAGACCGTCCTCAGCTGCACCATCGCCGCTCTTCGTCGCCGCCACAGCCTTGCCCTTTTGAGACTTGGTAGCCTTTCCTCTGCCAGCCTTTGACGACGGGAAGTACGTGTCCAGCACTGCTTGTGCCGTTTCCGACAGCGGCGGGCCAGCGGCAGCGGCCAGTGCCGCAGTGTACGCCGCACCCGCCATGGATGGGCGATAGGACATGGGCAATGAGCGCAGCGCCGCTTCGCGGTCTGCGAGACGGTTCGCCGCGGTGCTACTTCCAGAAGCGGGTGCCCTGGCGGTGGATGTCGACGCAGCGAGGCGACGAAGCTCGTGAATAACACCTTCCCGCACAAATGGGGTCTTCATGGCAGGCACCTTGGCCAACGCCGATCGCGCCAGCGACAGGCCCGTCGCGACCTCAGAAGACAGGCTACTGTCGCGAAGGAGGAGCGCTACGAACGGACCGAGCTGGGCAGTGGGCCCCGCCGCGGCACGAGCCGCCACCACGCGGGACGGCGACGGCGGCGCTGGCCCGTCCGGCCCGCCCAACGCCAGCGTTCGCAGCAGCGACGGGGACGCCAGGATGACAAACTTCTCGAGCGTCGTTAGCGCCAGCCGGCGCGCAGTGGCTGACGAGGAAGCCACAAAAAACTGCATCAGGCACTCAAAGAGAGCGGTGCCAAGAGGGACCAAAAGGCCCTCATCCGCGGCCAGCGCAGCACGGCGCTCGGCCATCACCACAGACGCTGTGGACGCTGGCGACGGTCCCGCGGCGGCCATCGCCGCCGCCGTCGCCGCTGGGTCACCCACCCCAAACACAGACGCCGCCGGCAGAGAACCACTGCTGCGCCGGCGGCGCATCGCGCGGAGCGATGAAACCAGCGCCCCCGTGCCGTCACCGGGCAAAGAACCCGACGCGGAGCCGGGGCCAGAGGGCCCTCCGGCCGCCGCCGCCGCCGTCGCTGCCGCCACGGCACTGCCGCTGCGATTTGCCCCGCCATCAGCACCGCCACCAGCCCCCGAGCGGGTTGATGCACCACCCGCATGCGGGCGGTGGGCGTCCATTTCCGCGACCACACTTCGAGCCATTGCCTCCCAGCCGACCGCGCCGGACGTGCCTTCTGGCGGACCACCGCCGCCCGCCGACGCCCCCGACGCTGCTGCCGATGTCGACGCCGATGCCACCGTCCGTGCCGTTCCAGGTGCCCCCGCTGTACCCGCCGTCCCCGCCGCCGCTGCTGCCGCTGCCGATGACACGCGGCCCGCCGACGCGGCCGGCGGCTGCACAGCCTGTGGCGCCAACGGTGACGGATCAGGCAGCAGCGCGTCGGCCAGCGCGAGCGCCTCAAGCGCAAACGGGGACCCTCCATCCACAAGGATCGCCGCCACTGTCGTGGGCAGGTGGACCATACCAAGCAGCGCGGCAGCGAGCGCCGCACTGCCGCGGGCGGCCGTCGCTAGCAGCCGCAGCGCCGCCGAGTAGGCCGCCGGTCCCAGCCGCGGGGGCGGGGTAGCCGTAACCAGCGCAGCGGTGCGCTCAAGAAGCTCCCGATCGTCCCCAGCGAGCGTCTCGAGGCGTGACGGCTCCCGGCGGTAGGCGTCGGCGAGGCGTGCAAGGCCATGCATGGCGCTCTCACGGATCCGAGAGTCAGGCGAGTCAAGCAGGGCCATCAGCGCCGGCCGGGCAGCAACGACCAGGTCAAACGAGTCGCTCGGCGGGGAGCGGCACAGGTTGGCCGCCGTTGCCGCCGCCGACCGCTGAACGCCGGTGGAGAAAAAGTCAATAAACGAAAGGACGGCCGCAAAGCCGCCCGCCCGCACGATCGGTTGCGGGTGGTCAGCTGACAGCTTCTCCAGCGCCGCCAGCGACTGCTCCGCCAAGTCCATGTACTCAATCGCAATGAGGGAACCGCACAGAGGCGCCGCTGCACCCGCCGACGCAATCGCCGATGCCGACGACGGGAGCGCATCCATCATGTGGGTGAGCGCCCGGGCAGCGAGGAGCATCGTCTCAGGTGACGCCCCCCCCGTGGCCATGATGGACACCAGCGGCGACGCAAACGCGTCGATAGAAAATGAGGCCATGGAATCCTCCGAGCCCACCGACAGGAGCTCACAAAGCTGGGTGAGCGCGCTCATCAAGGACGACTCGTCGCCCGGCTGACGAATGACCGCCAGCACCTGGCGCAGGCGGGATGCCGCCGACCCCGCCGCGGGGAAGAGGTCATCCAGCCCCGCACCAAGACGGCGGAGCAGCCCTTGCAGTGTGGACGAGTTGGGGTCCAGCCCGTCGGGCAGGTTGGCAAACGCGCCCGCAGGGTGCGACCCGGGTGGGCCGCTGGACCCACCGCCCCCGTGCCCACTGCCGCCATGCCCATCATCAGGAGCGCCCGCTGCACCCGATGACCCGCCCGGGGTGCCGGCCGCACCGCCGCCGCCGCCGCCGCCGCTACCACCACCGCCACTTGGATCCCCGCCGGGGGTACCCCCGTCGGCCCCACCGCTGCCGCGGCCACCACTGCTCATCGTCCCCGCGCCGCCGCCCCGACCAGTCAGACGGGACGAGCCGCCGCCGCCGCCACCCGCAGAACCCCCCCCGCTCGACTTGGCTGCCCCCGCCACACCAGCAGCCGCTGCGCTGGCTGCCACAAAGGCCGCGGCGGCGCGGCTCCTGCGCGCCGCGGTGGCCGCGGCGACGGCGCCCTTGCCGCCCCGCCCGCCACTGGAAGACCGCCCACGGAAGGAGGGGGCGCCTCCGCCCGAAGGGCCCGCTGCGGCAGGTGCTCGGCCTGCCGACGCGGCCGTCCCCGCGGCCGGAAAGGTGCTCGACGCTCCCCGACCGCCACTCGATGCTGCCGCCGCAGCTGCTGCCGCCGCGGCCTTGGACAGAGCTCCCGCCGCGCCGGCCGAGGAGCGGGTGCGCTTTGCAGCGGGCGGGACTACGTCGGTACCACCACCGCCACCGCCACCGCCACTGCCGCTGCCGCCAGATGGAGCTGCCGCAGTCGCAGCGGCCGACCGCTTGGAGCCCCCCCGGGTGCGGCTGGGTGCCGACCGGGGCGGTCGAGCAGCAGCGGCGGTGGCGAAAGCGGCCGGAGGGGCAGCACCGTTAAAGGCCGCCGACGTGTGGTGGCGCGCCGACCGCCGGGGGGGCGCCGCCAACGACGAAGACGGCAACGAGGGAGACGACGACGGCGCGGCAACTGCTTCGGCCGGCGCAGATGAGGACGATGATGGACGCGGCGGCGGCGGCGGCGGCGGTGAGGGTGACGACGACGACGCGGCGGCGGCGGCGGTCGAACGTGTGCGCCTTGCCGACGCCGACGACGAGGGCGGGCGTTCCGAGTTGTTGCTGCTGCCAACCCCACGCCGTCGGCCCCGCTTGTCCATCCGCGCACGTTGCCACCCGCACCCGCCGGTCCGCGCCCCCCGCCCGCGCCCCACACCGCCACACAAAACACAACAACACGCGCACTCCCACCCGAGCCCACCACACACCACACGGGCCGCCACGACCCCCGCGGCGTGGCCGGGGTGGCGGGCGCTTTTCCTTGCACACGCCCCGAGTGGGGGCGGCGTCGGAGGAGGAGGGCGCACCCGGGAGCCGCCTGTGCCGCGGGGGGGTGTGATGGGGTGGGGCCGAGCTTCGCTGGCACGACGCGCATGTGGGGATTGCTGGTTGTGGGGCCTGCTCGCCTAAAAGTGGTGCTTGGAGTGGGAAAGAGCGGAATTTCAAAGTAGCACACATTGAGACACCCCCAGACTGGTGTGCGAGGACAAAATATCTGTTATGGTAGCCCCCCATCTCAAAACTCGTTGACTCATGACCTACCACAGTGCCCTCCTAAAATTACATCACGTTCAGGATTTCGAACAAGTAGCCCCCATCTCCAAACTCGTTGACTCACGACCTACTACAGTGCCCTCCTAAAATTACTTCACGCTCAGGATGTCGCACAAGTTCATAGAAGAGTTGTTCGTGCGGCCGTTGGAAGGCATCAGGCCGACGTGACCGTGATCGCGGCGCATTCGGGGGGTGTCTTGGTGCGGAGGTGACCTGCCGCTCTGTAGATACTGTCTGGAGCGCATCCCCGGGCCGACCCCGAGCACGGCTCGTACACCCAAGAGTGGCCGACGACAGACGCGACGCCACTCGCGGCGAGCTCTGCCCGCTTGGCTCTGCCCATTTCATCTTGGCGTCGCCTGTGCCGTGACCAGTGGACGTTGGGTCTGCCGCTGCCGAGCGCAGTCGAGCAGGGCTTGTGCCCACCCTTCTAATGGCGTCGTCAACCGCGTTCGTGGGCGCGGCCAGCGGCGTACCCGCCGTTGGCCGTGGCGCCCAGCCGCGCTCTAGCCACGCGGCGCTGCGGCTGCGCTCCCCGCCGCGGCCGCCATTCGCGGGCGGTGTGGCGTCCAGGTGGCCCCGCCCCGCGACGCTGCCGTCTGGGCCGGCGGTCTGCATGGCGGCGGGGAAAAAGGGGGAGGGCGCTCGCGGCGGGAGCAGCCGGAAGAAGAAGCGGACAGGCGCCGCGGCACCAGGGAGTGCCAAGGCGGCGGCGGTATCGGGGGCGGCGGCGCTTAAGGCGGCGGCGACACCCAAGGCGGACGCGTCAGCCGAGGCCCGCCCCGAGCGGACGACGGTGGCGGATAGCAATCCGGGGGTTCCTCGGACGGCCGATGACATCAAGGCGGCCTACACAAAGAAGATGGCGGAGAAGCCCAAGGACACCAAGACGTGGCTGGAGAAAATCTACATCATCTCCCCCTTTGCTTCGCAGACGGGGCAGAAGCCACCGTGGTACCTCAACCCCAACATCACGTTTGTGATTGTCTTTATCGTCGTGGGCATTGCATTTTACGCCGTCGTCGCTTCTGGGGGGGTGCACCAAGGCTACGTGAATGGCGCGCCGCCGGACGTCAATCCTTTCACCAAGTAGATAGCAAGAGACGCTGCTTGACGGCTTGCATGGTGTTTTTTCCAGTCTGTAACCAACGGGGGGGTGGGGGGGGTGCTTTCTTTGTCTGATTTTCTCTAGTGTGCGGCTCGTGGGAAAGACGTTGTATCCTACTTGTACTCAGTGAGGCGCTTCATGAGGTATGGACCAGCGCAACCTGCCGCTGAGCATGCTCGTTTTGTTGCGGTCATGGCTGCGCCGCTGGAAGGGGTGGTTCCTTCACCGACAGCGAGTGCCTCGCGCAATGCTCGCCCGGTTGGCATTGGTCACCATGGCCGCAGCAGCCTTGGCGGCTACGGCAGCGGCAAGCTCACCGTGGTGGTGTCACCGCGCTCGCCTTGCGCGACGTGGGGTATTCCCCGTAACAGCGTCTGGGATGGTTGTTGGCTTGGGAAGCGTTGAGAGCCGCGCTTCCCTCCCAAGGCTGGCCCTAAAATATTATCAGCTTGCAGCAGGCCACAGATGGCGCGCCGTGCTGCAGCACCCTCGGTGCAAGACCATCTAGTGGCCACTTGCGTGCCGGCGGCACTCTTCATCAGTGCCAGTGCGCAGCGCGCGCGGAGGGGCCACGTGGCGCGTGAGCGGGCGGTGCGGCCTCAGGGGAGTCGACGGGGCTTGCTCTTTTCTTCGTCGGTGGCGGCGGTCGTGACGCGCAGGTGGGGGCGACAGTGGGTACAATCATGATCACGTGGTAGCCATTGAACGACGTGCGCACAGCAGCTCGGCAGGCGCATCCTCGGCACTACCGGTGCATCGTGATGCTTCGCCTGGACGTTGTGAGACCGAATATGACTATAACAGAGACCCTAGTTTATAGCCCAGAGAACGTCGCGGCAACAATACACACGGGGAAAAAAAAAAAAAAAGAGACGAGGAAAACAGACGCGAAAAGAAAAATGTTCAATGCACCACCAGTGGCACTGGTCATTCCAACTTCTCCTTGAGCACAGCAATGCGGAAGTGCACAAGAAGGTTCCTCGCCGCCTTGGAGTGCCGGTACACCTCGCCGTTGAAAGCCAGCGTCGCGTCGCGACCAACCCAAAACTGAAGGATCTTACGCCCACCTGGATGCTTGTCCATGAAGTCGTCCACCTTGTGGACAAACCCATTGACCGCTACCAGCGCCTCCCCAGCGTCGTGCCGCGTCCGCATCTCCTCCCAGGTCATCTCTGGAAGCTCCTCCTCGGGCACACCCCAGTCCACAGCCTTCTTGCGCTCATCCAGGTCAGCCTGGATGATCTGGATCTTTGCCTTCTCAATCTCATTCTCGGGGAAGGCAATGAGGTTGGAGCACAGCCCAAACGTGGCGAGAAAGCGGATCACCCACTTGGTCGGGTCGTAGTGGTACCACCGGAAGCCGTTACGGTAGTCGTGCGGGAACTCGTGGTGTGCATTGTGGTAGCCCTCACCAAATGTCACCAGCGCCGTGATGACACTATCGTAACTCGTGTGCTCCTTCGAGTAGGTCTGCTCGCCAATGGCGTGGGCCAGGGAGTTCACGCAAAACGTCGCCTGGTGCACAAAGAACATGCGGCCAAAGCCGGCGTACACGAGGGAGCCCCAGAAGTCACCCCAACCGAGGGTGCCAATGGCCACCGGCAGCACAAACCCAAAGAAGAGCGCAATAGGCAGGTAGTACTTGTGCTGCAGCATAATCAGCTTATGCTTGTTCAGGTCCGTAATGTCCACACGGCCCACCTGGCGCGTGTCCTGCTTTAGCACCATCCACCCGACATGGGCGTAGAGAAAGCCCTTGTCAATGCGGTAGGGGTCTGGGGGTGGGTGAGAGTACGTCAAAAAAAGTCGCATGGGATAAGAGAAAAAAGGAGGGAAAAAGTCAGCATGCAGTCGATACAGTTACATGCAGCGCGCGACGGAGCATCGCGCCAGGCATCGCCGAGGAGACGCGGGTGCGGGACCACCACAGCCCGTGGCCGCCGCCTCGCGCCGCAACCGTGGTTGGTCTCCATTGCTGAGATGATCGGGGGCAGGGCCCATAACCAAGCGGCACCCACCGACAAGCAGCACTCATGAACCTGACTCAGGGCGCACCCCGAGCGGTCAAGACCACAAGAGAAGAAGCAAAAAACATACCGCCCTTGGTATCCACATAGCGGTGGTGGGCGCGGTGGTTGCGGCACCACCAGCGGGCCGACCCCTCAAAGGCGGCCGCCCCCCAGGCGAGCAGCACCAGCTCCACCGGCAGCGACGCGGAATACGACGTGTGGCTCCACAGCCGGTGGTAGCCGCCCGTGATGCCCAGGCCCGTCAGGATGTACTGCACGAGGAAGAGGTAAAAGGTGGGCTTGCGCAGCGGCACAAAGGCGCAGCCAATACAAAAGGCAATCGCGGGGAAAAAGATGATGGTCGTCGACAGCCAGTTGATGCGTTGCAGGAGGGGGAGCTCGCTCAGGTCCTTCTCCGTCATGTACTTGGAGCGCTTGCTCTTATTGTACACCAAGCCCTTGGCCGCGTCAAACTCCGTCTCGGCATCCATGGCCGCGAGAGCCGCGGCGGGTGCCTCTGACGAGGAGGCCATCGTGCGGTCGCCGCCAGAACCCATGGGAAAACGGGGGGGGGGGAAGGGGGAAGGTGAAAGGAGAGCCCAGAGAAGAGGTCCCCCGCTCTCGGCGAGGGGGGAAGGGGGATAAATCGAGGTGGAAGCAGGCCCCACGAGGCCGTGAGGGCAATGACCGTGAGGGGGGTCGTCAGATACCAGACGGCACGAGGGGGGAGGGAGTCGTGTTCGACACCCTGATGATGGGGGTGTATACAAGTATCGGCCTTACGCAGCGCAGACACCTACGCGTCACCCCCCCACAATGATAAACGGCGGGGTGTGGTCCGCCACCCGTGCGCTTGCCGGTGCCAGTCGTGACGCGCCGCCGCGTCCCCGGAGGTGCCCCCCGCCGGACACAGCCGGGGGCGAGACGATCACCAGCGGCGGGGGGCCCAGCGAATGTCACTCTGGCGAATGGGGACACGGCAGGGGAACATTGTGGCGCCGAGGCGGCCGATGCGGGGGCCCCCGCAACCCCCCCTCCCGGCGGGACAGCCCCACAAGGCTCCCAGGCTGGCGCGCCGGCGGGGGGGCGGGCGCCGCCGTGGCCACACATAACGAGGGCCCCGGGCCGGGGGCGAATGGGCGTGGAGAGTGGCGGTTGGGGCCGCGGGTGGTCCGCCACACACGGGGAGAATTCAACAACAAGAAACAGGAGGAGGGGTGGGGGAGGGGGGGGGGCTGAGGCGCTGGCCATTCCACGACTGGTTCACAGTCCATCCAATTTCATCGTCGATGAATTGGATGGACATTTTGTCAGCTTTGCTGACGCAAAGCCAAAACACAAGCGAACCCTGAGGCCCATCGCCATCGGCCAACCAGCACTCGCTGGCGCTTCCACCCACCACGTGCAATGGTAGTGCAGAAAATAGGTATCCATGGATCAGTCTGCATTTTTTTGGGCGAGCCCGGGCCACGGGGTTGGGGTCGTGGACAAAAAAAGGCCCATGTACCATGCACGACCAAGGATGCCGGATAATTCTAGTAACCCAAGTATCTCATTGGGTATCCTGGTCGGGCCTCGCCCACCACGGGCGGCTGCTCGCCTGTCGTTAGTGACCGCCTCTAACGACAGGCCAGGAGCCGCCCATCTCTCGCCAATGGATTGAGGTGCTTAGCACGAACCGGGGCCGTTGCCACGTCGTTTGAGAATTTTGGCACGTGTCAACTGGTTTGTCCAGCCGGTTTGTTGTCTTTTACAACTGTGGAGATGCACTTGAAGGCCTTCAGCCTCCGATGTTGTAATGGCCGTGAGCAACTCGGGAGGCATCACACAATTGTAGACACACCTGCCCCCTAATCTGTCGCCACCAAGTCGACCCATGTGCCCTACTGTCCCAACTCTGTCGCCACCGACGCGACCCCTGCCGCCCACAGACACGGCGCTGCCCCCCCCGCTGCCGCCGAGGCCACCGGCTAGCCGCCGCAGGCCGCCGCTGCCGCCACCGCCGCAGCCGGCTGGCGACGGGCCCCCGGCCGCTGCCGCCCCCGGATCGCAGCCGCCCTCCGCCGCGACCGCTCCAGGCCGGCCGCCGCCAGCACTGCGGCCAGCTGGCCAGGGCCTCCCAGCTGCTGCCCGCCCGCTTGCCGCCGCCGCCACCGCCGCCGCCGCTACCGCCGCCGCCGCCGCCGCCGCCGCCACCGCCGCCTTTTGGCTGCTCGCCCGGCGGCGGCGGTGGCGCGGCCATCGCCGCGGCCGCCGACGCCGGCTGGTCCCTTTCCACCCCCCACGACCAACGCCGCCGCCGGCTGGCCGTCGGCTGGCTGCCGCCCGCCCGTCGCCGCCGCGGCCGCCGCCGCCAGCCCCGCCAGCTGGCCGCTCCCCGCCTACCGCTACCGCCGTCGCCGTCGCCGCCGCCGCCGTCGCCGCTGCCGCTGCCGCGGCCGCCGCCACCGCCGGCCAGTCTCTGTCCGCCCGGCGCCGCCGCCGGTGCCGGCGCCTCCGCCACTGCCGCAGATGATTCCGCCGGCTCATCCCTGCGAGCACCCCGCCGCTGACTCCGCCGCCGGCTGGCGATCGACTGGCCACTGCCCGACCAACGCTTCCGCCAGGTACGCCAGCCGGCGGCTCCCCGCGCGGCGCCGCCTCCGCTGGTGCCGCCGCCGCCGCCGCCGCCGCCGCTGCCGCCGCCGCCGCCTCCGTCGCTATCGCCGCCAGTCCCGCCGAGGCGGCCGCCGCCGCCGGTACCACCGCGGCCGCCGCCGCCGCCGTGACCACCAGCGGGCCGCTCCCAGACCGGGGCTGCCGCCGCCGCCGGCTGGCAGCAGCCCGAAGTGCTTCTCAAGGAGCTGGTAATGGCTCCAGGTATGTCTCCGACCGCCAACCTCAATTTCAACTCCCAAGAACAAATAATAACTACATGCAGTAGATTTCTATACAATTTATCCGTTTTCACCATGAATGTGCCAATTTATGACGGATACGCTGGAGTATCTGCGCGGATATCAAGATTCAACATTCAAAAAACGTTCGTTGGTCGTGCATGGTATATGGGCCCAAAAAAAAGAGAGAAAAAAAGCTGGCGTGGCGTCGTGGCCATCGCCTGCAGGCCAGTTGTCCACCCGCGACAGAGGGTGGCCGTCGCCCGTCATCATCTGCCGTCCAGGAGCGGCAAGCAGACGCACCTGGTCGTGCAGAAGCCGAGGCGCCCCCATTCCCAGCGGCTGTCCCCCCCCTGCAGCAGCAAACCCCAAGTCCGCGGCAAGGCTGGTGGTCCCACCCGACACGCATCTCCAAGGGGGCGGTGGTGGTGGCGGAGGAAGTACACGGCAGGCGCCTTGTCTCGGCGGGTCCGACCCAGCCGCTGACTGAGTCATCAGCATGACGACCGTCATGACCATACAGAATGGTCGGCCCCTAAAAGGACGTTCCAGAGTCGGTCTGGGCGGGGCGGAGAAAGGCTGTCTCGCCGCGGCGCGCTGCCTCGCCCGCCATTCCGCGGCGGCGCGGCTGCGCGCCGCGTCGCGCCGGCGGGTCACGCCGGCGGGTCGAGGAGGCCCAGCTGGGAGAGGAGGGAGCCAAACGATGGCAAGCTCGGTGGCCCCTCGTCAGCGGGGCTCTGTGGCCACCGCTGGCGCGGCACGGGCGCTGCTGGCGCCGACGTCGCCGCTGCCGCGGACGACGCAGACGCAGCAGCGTCCCGCCCACCCCTGCCGGCGGGGCCGCCACCGCGACCGCCCCCGCCGCAACCACCGCCACCGTCACCGAGGGTGGGGCCATTCCCCGCTGGAGGCACCCCCAGCCCCAGCCCCACCCCTACCCACACCGCCCCTGCCGCCCCTTCCGCCGTCACCGTCTTTCCTCCTGGAGCGCCCCCGCCGTCGCCGCCACGGTCGCCCGCGGCCGCTCCCCCTGGTGGCAGCCACAGGCGGGGCGGTGAGGCGGGCCGGCCGGCCGGCTGCCACCCCGAGGGCGCCCGCCCCCCTGCCGGTGGCAGGGACGGTGGCAGGGACGGCCGTTGCGACAGCGACAGCGGCGGCGGCGGCGGCGGCGGTGGTGGTGGTGGGGCGGGGGGGGTGGGGGGATGGGGATAGCGGCGCGCCGGGGGTGGCGGCGGCGGCGGCGTCGGCGTTGAGCACCCGCGCCAGGCGCATCCGCTCCCGCGGGGTGGGGCCGCCGGCAGGCCCCGTGGTCGCCATCGCGGCTCGGGGGGGGGGGGGGGGGGGACGCGCGGGGGTGGCCACCCCCGCCAACGGACCGGCCGTCGTCGGAGGCGGCAGCGGCGGCGGCAGCGGCACCGGCGACGGTGGCCACGGTGGCCACGGCGGCGCCGCCGGTGGTAGTTGCGCCGCTGGTTCCGCCGCCGCCGCAACCGCCGCCGCCGCCGCCGCCGCCGCCGCCGGTGGCAGCGGCGGTGGCGGCCACGGACGATGGCTCGAGGGGCCACCCCCCCCCCCCCCCCCCTCCCACGGCCACTCCACCCAGTGCGCCTGACCGCCCGATGGGCGGGGAGCCACCCACCCCCCCCCCCCCCACCCCCCCCCCCTCCAGCCGCCATTGCCGCCGCCGCCGCCGCCGCCGTCGCCATGGCCACCGCCGCGGCCATTGACCTGGCCGCCACGGGTCCAGCCGGCGGCCGCCGCCTCTGCCGCCGCCAGCCGCACCGCCCGTGCGGTGCCGAGGAGGCCACTCCGCCGTTGCCACCGCAGGCCACACGCTGACGACGTGCACGGCCGGGGGGGGGAGGGGGGGGGGGGGGCAAGGGGGGGGGGGGGGGGGCAGGGGGGCCACGGCAGAGACGCAGGCAGGGGCAGGGGAGCAGCAGCAGCACCGGGTGGCCACGCGCGCAGGGCGCCGCGGCGTAGTGGCCACCGGCCACACCCCCCGCCGTGGCCGGCGGGGTGCCCCCACCCCCCCGCAGGCACCACAGCGTCCACGGCGTCCACACACGTTGAGTTGGCGGTCGGGTCAGTCGGCCGCTGCGCGAGTGGATGGTCGTTGGACGGCGGGCAGCGACCCGCCCCACCCAGCCCCGCCCCGCCGGCGCACCTGCCACTGCCCCGCAATCCCCCTCCCCCCCACCCACCCCCCCCCCCCCCCCCCACCCCCCCCCCTTTGCACTCCCCACCCCTCCGTACCGTTGCACAGCGAGTCCCCCCCCGCCCCCGACCGCCACTGTGACGTGGCCGTCACGCCACATTCCGCACACACGCGCGGCGCGGCAACGGCGGCGGCGTCGACGGCGGCGGCGGCAGCGGCGGCAGCAGCAGCAGCAGCAGCAGCAGCAGCAGCAGCAGCAGCAGCAGCAGCAGCATCAGCAGCAGTGGCAGCGGCTGGGAAACCATTCCGGGCAGCAGCGTCGGGGGCGGGGGGCGCCCCCCCCCCCCCGCCCCCCTCCCACACTCCCCCCGTCGCCGCCGTGGACACCGCCACCGCCCCACACGGCGCCACGCCAGCCGCCATGGCGGACGGCGGCAGGGGGAGTGACTGCGGCGGTGGCGGTGGAGGCGGTGGAGGCGGTGAAGGCGGCGGTGGCGGTGGCGGTGGCGGCGGTGGCGGCGGCAACGACGGTGGCGGTGCGGGTGGCAGCGGCGGTGGGGGGAGGGGCGCGGGGAGGGGGGGCCGCGCCGTCGGCGGCGCTGGCCAGACACCCCCGCCAGGCAGCCCCGTTGCGTCGGCGGCGGCCGCTGCCGTCGCCGCCACCGTCTCTGCCGACGCGCCATTCCCAGTGCCGCCGCCACTGCCGCCCTCCCCCCCCCCCCACCACCGCCACCACCACCCCCACCCCCACCACCACCACCAGCCCGGGGGGCCCTGCCAAGGCGGAGGAGCACCCGCCCCGCGAGCGACCGCCGCCCGTCGGCGGGCTTGGTCACCCCCGACGGCCCCGCGGGGTGGCGCCACCGGGGGGGGTCCATGGGCAGGGCCGGCTTGGGGACGAAGAACGGCCGGGGGGGGGGGGGTGAGGAGGGCCACGGTTGCGGGGAGTGGGGTGGGGTAGGGGGCGGGGGGGGGCGGGGAGGGGCGGGGAGGGAGACGCCACGCCGCCGCTGCTGGCGACAAAGGGGGTTGGATGGGCGCAGCCGCGGTGGGGAGCGCGCGCCTCGCGGCGCCCGTCGGGTCGTGACGGCGCGGCAGCAACGGGAGGGGGCGGGGGCAGCGAGGGGGGGTGGGCGCCCCGCGCGTCCCGCCTGGACGTCCGGGAGCGCAAGGCGGCGGCGGCGGCAGGCAGGCAGGTGGTGGGCCCACCGCCGGCCAGTGGCCGCAAAGACGCCATCCTTCCCCCTGTGCTCCCCTCCCGCCCCCGCCACCACATCCCCCCGCCCCCCCCCACCGCCGCCCCCCCCCCCCCCCCCCCCCCCTCTCCTCTCTCCCCCCCCACACACACACGCTCCACTCCATCCCCCGCCCTTTGCGTTCTTTTCCCACCTCGCGCAACAAAACCCTCTCGTCTCGCCCACCGCTTCCGCCACGGGGCCCCCTTCCTGTTTTCTTGTTTCTCTTTTCCACGCGCCGCCGGCAGAAGGCGGAGGTGGCCTTTGCCCTGTGCCCCGCCTCATGGGGGGGGTAGCCGGCATGACCAACCGCCGTGGGGGGTGGGGGGGGGGGGCGCGGGAGTGCCGCCCCACAGTCGGCGCCGCCCATTGGCCGGCGCGCCATGGCGACAGGGGGGGGGGGGGGGGGGGGGGGATCAGCGGGGGCGCCGCCCCGCCTCCCTTTCCCCGCCTGCCCAACCGCCCGTCGTCCGCCCCCCCCACCCCCCCCCCCACCGGGGCTCCCTCCCCCCTTCCACCCCGAAACGTCTATGTATGCACCGTTCTGTTCTCTTTCTTTGCGTTGGCGTCCCGGCTGCGATGCGAGCAGGGGCGCCGCACGCACCGTCGTCGACCCGCCGTCCCACCCGCGCCCCGTTCGTCGGGAGGGCCGATTCGTTGTCGACTCGCGCAGGCGCGTGCCGAACGTTTTGAAATGGGTACCGGTGAAGCATGACACCGAAAACTGGCTTTCGTTCATCGCGGGGCGGGACCCCCTCTGAACGCGCGACGGGGCTCGGCGCGATACATACGCACCGCACGGCCAACGCGGCGCTTCGCGTGCACGGCACGCACACTGGTGAGTGGGACCGAGGGTGGCGAAGGGACATATGGGCGCTGGGGTATGGATGCACTGTGCGCCCCAAACCATTGCGGGGGAGGAGGCAACCGCCGAGGCCACCGCGGCAGCAGCTGTTCGTAGTGTTCCTGTGTGTAGGTGAGGGTGAGTGTAGGTGCGGGGGGCAAACAGGGGGGGCGCGGGGGAGGGGAGCAACAGACACTACTACATAGCGGGTGGGCTACGGATTGACCCTACAGGAAAAGGGTGGCACTAAGGCGGGCAAACGCCGTGGGGGGAGGGGACGGAGGTGCCACCACCCACACCGTCCGTGCCTCCCAGTGGGAGGGGTAGGGGGAGGGGGGAGGGATGCTTGGTGGCAAACCATGGGGAGCGCGGGAGAGGCGGTGGTGGCAGCATGGGTGGGAAAAAAAAAAACAGGGCTGCAAAACTGTGCCGCGTCATATCCAAAAAGAAAAGAGAGAAACGCGTCCAACCACTCCGCACGAGGGCGGCGGCTGCGCCGCCGCAACTGTGCACACCCCACCTGGGGGCCACAACGGCCACGCCCCCCGTACCTCCACTGACGGGTCCAGACTCCTGCACCGACAGGGCACGATGGCTTCCCACCCCACCGGAACACACATGGCTAATCAGCGCTCCCGACCGTGGCAAAAAAAAAAGGAAGGAAAAAAAAAGAAAGAGACGATGACAGGGAGCGAGGGTGGGGGGGCGGGCGGGGGGATCGCCCCCAACCACCCCCTTCACATCCCCGTCACACCTCGCAGGCCGCTAGCGCCCCAACCCACCCTGCCGCGATCACCCCCCATTGCCAGCCTCAACAAAAGACGCCAGCGAGGGACAGTGTTCAGTAGTACTCGCCGGTGGCCTTGCCCTTAGAGTCGAGCAGCCCCGCCCAATAGTTGGCCTCAAACGCCTTGACCGCGTCCACGTCCAGGAGGGCCTCAATGTAGCCAGCATTCTCGCGCACCGGGAAGACGGCCAGGTTGGAGGGCGGCTGCAGCTTGCCCAGCAGCGGGCCAAGGACGGGCGGGAAGGGGCACCACGCACCCGACAGCTCCCCCGTCTTGAGGTCCCAGCTGCTCTTGTGCTGCGCGCACGTGAGGACGCCATCGCCAACCTCGCCGTCGGTCAATGGGGTGCCCAGATGCGGGCAGATGTTGGACGACGCGTACACCTGGCCGTCAAAGTCACACGAGACGAGGATGTTCTGGCCGGTAGTGTAGATGGGCTTGAGCTCCCCGGGCTCAATGTCCGACGTCGGCAAGAGCTGCACCCACGCGTCCGTCTCCATCCGCATCGGGGAGAAGGCGGGCAGGCGGGCGGGGGCCACGGCGGGCGTCGCGACGGCCGACCCAAAGGTCGTGCTCCGCCGCGCCATCACCGCCGACGCGGCCGCGGGGCGCGACGACAGGACCGCACCGGCGGCCACAAAGGCGACCATGATGGCGGAGCAGTCAAAGACCGTCGGGGGGGAGGGGGGCGGGGGTGGCGGGGGGGCGTACGGAGGGTACCACGGCACAGTGAGTTCAGAGAAGCAAGGACAGATCGGCGGGGTAGATGGGGAGGTGTGTGGAGACGGGCTACAGTAGCGGGCTGGCTGGCGGGCGCGTCTCGGGGGCTCCTCCCGCGGGCCACCGCCGATTGGGAGCGTGCCAGACCCCCCCCTCGCTGCTGGACATCTGCTGTGGTCGACGATCGTCGAGGGTGGAATGAGGGGCGACGAGATCTCGGGCACAGCGCGTATCTCTCTCGCCCTTCCAGTGTCCTTGGGCGGGGGGAACCATTGCCTATCGTAACAAATGGAGGTGTCTCGAGCTGGCAATTCCTGCGTCGGCCGACGCACGACTTTTGATATACTTTCAGTCATGTACAGTACACAGCCGTGTACCGTACACGGGCCGTGTCTCTGCCCACTTCGATCCGCGTCTCCGTGGCACCTTCTCAGCTGGTCTGCGATGCGCTGCCCGCCGTAGCTGCGCGCAAGTCTGTCCTGCACATGTGTGCTTGCCCTCCCCAGGCACGGTGACGCTGCGTCTCTGTGGGCCCTATTCGTGCGCTCACTCGATACTTGGCTGTTGAGGCCTCATCCGCGAGGCGTCGAGGACTGGTCCGCGAGACCTGTCCCCGGCGCCCGCCCGCCCTGGCGGCCCTCCGGTCCCCGCCCAATGAAGGTCACCTATGACGCGCGGTGCCTGCGGTTCGACGGCGCCCCCCAGTTCCTCCTCTCTGGTTCCATCCACTACCCCCGCACCCACCCGTCGCGGTGGGCGTCGCTTTTTGCGTCGCTCCGCGCGGCAGGCCTCAACGCCGTCGAGACGTACGTCTTTTGGGGGGAGCACCAGCGCACCCCCGCCCCCGACTATGACTGGTCTGGCCGCCGGGATCTGTGGGGGTTTATCGCCGCGGCGGGCGATGCGGGCCTTGTGGTCCTCCTCCGCCTGGGCCCGTACGTGTGTGCGGAAGCCCACTTTGGGGGCCTCCCCGCCTGGCTCCGCGCCCTCCCCGGCATCCGCTTCCGCACCGACAACCGCCCGTTTTGTGACGCCATGGGCGACTGGTGCCGAGTGGTCGCGTCAGAGCTCCGCCACCGCCGCCTATCGGCCGCCGACGGCGGGCCCGTCGTGGCGGTGCAGCTGGAGAATGAGTACGAGATGGTGGCCGACGCGTACGGGCCGGGCGGGGGGCGGTACCTCGAGTGGGTCGGCCGCCTGGGCGCGGAGCTCGACGTGGGTGTGCCGCTCCTCATGTGCTTGGGCGCCCCCGCCGACGGCGGCGACGCCGACGCGCCGGTGCTCTCCACCATCAACGCGTTTTACGGCCACGAGCACCTCGACGCGCACTGGCGGGCACACCCAGCGTCGCCCGCGCTGTGGACCGAGCACTGGACGGGCTGGTATGGGGTGTGTGGGGCGGCGAGCGGCGTTGGACGGACGGGGACGGACCTCGCCTACGGCACCGCCCGGTTTGTGGCGGCCGGCGGGGGCGGCGTGAACTATTACATGATGCACGGTGGGAGCAACTGGGGTCGGGGTGGCATGTACCTCGCAACCGCCTCGTACGATTATGATGCGCCGTTGGATGAGGCGGGCGGGCGGGGGGACAAGTTTGCCCACCTGTCCGCGTTACACGCAGCGCTCGCCGACCACTTTGTCACGCCCCTTTTTCTCGGCTCGGACGCGGTGGCGGTGGCGGACGCGTCGCCGCTGGGGGCGGGCGCGGGGGTGGTCGTCTATCGATGGACGGCGGCCGCCGCGGCGGTGGCATTTGTGTGCAATGACGGGGAGGAGGAGGCGCCACCGCCGCCGGCGGCGGCGCTGGGGGGGGCCCGCCTAGACCGCCTCGCGCCGCGGTCGGTGGTGTTGGTGGACACACGCACCGGCCGGGCGCTGTTCGACACGGCCGTCCAGGGGGGTGCCCGGCCGGTCGACGGCGGTGGTGGAAGTGGTGGCGACGGCGGCGGCGGCGGCGGCGGCGGCGACGGCGGCGATGGTGGCGACGTTGACGGTGGCGACAGCTCGGCTGTGGTAGGGGCTTCACCGCGACCTCCCGTGCGTCGGGTCCGTCGATTGGTGGCGCCCCCCAGCGGGTTGTCCTGGCGCGTGGCGGCAGTGGAAGCGGTGCCGCGGTTGGATGCCTTGCCGGCGCGGGCGGTGCTGCTGGGTGCCCCCGCCGGACCGGACCCGCCCGCTGACGGTGGGAGCAAGGGAGCCGCGGGGGTGGTGGACCTGGTGAGCATGACAGGCGACACCTCAGACTACTGCTGGTACGTACGGTCGGTGCCGGTGCCCGCCATGCCCGCCAGCGCGCAGTCGTCGGGTGTCACCGCCACGTTGTCCGTGGTGGCTGCAGACATTGTGTACGCCTACGTCAATGGGACGTACGTTGGAAGCTCCCCCGCTGCTGGGGTGCCCCTGTGGGAGGATCGCTTCCCCAACAAGTGGAACGCCTACGACGATGGGCGCGGGTGGCCAGGCTGGACCCACATCATCTCCTTCCCGTGGGCCGCGGCCGAGCCCGCCGGGGCAACGGTTGAGGTGGCCCTCTTGGCCGTCTCGACGGGGATGGTCAAGGGGGACTGGCAGCTGGGGGGGGGCGCCAATATGCTGGACGAGCGCAAGGGCGCACTGTCCCCGCCGACGCTGACGGTGGTGGCGGCGGATGCTGCGACGGTGGTGGCGGGTACAGACGGCGGCGGCGGTGCGCCGGTCGCGGCCAGCGCGGCCGAGGCGGGTGGCCCGCACGGCGCGGCGGGGTGGACGGCGGTGCCATTCCTCTCTGGGGAGGTGGCGTGCGTCGGGGATGCCGAGCCCCACCGGCGGCGCTTCCTTGGTCAGCCCCTTGACGCGCCGCCCCCGCCGCTGGCGACGCCGCCGCCCACGGTGGCAGCGTCGCCGTCCCCAACCCGTCACCTCCCCACGTGGCACACGGCGGTGGTGACGGCGCCCGCCGTGTCAGACGGGTGGTTCCTGGACATGGGCGGCCTCACCCGCGGCGCGTTGTACGTGAATGGCCACCACCTGGCGCGCTACTGGACGGTGGCGGGGGTGCGTGGGCTCAACGGGTTCCTGGACGGGTCCCCTATGGGGGTGGGCCTCGCCACGGTGGCGGTGACCGCCGGCATCGAGAAGGATGCAGACGGGCACGGCAGCCCCGGCGGTGGCGCGCCCGCGCCGCCGTCCACCCAGCGCTACTACCACGTGCCGCCGTGGGTGGTGACGGACAGCGACGCCGCGAGGGTGACGCTGCACGTCACCATCCTCGACGAGGGAGGTGCCCGCCCAGACACGGTAGCCCTATACGACAGTGCAATGGAGGCGGTGGAGGGAGGGCACGGGACGTCGGCGTTCGCGCCGCGCGGTTGTGACTGAATGAAAGGTCACGCCCGGTGCTCGCTGGCCTACTTGCCTGTCACCCTGGCATGGGACCACTGGACGCGGGAGGCGTACGCCACCTCACAATGATGCGCCCTCCCCACTTCACGCAGACAAAGAACAGGACACTCGATGGCGACTGGCAAACACTTGTTGAGAATGCTACGAGCGACCCAAGACCAGCTGGCACATGCCGAGGCACTGCTCCACCTGCCCCAAAACATGCACCTCCCGACTCACCGCCGTCCGCAGTGCGTCGAGCGCAGGCGCGCCTAGCTTCTCCCCATACACATCCAACACCACGTGGGCGACTTCCACCATCAGGGCGCCAAATTCGGGTACCGACAGCTGGCGGCAGAGGAGGGCCACGAGGGGCGCCAGCTCAGCCTCAGACCGGTCGTTCAGGGCGTCGACCAGCTTGCCAAGGACGCTCAGCTGCTCGAGGACGCCCACCGCCGCCGAAACGGGACCACCGTCAAGGACCTCGTCCAGCGCCAGCCGCCAGTCAAACCGCCGCATGGCATTGTCCCACGGCTGCAGCCGAAGGTAGGCGCGCCTGCGGCCAGTTGCAATGCGTGCGTCCGCGTCGGTGGCCGACGCGGCACTGCCCTTGGCATAAACGTTTCGGCCGCCACGGGCGGCCACCGCCCGTCCCCGAGCCGAGGGGGCGGCCGCGCCGGCGCGGCCCCAGCCCTCAAAGGCAGTTTGCTTAAAGGGGGACTTGACCAGTCCCAAAAAGTTGGGAAGACCAGTCAAGTCCCCCAGCGGCGCTTCGTCCTCCTCTGCCGACGCATCGTCCGAGTCAGACTCCATACCCGCTATTCCCGACGAGGGCTTTTGCCGCCGTCCGGAGCGAGTGCCGCCAGCAGCCGCGCGCGCTGCCTTGACCGCTGTAGCTGCCGCAGCGCGTTCCTTGTGCCGCACCACAACAGTGCCGTCGACAAGGCCAACGCCAACGCGGCCACCGTCGGCCGACGCCCCCACCGACAGGACCTGCGCCGAGTAGAAGTAGGTATGCATCACCTCCCACGTTGCGACGTTGTGTACCTTGACCGCAGCGTCGA
The DNA here is from genome assembly GCA_009829735.1 of Pyropia yezoensis. Taxonomy (NCBI): domain Eukaryota; phylum Rhodophyta; class Bangiophyceae; order Bangiales; family Bangiaceae; genus Pyropia; species Pyropia yezoensis. Next base: position 43,353,696 of record CM020618.1, read on the forward strand.
GGCCACCCGTAAAGACACGCCCATCGGGCCGTACTGCAGCGCAGGTGACCGCCTTGGCATGGGAGCGAAGAGTCGCGGCAACGGCCCCACCGCCGAGGAGGTTCCACACCCGTGCCTCAGGGCCGCCGACAGACATGGCGAGCCCGCCGCCCGGCAGCAGGTGCACATCATCTACCTGCGCTCCGTGGTCGATATCAAAGATGGGCGCCCCGCGAGTACGGAGGTCATAGACGCGCAGATGGTGGTCGTACGAGCCTGCTGCCCAAAGGTGCGGGGACGATGGAGAAGGAGACTGGCACCGCACGTAGTCGGTAGCGTCGGAGAGGGTGGTAAGAAGCCGAGAGGTGGGCACATCCCACACCTTGACCGTCCCGTCGTCGCCGCCAGAAAGGACACGCAGGCCGTCGGTGGAGAAGCGGGACGAGTGCACAGCCCTATCGATGACGTGAGATGGCAAAAGGGGACGCAAGTATCAGCAAGAAACAACAAGCGCAAGAAGCAGGCGACAGCGTCAGTGAAAAAGTCACTAGAAAACATACATGGCACGGAGCTCGGTGTCGAGGGGGTCAGGCAGAGACGAAAGACTATTAACACAATTGATATCGTTTTTCTCGTCATGGGCTAGTAGTCCCGTCAGAGTGAACTATACATACGCTCATCATTCCACCTCCCACACCAGAAAAACGTGCTCACGAGATAAGAAAGCATCAACGTACCCTTCGTGCCCCGAAAAGGTCCGCAAGATGGCTCGGCTGGCCAGGTCAAACACTTGAACGACCCCATTGTCCCCCCCCGCCACTAGCAGCCGCCCATCCCCCTTGTAGGAGCCGCCGCGCGCAATGTCCTTGAACCGCGACAGCCGCCGCCGAACGGTGCTGGTGCGGGCGTGGAGTAGTGCCACGGCCGAGCCGGCGGTGACGGCCGCCTCGTGCGGCTCCGCGGGGGAAAACTCAATGCGCGACACGGGGCCGTCGTGGCGGCTCGACTCGACTCGCCGGAATGTGGACCACACGCCACTGCTGCTGCCGCCGCTACGGGCGAGGCCGCCCGCGTCTAGGGGGGGGGCGCGCACCCGGGTGCGGGGCGCAATGGGGATCACGGGCTGCGACATGGTGGACGCAGACAGGCAGGGGGGGGGGGGGGGGGAAGTTCCAGAGACAAGATGTGGAGCGCTGCGAGTCGCGGGAGCGCCGCTGCTAGCCGCCGGTTGGACGGGGCCCAGTCACTGCACCTACATCCCGGGGAAAGGAGGACGGGCGTCGGGGGGCGCCGGATGGCTCGACGACGGCGACGGCGGCGACACAAGTGGGATCCCACGCCGTGAACGTCGCATTTCACAGCGGCAGGCGTGGCGCCGCCGTCGTCTTTCAAGTAATCGAGCACGCGGTGGGCGAGGAGCAAATCCAATGCGATACACGCTCGATCCAATCATACGCACCGGTTGTGGAACAGGAGAAGTATTTGAATGCTACAATGGGCTACTCTGAATCCCATCGGCTCGGTATCTATAAGTACTGTACGGAGATCGACCGCCGCTTGCTTGACCACGCACAGCTGGCGGTTTCCAGTCGAGCAGCGTGTGTGATCCAAAATCCAGCCGCCTGGGCAGCAGCAGCAGCTGTCCTACCCTGGCAGCCCGACCAGGACTTCGCTCAAGGTCAACGAGAACGCACAGCGTGCCTCGGAACTGCTCCCCCTCGGTGCACAACCCAGTCGGTCCGCCGCGCTTCGAGTGTCACAGCCGCCGCCGCCGTCGCCGCCCCCGCCGCCTTCGCCGCCGCCGCCGCCGCCTCTGGTCCCTGGCACTCTGAGAGCAACAGAGCCCCCACTCCCCAGCACGCCCGTCCTTTTCTGAGCGTGTGGTCCCCTTGGGAATATGGCGGACGACGGCAGCGGCCCCCCAGACTTGGTACTCCCTTTCGTCACCTTCTCTGGCTTTTTTGTGTCCATATTGGAAGCATCCGTCAACTCTGCTCCGTACAACCGTATAATGACGCTCACGCCCCTTGTCGTAGTCTTCTACACTGTGGCTGTGTTCCTTTCTGTGTCCCTTACTGGCCTCATGGTGGCGGGACGGATTTCCAATACGGGCGACGAGTACGCGGCGCTCTTTACCCTCCTCACCGCCACCGCGTGGCCTGCCGCGCGGCAGCTGACGCGGTGCGTGACCACGTGGGCTGACGATGAGCTCCACCGGGCGTCGGGGGTGGGCCGAGCCACCTGGGCGAGCTTTGTCGCTGCCAACGAGAACACAATGGTGGCGGCGGCGGCGGCCGCCGACGACGACGAGCGGCGGCCGGCGACCCTACCGACGGCACCACTCCCCGTTTCTGCAGCTTGCGCGGTGCTGGCAGAGCAGCGGGAGTGGCTGAGCGAGCCCCCTTCGCACCCAGATTTGAGGGACCCCCCCCCCCCCGGCGCCGGTCGCGGCAGAATCGGAGCACGACGGCGGGACCACCCGTGGCACGTCCATCCGTGGTACGACCGGCTCGTGGGGGACCCCGCGGGTTTCGTCTCCCCGTGGGCGCTCTTCTTCCGGTGGAGTACCGGGGACGTGCCTGCGCTGTGGCGCGCGTCTGTGGCAAGGACCAAAGGCGGGGGGCGCGGCGCGATTGCCGCTGGGGACAACACCGACGTTGACCGCGGTGGGGGCGGCGTCGCGGCGCGGGGCGGCGGCCACCTGGCGTGCGTTGGGCGGCTGGTGGCCGAGGGGCTCTTTCTCCTTTTCGCGTCGCTGCCGCTGGCGCTCATCTTTTGCCTGCGCAGGGCTGCGGCGGGCCGCGTGCGCCGGTCGTTCGCGGCGATAGGGGGCGTCCCCGACGGGGCGCTCCCCGGCTGTGCGCGCTACAGTGACCCCATCGCAGACGACCCCGCCGCGTCTGTGGCGGCGGTCGGCCCAGAGTATTGGGCGCTGGCGTCGGGGGTGGACGAGGCGGGGGCGGGGTGGCTGCTGGTGCGGATCGTTGCCGCGGCGGCAGGGGCGAGGGAGGCCCCCTCTGAGGCCGAGGCGTACGCTGCCGTCGCTGCGGTCGTCGGGCCAGACGCATGGAGGGCCGGCCGCGGCCACGGCGGCGACCGCGGCAGGCGGGAGGGGACTGAGGGGGGGGGCTCGGCGCTCGTAGACACTCCCCCCGTCGCCGCCGCCACCGCCAAGGCGGCGGCCATGGACACAGAGGCCGGGGTGACGCCAGGAGAGCCGTACACGCCCAGTTGCCGGGAGCTGCTGCTGACGTTCGCGTTTGCCGCCCACTGGGCGGCCTCGCACGGCCTCTTTTCCGCTGTCGGTACCAGCGCGTCGCCGCCGCCGCCGCCTCCGCCGTCGTTATCGCCGCCACCGCCGCCGTCCGCTTCTCCCGCGCTGGCCGCCGCCGCGGTGGCCGCGCCCCCCAACGGCGGGGGGACGGCATGGCCCGCCACGTGGGCGGCAGCGGCGCCCCCGCCGATGACGCCCCGGCTGTCGCTGCCCCCCCCCGCCGACGCGGTGGCGGTGGGCGACGGGCGGCCGGCGGCCAACATCTGGGTGGCCCTCGCGGCGGGGCGGTGCGACGTGGGGAGGGCGCAGTACGCGGCGCAGGCGAGGCTCCTCCGCGCGCTGGCGGCGGCGGGCGTCGGGGGGGGGGGGGCGGGGGGGGGGGGGGGGGGGGCACCGCTTGACGGCAGGTAGACCGCGTGGTGGGCAAGGAGGGGGTGGGGGCGGGGGGGGCGGGGGGGTGGACCCGCAGTAGTCGCCCCGTCGTTGCGCGTCGCCGCTCGTGGGTGGATCCATCCTTGCACAACTACATATGTATGCCGTCTGAACGTGGAGAGGGCGGATGGGCCGATTCGAACTCGCAGCCAGCCACACTTCTGCCTTGACTAGCGTCTCTTTTGTTTGCTGCTGCCGCCACTGCCCAGCGCCGCGACACCAAAGGGGTGGGGGTGGGGTGGGGTGGCCGCCGCAGCAGCCGCCGCCGCGTGGCGCCCGGCCGCGGGCGGGCGCGGACCCCGACGCACCGCGGCGTGGGAAGGGGGGGCGCGCCTTTGGTGGAGCGCGTGTGAGGCGGCCGAGCGTCTCTTGAAAGGGGAGGGCGGGGCGACCGTCGCCGACCCGTTTCATTTGCACATGCTATGTACAGTACCTACTGTATTCTATGTACAGTACAGTATACTGTTCAGTACATACGTACAGGGGGAGGGGGTGGGGGGGGGGGAGGGTGTGCCAAGTCCGCGGGGAGGGGGTGGGAAGGGGGGAGGGTGTGCCACGTCCGTGGCCGCCGGCGCGGTGGCTTCCACCACCCGGCAAGGCGGAGCTCTCCAACGGCCGCGCCCCACCAGACCCCCTCGGCGCCGCCGCTGCTGGCGGTGGCAGCGGCGGCCGCCGTCGACCCACCGCCGCCGCCGCCGCGACGGGGCCAGAAGGCAAACCGCCAGGGGGGGCTGATGGACCGCGGCTGCGGCAGTGTGGCAATCGCGGCCACGACTGCGCCACTGGGAGTTTTCCGCCTTGGCTGGGGTGCGCATCCTCGCGCTCAGCCGATTTGGTGCCAGGGGGGCCACTTTACGTTGGGGACCAATTCGCATGTTGTTTATCTGTACTGTCGTTAGATTGGATGGCTGGGCGTGTAGGTGGCTTGTTTGCGCGGCCGCACCCGTGTGGAGGGTGCTGGTGGCGGTATGTTTTGGCCAGTGTTGACCCGGACCCGCGTGAGGTGGGCACGCATATAAGGGCGGGCCGAGCGCCGGTGCGACGGCGGCGGCCGACGGCGGCAGACTTGAAACCACGCCGACGCTCCCCTGTTGGGAGCCTCGGCGCGTGGTGTTCGGTCGTTGGGGAATACACTGCTTGTTTTCTCATCATCTCGCCGACATTCACAATCTCGATTTATCCTTTGGCGAGGACGATGCGCACGACGACGGCGGCGTGGACTTGCGGCGCGGGCGGCGGTGTAGGCGATCCGCGCGGAGAGCAGCGTGTGCGCGCGCTGACGACGGCGGCGCAGGCGTGCGCGGGGAGCGCGGGCAGCGGACGTGCGCTTTGCGCGTCACCGCGGGCGCGGATGTAGGTGACGGCGCGAGGCTCGTGTGCGTGGCGGGGGTGTTGGGGTAGTACGTTACGTAACGCGGGAGATCGAAGCCCCCGGGCGAGCGTCCTCGTCCCGACGCTCTCCCACGCACGCGATAGCTATTGCCCTCTCACGCGGCGGACGGTGGGGTGTGTATTGACCTGCGTGCTTGTTTGTCTGGCAGAGCTAACCTTGACCTGCTACGCAACTTGGGGCTCACGCCTGTCTAGGTTGGCGGGTCTCGGTCATATCCCTGGCCTTGGGGGTTTGATGCTACGACGCCACGGGGTGCTTTCAACTTCCGATCCCGAGTCTTACTGCTCAGCGGGTGGATGGCCGATAGGTCTGCGGTTGAGACCCCCCAGGACACTCGGGTGCGTAGTGATAGCCCCCCACTTTTCGTTTGTGTGTTAGGTGCTCGCCAAGCCATAACGCACCCCAAGGCTGAAGCAGCTCAAGGACGACACGCTGTGTCAGCGTAGGGGCAGTTCTACCATCAAGCCCGCCGTCGGCCAGGTTTTTGAATTGTACGGGAGGCTGCCCAAGTTAAGCGCGGACACAGTGAGAGGTTTTTGTAGCATCCCTGGCCCCGACTTGGCGCCGACCCGGGACTACAACCAGAGGGCACCAGGTGCCAGAACACGCCCGCCGTGTGGTGATGGTTGGCGGCCGTGGCCCGTGCCCGGCACTGGGATGCGGTGGACTACGCTATCCGCACGTGAGAGAGGGATTGCTGATGGGTTTTTGCATACTTGTGAGGGACTTGATTTGAGAGAATTTGAGTGTGAGATTACAGTGCGACCCCTCACTTGCCCTGGGGTAGACCAAGGAGGTGGCCCTCCTGAAAGTGTCCGGGGCCATATTGCTAAACGAATCTTGGCACTCATAAATAGGTGGGAGGAGACAGTCTGGCGGTGTTCTGCGGACAGTCTGGCCTAACCACGACGAAACACTTGACAGTAACTATGTATTCGTCACACAACCATGGATGCTGGACGCAACCAACTGCAGCCGTGGAGAGGCCAGCTACATCTGCCGACCTACACTGGACAGGGTGCCGACTCGGTTCGGTCACCCATCATTGTCCTCGCCCGGGGTCATGCGCTGGACGTTGCGAAAGACACCCGCCTCCATCATCAATCTGAAGCACCGCGGCGGGTGCCATCGGCTGGCACGCCACTGAACCCCGCCCGCCCTCACCTCTCCCCCCCCATCCCCCCCCCCCCCACCTGACCCCCTCCCCCCCCCTGCCCACACCCATCCCCCTCTGCCACACAACCCCCCCAATCCCACCCACGCCAACCCGACCCACCCCGTCCAACGAGCCCCCCGCCACCCCCCTTCCTGGCCATCCCCCTCGACTCGCCTTGCGCGGGACCCGACCAAATTCGGTCATCCATCATCGTCATCACTGGGCGCGATTGGTCGGACCTTGCCGGTCGCCGCCCGCGATTCCGTCCCCGCGAGCCACCCACGCAGTCAAGGCGGCCCGGCGGATGCCATCAGGCAGCCTGCCTCCGACCTCTGGCTCGCCCCTGCGCCGTGCTCCACCCATGCACCCCCCCCCCCCCCCCCCCCCCCCCCCGCTCATCGACCACCCCCTCATCCCCACGCGGGGAAGTGAGCGGGGGAACGGTCCTGCCCGTCATCCCCCCCCGCCTCTCCCCCCCTCCCCTTCAGGTGGGACCCGCGCGTAGTGCTCGCGGTTCCGTCCCCGCGCGGCCACCCAATCAGGCGTGGTGCCTCTGCCGATGACGCTGGACGCCAAGCGCCTCACCGCTGTTTTCCATACCCCCCCCCCTTGCCTTGCCCCACTCGTCGAACAGCACGGAGGCGGGCCCCGACCAAGTTTGGTCATCCATCATTGGCCGGTGGGGTCCGTCCGCCACGCCACGCTCTCCCGATTCCATCCTCTCTTCGTAATCCACCACGGCGGGTGAGCCGCCGAGAGCCGCCGCAGCGGATGCCGCCGGGCGCCCCGCCCCCCTGTTCCCCACGTCCCAACCTCCTCCCATACCACATTAAGAAACAAATGGCTTGCTGTCTGTGGCCAATATGCTATTTTTTTTTCTCGCCAGCCAGATCAAAGACAGGGCATCCGAGAGTTGGGGATGCGGCGACGGCGTGATAGTCCGTCTGGCCAGTGTTCAGTTTATTTCTGTGTCCACAACAGTCAAAATGGAGTCTGCGCTATCTTCATCCCCAAGCCATATCTCAATGACGGACAGCGCGCGAGGATGGCTGCCAGGCATGAAGCCCTCTTGCGCGCTGTTTGCGCCCTCGCCAGTACACTGACCACCGACCGGGCCCAGGCTCCTTGCGCTGCGCAGCAATGCAACAATGGCCTGCGCATGGTCCGTCGGGGGGGGCTCCCGGGCCGCCGCTACCGCTTGGTCCAGCCTCAGCTGGATAAGCCGCGAGACATCAGGGGGGGTGCAGTTGGCGCGTAGCCAGCAGCGCATGATGGCAGTGGCTGACAGGCCGTCAAAAGCCTCCTTAACGAGCCGTATCGCGTCCAGCACATGCGGCGCTCGCCCATCCCTCACTCCAAGAGACCCGGGCCTCGCCCGAGCATCCCTCCTCCGCCGGGCGTCCCGCTCGGCCGGGGTCTCCTCAAATTGGCGGTCAAATGCGGCCAGCATGTCGCGCATCATGCCGCGCTTGTACGTTGACTTAACCGCGTTGATAGCCTCTTGGTCCGCCGGTTGAAAACGTGCCGTGGTATTGGGTGGCAGCCACTCAATGTCCATCCGGTCACTCGTCTTCGACGAGTCGTGGCCAGAGGCGTTGTCCATGACCAAAAAGCCGCGCTGCGCCGTGAAGGCGGCCCAATCAGCGCTGAGGTCGGCCAGCCACTTGGAGTACACCGTGGAGTCCATCCACGCATTCTTTTGGCTGTAATACTTGAGAGGAACATGGTGCACGCCACGGAAGCAAACAGGCTCGGCCGCCTTCCCAATAACAGAAATAGACTTAAATGTGCCGGTTGCGTTGACGCAAACGATGAGGGTGATGCGCGCTTTCGCCGTCTGCATGGCAGTTCCACGCGTCTCTCGGGCATCGCAGCCTAATACGTAGGAGCGCGTTGGCGCCAGTTGATAGAACAGCGCCGCCTCGTCCATATTGAGGATACAATCTCGGTCAAGCCCAACCATTTTCGCCCGCAGTTCCGCCATTCTTGCTTCTCCTTCCACAGTGTCCACACCGCCACCGGAGCCATGGAGATGGATGTTCCGAACTCCGTGGCGCCTCGCCCAGCGGTCGACAAACCCGTTCGATGCTGCAAAGTCCTTCCCAGGGTAGTGGCGCTGCGCCAACTCGCGGGTCTTGACGGATAAGGCCAGCCGAGAGAGTGGCATTGTCTTGCGCCCCATGGTCCGAATGCGATAAAACCAATCAAAAAGGAGGGAGTTTACGAGTGGAAAGCGGCATGGCTGCACGCACCGCGCAAAAGAGGGAGCTCCAGCAGCAGCGGCGGCCCACACTTCTTGCCGCCTCGCAGACACGCTATGGACGGTTCTCTTCGAGATGCCGTACCTCTGCGCCAGCACGTCACGCGGGACCTTGTCGTCGACTTGCGTGATGAGAAGTTGCTTCTGCTGGATAGTCAGGCTTGCCCTCCTCGGTCTCTCGCCGCGTGAAGCGCCAGCTGCTGCAACCTCAGGCGCCCCGGGAGCTTGGGGTGCGGGAAGAGCCGAAAGGGGTGGGCTTTCTTGCGCTGCTTGGCGAACAGCATCGAGCGCGGCGCCAGCCGCCGCATTGGCGGCCTCCACCGTCCCAGGACACGCCGAGAGCAAAGCCGACGCCTGCGGGATCAGGGCGGCGGCGGTCAAAAGAGCAGCAATAAGGGATGGCGGGGGGGACGAGTCTTCTTGATTGCGGTCGGCCATGTCAATCAAACAAACAACGGAGAGCGTCAGGGGTGCGGGGAGAGATGAGGAGCGGCCGCAGTCTGCATGGCGGTCGGCCAGTAGCTGGTCGCGTGCTCCGTCGGGGGCGGGCGAGTGACGGCGAGTGACAGCGAGCGACGACCAATGGTTACCAACAATATATCGTCAATTACAAATACCGGCAGATTAAGTGACATTGCATTTTTTCCCTGTGGTCTTCAAAGAGGGTAAATATGTGTCGAATTCTCTCTTCTGTGGAGGGCCACTTGATGCGTACCCCCCCCTCAGTTGTGCCGATCGGCACAACTGCGGGGCGGCCAAGTGAGGGGTCGCACTGTAGTGAGTGGGAATAGAATTAGTAGTGATAGTGGCCCCCGACCTGACGAGGTTAGACTCGGGTCGGGGCCACTTGGGGTTATGGGGGGGCTACCTGGCCAACGTGCCGAGGCTCCCCCAGATGCACGTTAAGAGGGACAGCGAGGCGCCCTTGGCCCGCGCCCTCAGGAAAAAGACAACTGCGCGTTTGCTTTCCTCTTCCCCGTGTGCACTACCGTGCGTATCTGTTTGCTCCGCGAGCAGGCACGTGAGGCAACAGGCATACCATTCTCGTAGTTCCCCTTTCTGTGTTACCTGTCCCTTTCCCCCGAGGGATATTGACACGTGTCTGAAAGGATCGAGTTTTATACCACAGTTTTTCGTGGGTACGGGAGGCTGCGCGGTTTCCGTGGCAAGTCCCTACGGCGCAATTTGGTGGGCCACGCCTTTCTGGCAGGCGTTCCCGCATCGGCGCCTTACTTTGACTGTGGTGAGGAGGTGGAGGCCAGCTCTTTGACCGCAGGGTGGGGGTGGGCGTAATCCTTGAGTCCCTCAAGTTATCACAGTTGGCCCAGCCACTCCAGCTTGTACGGGGGTCCTTGAGTGACCGGTCGTCTCCCTTTGCCCGCACTCCTGTGCGGGTGGACTGTGGTGTGTCGTGACACCGCTCGCATAGGTCCCGCTTCGTCTCTCCTCCTCTGGAGCTTGAGCGTGACGGAGAGGCTGAGCTTGTGGGTGCACTTCGTTACAACATACTGTGCTGAGGTGCATTTGCCCGAGCTGCTTTTCTCTTTCTAGCTGAATCTACCCGAAAGCCGACGCAGCAGTGATCATCCAAGTGTCTTGAAGCAGCCCAACCATGTCGGGGTCCAGCTCCGCGGCGTCCGAGTTTTTGTCGGACCTCCCAACTAAGCAGTTGACCGAGGCACAGTTGGGCTTCGTGCTGGCCGTCCGAGGTCTGCCCGTGGGATCAGGTGAAGATCTCTTCGAAGGAGACGACCTGCGCCTGCAGGTGGTAGACCTGTTTCCCCCGGGGGTTCTCCTTAGCCCGGAGATGATGCGGGTTCCTCTACTGCACCAAGGCCTGCTAGCCTTGCTGCGGACGAACGGAGTCACCCTAGGCGGCAACTCCGACATGCGCAGCATCAAGCGCCTGGCCGCGACGCTCTACCCGTCGGGGGCGGACAAGGACTTTGCAGTGAGCGCACTCAATGGTTTCGAGCAACGCCAAGTGCAGCTGTGCCTCCATGGCGATACCGCTGTCATGCCAGGCTGGCCGTCGGGGCTCGATCACCAGCCGAACCATGCAGAGTCTGTGCGAACAACTCCACAGTCGATACCAGGCGGAGCTTCTTCCCGCCCTGCCCAGTTCGCTTCCCAGCCTGGTGTGCAGCAAGACGCATGCGACAGCGGTGGGGCCGAGGCCATTGGCTCGCAGCATCCATCGAACCTGCCACCATTGTCAAGCTTTGGCAACCGAGCCCTGCGCACGGGAGGCTCGGCGGTTCACTCTGAGCCCGCCATCACGACGGCAGGAGGCGCCCTGGATAGCAACCTTGCGCACCGCGTGTCGCTGCGATCCAAAGACAACCAGGCGAAGTTCTCTGGGGACGCACGGGAGTGCTTGGACGACTTTGTAGCAGACTACAACCTTGCCGGGCGAGACTTTGGGCTGTCGCCCGAGCAGAAGCTGTGTTACTTGCACAACCTTCTTCGTGGTGACGAAAAGCGATTCTACCTGTCGGAGCTGGAGCCGTTTGCTACGTCTTACGTCGACGCCGTCGCACGCATCCGCGCTGAGTATCACTCGGCGGTGCACCAGAGCCAGGCTCAGAACACTCTGAGTAGCCTGCGAATGGCCAGCTTTGTGGCCAACGGCATGACGGAGCAGGATGCATTGGCGGGGACCTATCGGACGATTGCGAGAACTGCCAAGCTCCTTCCCCCGTCTCACCAGGGGGAGGCACACCGTGTCAACTTCCTCAGGGGTGCTGTGGTAGGGTATCCCTGGGCTACGGCGCCTCTCAGTCGCATTCCTACTGCGCGGCTGGGCTTTCAGCAGCTGTATGGGGAGCTGCAGTCGACTCTCTTCCTGTGCGAGGAGGCAAAGCGCGCAGTACTCCAGGACTCGGCGATCAATGCCAAACCTGTTGCAGCCAGCTCCGGCGCCATGGACGTGTTGTACGGCGGCCAGCGCTGGTATGCCACCAACCCGAAGGACAAGGGGGGCTACGGATCTGGAAAGCCGTCAGGACGATTCAACCCGCTGAGTGTGATGGGTTGCTTCAACTGTGACAAGCCCAACCATTCGGCCAAAGACTGCCCCGAGCCGTACAACGGAGCTAAGCAAGACGCACGGCGGCAGGAGTATCAAGCTAAGCGCAGCGCAAAGCGTGCTGCGGTCGTACAGGTCATGTACGAGCTCTGTGGCCAAGCAGTTGCGCTGAGAGACGGACCAGCGGGAAGTGAGATGACGGGCGAAGGCGAAGTGCAACCAGAGGGCGAGCAGGAGACGCTCTTCCAGGCGCTGATGGAGGGAGCCGGCTTGATGGAGGACGCAAGCAAACGCGGCGCCGAGATGGACGAGCAGGGTTTTCAGCCGAGGGAGTGATCCGTCGCTGCTCCCTCAAGCAAAGACGAACAGACCCACCCGATCGACAGGACAGCCCGGTCGATATCTTCCTGGCGGTGGACGAAGCCAACCTCAGCTTTCTGTCGCGCTCGGACAAGTTCCATGGAGCTTGCCCGAACACCGGCGCGCAGAAGACTGTGATTGGCAAGCAACAAGCGGAGGCGTATGTGGTGGCGCACGGAGACCGACGATCAATGGGGCCCCCACGGCCAAATATCTTCCGGCTTGGAGGCGGGCGGCGTGCGTCTGTGGCCACTTTGACCGTCCGAATGCCCATTACGCAGGACTTCTTCCTGATATTGACAATTGACGTTATCGAACTCAGCGTCCCTCTGCTGCTGGGCCTCGAGAAGAGGGACCAGCACCGGCTCTACTTCAACAACACGAGGAACAAGCTGGTGTGCGTCAACGAGGGAGTCAGTTTGCCAGTGGTACGCAAGTTGGGGCATGCCTACTACCAGTGGGGGCCTGAAGTGCTCTACACGTACCCAGAGCTGCAGAAGATCCACAAGCACTTCATCCATACCAAACCTGAGCGGCTCTACAATGTCATGAAGCGCGCCGAGGTGGCCAACGTGGTGCCAGAAACCCTGAAGCAGCTGCAGGACGTTGCTTCCGCGTGTGACGTTTGCCAACGTTTGGCAAGAGAGCCCAGTCGGCTTCCTGTGGCGCTACCGGAGGAGGACACTTGCTTCAACCGTCTTGTCTACGTTGACATCATGTTCGTGGAGCAGCAGGCGGTGCTTCATGCCGTAAACAGCGACACTCTCTTCAATGCGGCTACGATCCTCAACGGACAGTAGGCAGCGGAGGTGTGGGAAGCCTTCATGCTGGTCTGGGTCACTCCTCTTGTGGGCTGCCCAGAGGAGCTGCACGTGGACGCGGGATCTCAACTCCGGTCCGCTAGCTTCCTGGCCTTGCTCAGTAGTTGTGGCGTCAAGATGCGTCCGTCTGGCGTGGAGAGCCACAACGCCCTTGGAGCGGGGGAGCGCTACCATGCATAACTGCGGCAGCTCTTCAAACGAGTCCGGGCCGACCATCCCAAGATTCCGGTCCAGCTGGCAATCACCATGGCGGTCTGGGCAATGAACCAGACGGCTGGTCCTCGTGCGCTATCACCCATATTGCTTTTCTTCGGTATCCACCCTCGAATGCCTGTCAGCCCGGCCTATCTGCCCAACCACCGGGAACGCTGCAAGGCACTCGTCGAGGCGCGGGCGGGTATGTCGAAGCAAATTACGCGAGACCGCCTCGACCGCGCACTGCGGACACAAGTGCCTCATGCGGCCGCAGCAAACATCAAGCCCGGTATTGACGTGCTGGTGTAACGCTAGAATCCTGTGGACAAGTGGGAGGGACCGCACCGGGTGATCAGTTGCAGCAGCAAGCAAGTCTGGCTGGATGTGAATAACAAAGCCAAAATGTTCTCCATTGACAAGGTTAAGGAGTACCTGCCGCCCCCCGTGACGGGCACCGACGGCGAGCCTTCCCAGACGGCGGCCAAGCCCACAGACGAGCAAGTGGGCTCCATCCTAGACGGCATCATCGCCGGTACCACCCTCGTCGCGGAGATCAGTCGTCGAGTGGGGGAGCTCCGCGACAAAGCCTACCGCTCAACTACTGAGGAGCTTCAGACCCCAGGGGACATCTACATCACCGAGTCCTGAAGGCAGGAGACCCACGCATCCTGTTACCGGGGATCCAAGGAGCGCGACGTAAGGAAGCTGACGGGCTTATGCGGCGCGGCGCATTGGAGAAAGTGCTGAAGGCGTCCCTACCTGGAGGAGCACCTGTCCTTGGGGCGCGTTTTGTTGACGCCTTCAAGAAGGTGGGGACCAACGACGAGATGCCCAAGTCGCGGCTTGTCGGCCAGGGGCACAGAGACAGGGCTAAGCCCTTCATCGTTCACAGTGCTTCTGATCTACGTCAGAGCTCCACGAGGCTCTTAGTCTCTACCAGCGCAGTCCTCGGCTTCCGCCTGTTCCTTCACGACGTGGACCAGGCCTACTTGCAGAGCAAGGACAAGCTGACGAGGGACATCTACCTCAAGCTGAGTCGGGAGGATGTGGCACTCTTCAATCTGGCGGAGGACGAGCTTCTGATGGTGCTACTGCCTATGTACGGCATACCCGACTCAGGGGACTACTGGGATGTGACAGTGACCGCCCACTCTGAGGACGATCTCAAGTTGTCGCCTCTCACTGGGGACCCGCGTCTGTTCGTCAAGCCCAATGACGATAGCGTCGATGGGCTCATGGGCAACTACGTCGATGACTTCGCCCACGGCGGCAACGAGGCATTTCAGGAGCTGACGCTGAAGACTCTCAAGGTCTTTGAGGCGAAGCCAAGAGAGTGGGACTGCTTTAACTTTGTCGGCGTCTCTATCAAGACCGTACCTGGTTTACCACGCTCCTTCACCCTGGGCCAGGAGAAGTATGTGGACGCCGCGGTCATCCAGTCCTTGGACGTCGATTATGAGACTTTTGTCTCGATGCCGTCTGGCTTCGCATGGTTGGCACATAGCCAGCCGGACCTGTGCTGCGCCATCAACCGCTCGGCGCAAGTGACGGCGACGTCGTTTGGCACTCGCCACGTGCAGGAGCTGAACAGGGCCATCAAGCGCGCGAAGGCGACGGCAAGCCTTAGCCTATCGTACACCCCGCTCGATTGGGAGACGCTGCATCTTCGCGTTTACGCCGATGGTTCTTTTTGCCAACAACGACGACCAATCGTCGCAGATTGGCTGCGTCGTGCTGCTGCGCGACGGCACGGACAAGTGCCACGTACTGGCCTATTCAAGCAAGAAGGCTCGTCGGGTGGTCCGAAGCATCATGGCGGGGGAATTGTATGCTTTTGCCGACGCCTTTGACGCGGCGTACATCATCAAGCACGACTTAGAGCGCATTTACCGGCAGCACCTGCCGCTCGTCATGCTCACTGACTCGAAGCAAATGATTGACGTCGTCACTAGAGCGTCACACACCACCGAGAAGCGGCTTATGATCGATGGGGCGGCGGCGCGGGAGGCCTACATGCGGAACGAGATCTCCAACGTGGGCTTGCTCAAGTCTGAGCACAACGTGGCGGACGGGCTCACCAAGCCTGGGCCGTGCGCGGCCTTGGACGCGGTCTTGCGGACGGGCAAGGACACGAACCCCGTGCAGCAGTGGATCATCCGTTCCCCGGCATCGACTGAGCACTCGGCTGGGGGAGGGCGGTGAGTGTGAGATTTCCGCCTTGGCTGGGGTGCGCATCCTCGCGCTCAGCCGATTTGGTGCCAGGGGGGCCACTTTACGTTGGGGACCAATTCGCATGTTGTTTATCTGTACTGTCGTTAGATTGGATGGCTGGGCGTGTAGGTGGCTTGTTTGCGCGGCCGCACCCGTGTGGAGGGTGCTGGTGGCGGTATGTTTTGGCCAGTGTTGACCCGGACCCGCGTGAGGTGGGCACGCATATAAGGGCGGGTCCTAGCGCCGGTGCGACGGCGGCGGCCGACGGCGGCAGACTTGACACCACGCCGACGCTCCCCTGTTGGGAGCCTCGGCGCGTGGTGTTCGGTCGTTGGGGAATACACTGCTTGTTTTCTCATCATCTCGCCGACATTCACAGCCACCGCCGCTGCCGCCGTTTTTTTCCACCGCCGCTTCAGAGCGGCCCGCGGCGCTCGCCCGCGACGCGCGCGCGGCGGCGGGCCCTTTCTCTGGAAGAATGACATGTCCATTTCAATGACGATGGTGGGGACATGCAAACGTGGTGCGGATCATGCGAGTTGACGATGGAACGCACCCCCCTTACCCCTCTCCGTCCATTGGCATCTTGCGCACAAAAGTGGCACCCGCGCGCGCCCACCCCACCCGACCCACCGTCAGCCTGCGCAGGGCCACCAGCTTTGGGGTGGCCGCCGCGACACACGCGTCAAGGCCTCTCCCCCAATTGTCCAGGGACAGGACCTCGAGAGAGTGGCGGGAGGGCGACGCCGCCAGTGCATCCAGAAGAGCGCCCGTCCAGTTGAGGCCCATGCGCCCTGGGGGCAAGCCAAAGGCAGAGACGGAGAGCACAGCTAGGCCAGGCAAGCATGGACACGACACAAACACAGGGTCCTTCATTTCCAGCGTGAGGTTGATCAGCCCCGTCAGGCGAGATAGCGGAGACAGCGTAGGCTGGGAATTGTCAGGCACCACCAGCGTCAGCTTGCGCAAGGTTCCCACCTCAGCGGGTCCATGTACCAGCCGCTGCAGGTACGTGCCAGTGCATGGAACTGCGCTGACCACGAGCAGCTCTACTGGCAGAGCAGCGGCAGGTACGAAGAGGCCCGCATCAAACGGAAACGCACATGGCGCGTTCATGTAGCCCAAGGGGGTCGAGGTCCCAGGACGACGCAGGACCAGTCGGCGCAGCCGTCGGCCACGCATCATGAGGGCAAAGCCGCTGCGGTCGATCGGGTCGAATCGCTCGTCGGACACGTGCCACTCCAGCGACGAGAGCAGGGGGAGCGCCGTGGGCAGCGTCCAGCTCGTCCACGCGCCGTCCGCGTCGTTGCCCTGGAGCGTGAGGCCCTCTAGCGCCGGGCACGCAGCCGCCACGGCCGCGGACGTCGCAGAGGTCAGGTCGCAGGTGAGCGTTAGCGCCGTTAGCACAGGCAGACGGGGGAGGGAGCCCACTAGGGAGGCCACCGACCACGCGTCGACCACTCCAGCGCCCCCTACGCTGGCTTCGTGTTCGCACCCCATGGCCACGGACAGCTCCTCCAACGTCTGCTCGCGCCACCACCAACGACGCCCCGCGCGCGTGACCGGCGTTGCGGGCGCACAGGTGGGTGAGCTACAGGCGCCGCAAGGGCCCAAATGCAGCCTCCGTGGCGGCCAGCGCCGCGACCGCCCGGCCGCGAGCGGCCAGCGAGCTGACCCGCCCGCGCGGCAGGGCAGGCAGCAGGGCCCCCCACCAGAGGCGGGAAGATTCGTCCCGCGCGTGGAGCCCACACGCGCCCAAGCTGTCGCACAGCTCCACCACGCGCAGGTGGGAAAGGCGGCCCAAGAAGGAGGTCAGCGACGAAAGGCGCCGGGCCTTCTCTGCGCCTGCCACCGTCTGCACACGCAGGGCCTACGCGCCGGGACGGGGGACATAACAGTGGTGGAGGACGTCCAGGGCTCCGCAGGCCACGACGTCGAGCCGCTCGACGGAGCTGTAGGCGGTGGCGCCCAGCCGCCGGCAGGTCAGCAGCAACGGCCGCAGCGACCGCACGCCCGCGCCGTCGGCGCCCGTCGTCACCCGCTGTGCGACGGCGCGCAGCAGGTCATCGGACAGGTCCAGGAGACCCGCCACCCCGTCGTGGCCGCCCCGCCCCCGGGGCCGCCCCCCGCCGGCACTGCCTCCCGCATCGGGCGCGCCGCGAGCGGGATGGCAGCAGGTTGTCTGAGGGGGGGGGCTTGGATGGCGACGCGGCGGTGGCCCCGCTTTGGCACCGTCGCAAGCGACCGAAAGAGGGCGGGGTAAGGAAGAGGTGGCGGAGGCAGGGGGGGGGGGGGGGGTGGGGAAAGAGCCTCTGGCGCCCTCTCTGCTGGCAACCGCGCCACCCCTTTTGGGACGTTGGCCACCCGCGGGCCCCCCCGACCGTGCGGGCGGTGGGTGCACCCGCGGGCCGGGACGGGGCGGCCAGCCCGGTGACCGCGGCAAAGAAGCGCCCCCGGCGGTGCGTGCGAGCCCAGCCTACCGGGGCGCGCACGGGGCACAAGGGAAGGGAGAGGAGGCCCGGTTGGGGGGGGGGACGGGAGAGGGCCCGGGGGGCTGAGGCGGGATGCCGACGGGGAGGCTGGGGGCGAGTGGGCCGTGGCGTCCGAGGCCCAGGTGGGGGGAAGCGCGCCCCCGAGGGAGGAGGGGTTTGGGGCCGCGACCAGACTGGATATGGCGCACAGGGGGGCGGGGAGGGGGGGGGGTGGGGGGTGTGCCCGTGGTGGCACGGCGGCGACGACGCCAGTGCAAAAAAGGGTGGCAGGGGGGCTGGCGGACGGGCGACGGGTGCCCACAGGGCGCTGCCCCCCCCAAGGCGGCCGTGCGGCAGCGGGGGGACGGGTCGACGGCGGGGCGGGGCGGGGCGGCGGAAAAACCGGTCGGGCCCCGACGCCCCCCTTGTCTGTCCGTGCGGGCGCGCGCTTGCGCGCCCAGCGGGGCAGACGGGTGGCGGCAGCGGCGGCGGCGGCGGGCCGCCGCTGCTGGCGGTAGACCGAGCCGCGACCGGTGATCCTCCCTGGCTGCCGCAGGCGGGCGGCCTCCCGACAAGGCGAAAAATCTCCCGTGGGGGGGGCGCGCGGGGGCGCGCGGGGGGTGCGCGCGCCGCTGCCGCCGCAGCCGCCGCCGCCGCCGCCGCCGCGTGGCGCACGGCCGGGGGGCGCTCCCCGAAGCACCGCGATTGGGGGCAGGGCGCGCCCCGGCGGCGCCCGTGGGTTGTGGCCCAGCGGCCCGCGAAGGGGGGTGGCGGTCGTCGCCGACTTGTTTCTTTCGTACCTACGTGCGGTTTCGTAGGTCAGGGCGGCGCACCGTACCATCTACGTGCGATGACATGTGGGCGGCGCCGCAGCGGCGGGGTACTGTGCAGTGTACAGTACTGTACACGCCCGCGCGATAAGGGGAGTAAAGTGGTCGCCACTCACCACCGACTCATCCATCCACCCACCCCGCCCCCCCTTCCCGGCCCACCCGTGGCCACTCTTCCACAGCCCGCCACCCCCCGTCCCTGCCGACCCCTCGCTCTTGAGGACTCGTCTTCCCCCCCCCCCGCACCCCTCGTCCGCCACTCACGGCGTGCGGGTGTCGGCCTTCAAGAGGCGGCTGCCGAACCAGCGCTCACCCCCGTTCCATTCCCAGCCCGCCAGGGCTCTTGCCGCGACTCCCCCTCTCTCCTCCGTACGTCCTCCCACTTCTTCTCTGCCCATGCGACTAAATATGCCCGCGCCATGGAACAGCGGCGGGGCGCGGCGGGCCGGCGGGCTGTGTTCTGCGCTGCCCCAACCCTCTCCCCCACCCCAGCACAATCCGTGTCCCCGCGACGCGCGCAGCCGCCACCGCCGCCATAGTGGCGTGCGCCACCGCTGGCCGCCCGCCGTCCTCCCCGCCGTCCTCCCCCCCTCACAGCGCCAGGTCTCGCACAACCGTGTCCGGGTGGGCGGGGTGCACCATTGCCGACGCGGCGGTCTGCAGCGCCTCGGAGGCAGCGGCAGTCAGGTCCGTCACCGCCGCCGCCGCCGCCGCCAGGTCGGGTGCCCGCCGCGGGCGGCGGGCACTCGGCAGCCCTGCCGCAAGGCCAGACGAGCGGCGAGGAGGTCTGCCGGCAGCGCCGTGCACACACCGACCGTGGGGAGGGGGGGGGGCAGCGGCACGCCGCCGGGGCCAACGGGGAGGAGGGCACGCGGGGCGTAAAGGCGCCCCTGGCCGAGTACGCACGTGTCGCCGCGCGCGCATGCACGCGATGGCGGCGCGGCCAAAGCAGCCGGCAGGGGGGGGGGGGGGGAGGACCCTCCCCGCCGCCCCGGCCGCTCCAGTCGGCGCCGCCGCCGCCGCGGAGGTGGTGGCCGCGCCTCGTGCGACTGCACATCACCGCTTGGGCGGCGGCGCCAACTGGCTGCCAGCCCGCGCGTCCGTGCGCGCCGCCGCCACGGCCGCTACCGTCACATCGCGGGGTGGCGGGGATCGGCGGCGCCGCGGGGGCGCCCCGTTCCGGCAGGTCCCCGCGCTGTCCATGCTGCGGCCCGCCACGGCCGTGGCGCGACCCCCGCGGGACTGTGCCGACGTGCACCGATCCCAGATCCCCGGGGGGGAGCGCCCCCGCGACGGGGCCTCCTGGGCTAGTGCGTACCGTGGGCGGCCACCTCGTTGAGGAAGACGCCAGTGGGAGACGCGCACACCCGCCGGCGAGGCGCCGTTGGCGGCTATGTGCGCCCGCGTCTGCGACTGTAAAGGCGCCCGACGAAGGAGCGGGCGGTCACCCCTGGCCGGATGGGGGGGGCCACGGCCCGCCGCACCCGCCAGTGCGCTTACCGCCGCGTGCCGCAGCCGCCCGAGGAGGGGGGAGGAGGGGCGGTCCCGGTGGCCAAGCTCCACGTCGGACGAGCGGTACACGTTGGCGTCGGTGTGGTTGAGCAGCGGGCCGGGGGGGAAGGGCATGTGCGCGGGGAGCGCCCGCCGGGGGACGAACACCTCGGGGGTGCCCCCGCCGTCGGGGGGGGGAAGGGGGCGGGAGGACCCGCCGCCGCCTTCACGGCAGCCGCCGCGGCGGCGGCAGTGGCCGCGGCATAGCGGCAGCGGGTGCAGCAGTGGCGGTGGGTGGTCCAGCGGAAGCGGGTGCAGCAGCGGCGGTGGGTGCAGAAGTGGCAGGCGCCGCAGCAATCGTTGCATCGGCAGCCGATGCGGGTGTGGCTTTGGCAGCGACGGCGGGCAGGGGGCGGGGGGCGCCGGCCCGCAGTCGCCCCTACCGACGGCCGGAGGCAGCGGCGAGACCGTGGCGACGCCGCCGCCGCCGACGGGGACGCGGACGCGGCGGTGGCGGCGGCGGTGGCGGCGGCGGTGGCCGAGGCGGCCGGCGCCAACGGCGCAGGGGGCACTGCAGTTGTCGTTGCCGTCGCGCAGGGAAGGGGGTCAAGCGCGAGGCCGACAGGCGCTCGTGAGCCTTCATCAACTGCTCTACGGTCAAGAAAACACTCAGTATTCGAACAGAAGCCAAGAAATATACGTACTGTACCCAGCTATCCACGGGCTTCAACGCATTCCTGATGCCAGCTGGTTTGGTCACGGTGGCGGACTACGCCTGATTTGCCGACTGCCCGTGCGCAGCGCAACCGGCCACCTTCCGGGCTACGGCTCCGTTGGCGACCGGTGCCAATTCCGCCACGCGTCTTGGAAACTCGTTGTGGGTCGGCTGCCAGCGGCCACGCGTCCCGACGTCGCTTCACGGGCCGACTGTCCCGACCTGCACGCCTGTCGCTGGGCGGGCTTTTTAGGGGGGGGGGGGGGGGATGGGTGTCGGCGGATTTGGACGGCACCGCCGTTGACCGCTGCGCGTCTCGGCAGCGACGCAGGAGAGAGCACCCGCGCGGCCCGCGCACGCGCTCTCCGCGCCGCACCGCGGTGCACCGCGGTGTTGGCGCCGCGCTGAACGCCGCGGCGGCGGGCGGTGCCGCCGCGCTCCACGCGGGCCGACGGGGCGGGCGGCGCGTCCGGGACCCCCCGGCCTTCTTCGCGTCGGTGCCGCCGTTGGGGACTGCCCAAGCGGGGGCGGGGGGGCATGAAAGTCCCGGCCCGCTGACTGGCGACGGTCACCCTCCTCCGACCACCAACTCACCGCCGCCGACCACACACCCGTCGCTGCACTGTCCAAGCCGCCTTCCTTCGTCCCGAGTTTCCCTCGCTTTGCGCCCTCTGTTACTTCCCTCCTCTCCCTCCCCCTCCTCCGATTTTCTATTTCTCTGCTCCCCTTTCCCGCCCGCCCCCCCGCCCCCCCGCCCCATCCCTTTCTCCGCTGTGGACCGCTCTCCCCCCCGCTTCCCTTCCTCTTTGGCTCACCCCCTGCTCCGACCCTCTCTTTGTAAGGGCGGCCAAGACCCTCATTGTGCTGGCGGCCATGACCCAGGTCCCTTCTTCCTGTGCCGCGATGCGCATCGCCGCGGCGGCGGCGGTCGACGCCTTCCTGCCCCCACAGTAGAACGCCCCCACCCCCCCACACCGAAGACCAAACAGAGCAGGCGGATGGAACAGCAGAGTTCCGGCCACCGCGGCGGTGTGTACCACGGCGGCAAGCAGGAGCACCGCCGCGAGCAGAGCCGGGCGAGCGAAAGCGGCGCCGCCGCACGCAGCCTTGGTAGCGGAAGCAGCGCCACGAGCAGCGCTATCGCGCAGCTTCGCGGCGGTGATCAGGCCGGCGCGCAGCAGCAGCAGCGCGACCGCCAGCAGCGCCAGTGACCAATGGCAGCGCAGGCACCACCAGCGCAGCCGCGAGGGCAGAGCGGGCGCCAGCCGGCGAGCGCAGTGCTCACAAGGGGCTGAGCGCGTGGTGGTGGCGATCGACGCGATGGTGGGCGAGGCAGCGACGGGCGCAGAGGCGACGGTGGGTGCGAGTGCGGCGGTGGCGGGCGCGGCGGCCGGCCGGCGGGCGAGCCACACGTGGCGCTGCTGTGGCCGTGTTCGGCATGCCACGCGCGCTCGGTCCACACGGGGATGTACTAAGGATACGCGGTTGTCATTGATGCTGTCGTGGGCTGACATCATGCCATGCAGCCAATGGTATCCAGTCTAATGGGTCAGATTCTTGCCTTTGGCCCGGAAGGGTCGGATCCGACCCTGCCATTCCCTCTGTGGCGCCTCCCGGTCACTACTCGGGGATGTCACTGAGTTGAACCCAACTATTCTGCGCAGATGTCAAAGAGCTTCCCACATGGAAGAGTGACATTGCAATTGTCTAGTCAGAAATTACAAACTTAAGTGTAAGACGGGGGAGCTCCCTCTGCTCTGCAGGTGATGGGTCTGGTCTCGCCCCAGAGCCAGTAACATACAGTTCACTTACGCGCCTTCCTGGGGCAATAGAGCTGCTGCCTCAGGGGGCAGTCCACGCCGTTGCCTTCAACAGGTGCCACTGCACGGTGCGCATGTGCGCCGTTCCTGCCTTGGTTGCCTGCATCGCACCGCACTTCGTCCAAGAGGACACTGCACGGCCGTGCTGCCCCCTCCTTTCCCCCCCCGTGTCGAGTCCTCCCTCCTCCCTTGGCCAGGCGCTTGCTTGCGTACCCCACAGCCGACCACTCCACCCGCTTCCCCTCTTTGGACGAGCCGTCATGGCGGTCAGGCTGGATCGCACCCCTGGTGCCGCCTTTGTGGCCCCTGCGCTGGCAGCCGCGGCGGCCCGGCGGGGCGCTCTCCCCCGGAGCGCGTTGGGCCTGACACCCGCCGCCGCGCGCCGCCACCCGGCGGTAGGTGCGCCGGCACGGATGGTGCGTCGCCGCCGGCAGCTCCGCCAGACGTGCATGGGCGCGGCGGGGCTGCCGCAGCCACCTGGCGGCGGGGCGCCGGGCTTCCCGCCCTCGACGGGGGGCTCATCCCCGCTGGGCGCCGCGGGTGCGCCCGCCTACGCCTCTACTGGCGTGCCGGCCACCTCTTCGGGCGGCGGCGCCGCCTGGGTTCCCCCGGGCACTGGGGGTGGCGGCAGCGGCGGCAGCGGCGGTGGCAGCGGCGGCGGCGGCGAGGGCTCGGATGACCCCGCCGGAGATGAGGAGGCTGCCGCCGCGGCTGCCCTCCAGTCGCGCGGCTTCACCCGTGCCGACGTGCCCGCCGACATCCTTGCCGCCGTCGGCCGCGGCACCGTCACCGCTTCGGTGATTGCCGCGTGGGCGCGTGCCGCGTCCAACCCCATCAGCCGGCTGCTAATGGCGACGGGCCCCGCGATGCGGAACCGGTTCCTCGCGGATGAGCTGTTTGCGCTGAAAATCGGGATTGAAGAGGCCATTGGCATCTTTGGCAAGCTTAGCGCCGAGTACGAGCGCCGGCGGGAACGGTTTTTGCCCGAGGCGGACTTTGTGTTTGCCAACCTGGTGACCGCGCTGCTCGCCGACTTCGCCCTCACGGCCCTGCCTGCGCCGTCGGTGGCTCTGGACGGGGCGGCGGCGGCGGCCAAGTCTGGGCTGGGCGCGTGGGTGGCGAGCCTCCCGTCCAACGTCTTCCAGACGGACCGCCCGTTTACGCTGGCGCAACGGGTGGGGGGCTTTGGCGTCAAGGGCACCCAGCTGTTTGCCGTGGGCTTCCTCTGCTGTCTGCTCGGCCAGACCATGACGTCGGGGCTGCTGTTGGTGCGCAAGGCGCTGCCGTCGCCGGGGGGGGCGCGCCCGCCGGTCGCGGTTCCTGCAGTGCGGTCAGCTGCGGGGGAGGCGCCGCCGTCGGGGTTGGAGGCGGCCAAGGACAAGATTTCCAACATGGTGCTTGTGTCCCTCGCCTATGCCACTTTCCTTGGCGTCTCCAGCGGCAGCCGGTACCAGCTGGTGAATGGCGTGGAGGGCCACATCTTCCCGCGCCTCTTCAAGGCCGCCCCAAAGGTTGTCGAGGAGGCGGCTACCTTTTTGCTGCGTGTGGGCAACACGTTTTGGGGCTCCCAGCAGTGGGTGATGTTTGCCAGCTACACCGGCGTGCAAGTCAAGGCTAAGAGCGAGTGAGCGGCGCCGTTGGGGTCCGCCTCGGAGATGGGTGCCTCCATGCCCTCAGCAATCGGCGGCTGTTTGCATTGCAATGACTTTTTTTTCTTTGTGTTGACTTCTTTTTTTTTCTTTCCTCCTTTACCTGACAACATGCTCTTTCCTCTTCCCCCTCCCCGCTCTCGTGGGGTGTTTTGATTCGTTGCGGTGCGCCCATGCCTGTCCGAGCTTGCGGAGGGCACCTCTTTTTTTCCCCCCTATCTGTCGTTCTCGGCCTGCATCCATTCCCTTTCGAGTGACGATCCTCTCTGTTATTACCAGCGCATGATGCTGTCCCTGTTGATGTGTCGTGTGGCTGCACGTGCTGAGCATGGGGCCTGTCGCGCACCACTGGTCCAGCAGAAACATTGCGCTCTACATGATCATAAAAAAACAGCGGGTGGCCTGGGGCGCGCACCCCTCTCATATTGGGCGGCCGCTGGCCAGCGGCGCCAGTGCGAGCACCCTCTTGCATATTCTGCCACCCCATCCTCCCCCTGTACCCCACCAACCAGCTTCAGGCCCCCCTCCCCCGTGCACCATGGCGGACAGCCCGCCCCGTCCCCCCACTTCACTTGTACGTCGGGTCCCGGTTGACATCCTTGTACAGGAAGTACCGTGAAGGCGAGTCGCCAAGCGCGGCGTACCACTGGAGCGTAAACGGCCCCATCCACAGCACGTCCCCCTCGGTGACGTGGAGGTACTCGCGGCCGAGGCGGTAGATCCCCCCTCCCCGCAGCATGACCAGGCCGTGCATGTTGTAATGCACCTCCCGGACGCCCAGCGACGCGCCGGGCGCAAAGTCCATGACGTGGATGTTGAAGTCATAGCGCTTGTCGCCCACGGGCAGGAGGCGGCGCAGCTCAAACACCTCCCCGGGCACCGCCTCCACCGCCACATCGTCCTCGTGGCCCACCACGTACGGCGCCCCCCCGACCGCCTCGTAGACGCGGTCAATGAGGATCATCGACGTGGCGCCGTCGGCGGTCACCCGCGTGTGCCGGTTGGACGGGCAGTAGACGAATCCGCCAGCGCCGAGGCGGCGCTCCCCCCCCTCCCCGTCGGGGACGAGCAGCCCCCCCGACAGGACGTAGAGGAAGCGCTCGGCAAAGGCACCCTCGGGGCCCGACGACGTGGCGCCGTCCACCGCGTCGGCGAGCCACATGGAAAAGTGCGCGCCGAGCGCGGGGGTCACCACCGCCGCGGCGGTCATGTCGGCCGCCGCCCACCCCGACGGGGGGGCACCGTACACCCGCGAGTTGGGCGCGACGAGCGCGTACGAGCCGCCCCCGTGGCCGGCAGTGACCGACCGGGTGGCCCCGGGGGGGGTGCCCGCCGCCAGCTGCCGGTGTGCCATCGCCACCGCCGAGTAGTCTGTGGGGGCGGTGGCGGCGGGGGGGGGCACACCGGCGGCTGCCGTGGCCTCCCCGGCGGCCCGCGCCCCGTCTACCGCGCACGTGCCACCGTCGGCCGCACAGGCCGCATCGGGGGCGGCCTCGTCGGCCGCCACGCCCGTGCCCGCCAACGCCGCTGTGGCCACTACCACCACCGCCGCCGCGGCGACGAGCAGCACGACCGCGACGCGGGCGCGCCGCCCGACACGCGCCATGGGCAGCTGGCCGCGCCGGCCCTCGGTCTCTACAGGTGGCGGATCCGGCCGGTAGTGACAGCCGGGAAGGGGGGGGGGGTGGGGAGCGGGGAGAGGAAGAGAGGGGGGAGGTGTCGAATGCGGCGACGCGGCGGGACGGCGCAGTGGCGGGGCGGATGGATGGGTCCAACTCCCGCCGTATGTATATCCCGTGGGAGCAGACGATGACAGCAAGTGGCAGCCTCGCTGCCGAAGCGGTGCGTCGCCGCGGATCTGCAGGATCAGACGCTCGACCTGGACGGGACGACCACGAACGCCCCGGTCGCTTGGAGGCACGCCCCGGGCGGCCGACGGGTGAGCGCTTGACACCCCCGCCCGCCCGTCTTCTCTCGCTTGGGGGCTCCCTGGCTATTTCTTCTTTGTCCTGGTTCCTGTTGTACGCCCCGTAGGGGTGCCAGCCAAAAGATAGCGCAGACGCGGGCCGACATATGTACACGTGAAAGGGATACGGGCTTTGTTGCGGACGGAAAGGTGCCACCAGGACCAGGCGGGACAATCCCCAATCCAAAACAGACAGGCGAGCCCTCATCCCCCCCGCCATCCACCCCGAATACACCCGCGAGTCCACGCTCCGTTTGCCCCCCGTCCCCCCCTTCACTCCCCGCGTTCGCCCCCAGAATTAGAATACACGCCGCCCCGTAGCCAACAAGTTGAACACCGCACAGCCAAAGAGGTAGAAGAAGACGGCAAGCCCAAACACCGTGTTCCAGCTGCCCGTCCCTTCCAGGATGGAGCCCGTGAGTGCCACGCCGATAATCCCAGGCAGCGACGCAAAGGTGTTGCTAATTCCCAGCAGCACCCCCGCGTAGGTGGGCGCCACGTCCGAAACGTTGGCGTAGACCCCAGACTGAGAGAAGGAGCCGAGGCCAAGCGCGAGTGTCATGGCCGCAATGGCCGCCCCCGGGTCGCTCGTGATCGCCACAACGGTGAGGAAAGCAGCGGGGCCGAGGAAGCCGACCGTCTGCATCAGCTTGCGGACGGTTGTCACAGGCACGCCGCGGCCGAGGAGGCCGTCGGCAATGGTGCCCCCAAGGTTGGCACAAACAAACATGGCCAGCCAGGGGAGGACGGAGAAGAAGGCCGAAGCGGAGAGCTCAAAGCCGAGCTCCTGGTTGAAGTAGGTGGGCAGCCATGTGAGGAGCACAAAGTACCCCCACGTGACGCAAAAGTGAGAGATAAAGATGGCCCACGTTGCGCTCGAGGTGAGGAGGGCCCGCCACGGCACGGAGGGTGAGGGATCGCCAGTGGCAGCGGCCGACGCGAGTGCACGGTCTCCATCCTCTGCTGCCACCTCCGCCGCGGCGTCGTCGTCAGAAGCAGCCAAGGTGGTAGACAGCCCCGCTTGGATGAAAGCTGCCTCCCCTGCAGAGATGCGGGTGGACGTTGCCGGTGAAGACGCCGCCACGGACTGCCAGGCAAGCCACCAGACCGCCCCCAGTGAGCCAAACGTGTAGAACACCGATGGCCAGCCAAATGCCTCGATAAGGAGTGGGCACAGCCACAGGCCAAGGGCGCTGCCAGCATACATACCTGAGTAGATGAGCGATAGTGACCGGGAGCGCTCCTTCTCGGGCACCCACGAAGAGACCAGCTGGTTCATCGCCGGCATCGCAACGCCCTCCCCCACGCCGAGTAGCGCGCGGGCGGCGAGGAGGGGGATCAGCCCCGCATTGGCAGCGGCAGGGGTGAGGAAGGTCATGAGCGACCAGACGAGAACGCCCGCCCCGAGGACCACCTTACCACCGTACTTGTCCGCCGCCCATCCGCCAAGAATCTGGGTGAGGACATAGCCCCAGAAAAAGGCTGACTGGATCACCCCAACGGTCGAAGGGGACCACCCGTAAACGCCTGCCATGGGCAAGATGGCAACGCTAATGGCCACCCGGTCCACGTTGCAGATGACAAAGGAGAAGAAGAGCAACGCCACAATCTTGACCCGCTCGGCCAGGCGGCCTTCAACGGGCCTACCATTGACGGCTGCCGCTGTCGCGGCGGCGTCATCATCGGAGCCATGCCACCCAGCAGCGTCGGCGTTTGCCGCATCTCCGCCGGCAGAGTCGGCAAAGAGGGCGGTCCGCTCGGCAGCGTCGCCCTCCAGGCCTGTTGCGGCAGGCACATTGGTGGATGCAGCCGTCAGCTCCCCCCCGCTATCCGGTGCTTTCGCCCATGCCGAAGGGCCAGCCGCCCCTCCCGACGTCCCATTCGTCGGCACCGTGCCACCGTCGCCATGGCCGCCAGCCGGGTGGAAAGGGGACCCGCCCCCAGCGTCCTCCCCCAACGGTGACGCACGACGCCGTGCGGCGGCAGCAGCAACGTCGGCAGCGTCACCCTCATCCGAGGCCATGTACAGCCGTCCCCGCGACGCTACCGCCGCCGTACCGCCGCGCCCGCCTGCCGGCGGGCACGCTCGCGGCCGCCAGGGGGACCGCAGTGGCAGGCGCGCGGAAGCGACACCGGGGTACAACGAGCAGGAGGTGGCCGCCGCCGGCTCCCGCTGTCGCCACCGCCGCTGGGTGGCACACGCCCGCGGGGAAGCCGCCGACCAGCCACCGGCGGCGGAGGCGGTGGTGGTGGTGGAGGCAGAGGCGGCGGCAGATGTAGAAAAGCCGGCTCCCAAGGGGTGTGCCGGCGGTACCAGCGCCCATGTAAGCATGCCGCTGACGAGGACCCACCGTCTGCAGCGGGGGGGAAGGATGCGGCGCCGCTACAGTGTGAGCAAGCCGCCTGCGCCTTGGGTCGGGGTGGGAAGAAAGTGGCAACAAGGTACTCTCCTGGCCAGTGGCAGGGTCTGGGAAGGGGTGCGGTGGCGAGTCGTCAACGCCCAGAGGAGCTGCGTGCATCGACACGTGGGCGGATCTCTCCGGAAATATGTTCATGAGCTGACCACTACTCAAGTACTTCATTCCAATCTCATCACGTGACACACATTATTGTGATGATGGAGAAGAAATAATACGTGCCGAGCATGCCACGTGTTGAGAGGAGCTGACGACCCGCCTCGCCCAGCTTTCGTCTTGCGACGATAGGCGCTACCGCAACATCACGCTCCACTGGCACCGCTCCTCGCAACATTCCCCTCTGCTCCATCTCCCCGCCTCCCTACATCCCGTTCTCGGAACCCATTCCTTTAACCCAATTTGTTTTCTTCACCATGGGCGGCGGTTCCCAGAAGTACCCTTACCCGTCCCAGGTGTGGTCACCCGCCGGCGGCTGGTGGGCCAACCCGTCTGCGTGGCGGCGCAACACGGGGGTCGCCTTCCTCCTATCTGCTGCGGTGCTGCTTCCGGTCTTCATGTATGGGGAGAAGGTGACGGAGCGGCGTTTGACGCCCAAGCGGCAGATCCCCTGGCGTAAGAGCCTCGGCGTCATCGGCGATGCAGATCACCCAGAACAGTAGGACGATGGCGGTGACGGCTGTGGGTGCGGTGCTGGTGGCGTGGAGGGGATGGAGAGGGTTTGGGCGTACGCGAAGGATATGTTCGAGAGCTGGGATACGTGGTGATACCAGTGGCGGGGGGGATGGATGGACGGGGCAGGTGCGACATCCGGATGGCCCCCTTCGTGTGGCTTGGGAGTCGGCGAGGCACTCATACGATGCAGCCGGCTGGTCGGCAGCGTGGTTGAGCGGCGGCAGCTGCTGAACTGGATGCGGGATGGTCGCTCTCTATGCCTGGCCACCCCTTGTCGTGCGGGTTGCGGTCGAGGCATGTCGAGCGTTGAGGGTGGCTGGCGGTGGTCAGGGCATCATTGATGCAGCGGTGGGTGGAGTGCGGCAGTTGCGACTGAGTTGCGGTGCGCGGATGCGGATTGCTGGGCGGCTGCTCAGTCGTCTCGATTTTCTATGGCCTGCTTTTTGCCCCGGAGCGGTTGGCGGGCTCCTTGTCCCTGAGCTTTCTCTGGTATGTGTGTAAGGGTGTAGCGCCGCCAGGACTTCTGGTGCTGTGTGACCTGGTGGGTTCATGGACATGTCCTACCCTTGGTTTCTTTTTTTTTTCTTCTGCGCTACAGAACCCATCTATGGTCTGCGCCACGCAACCGAGACGGCCGGTAGATTGCTTTTGTTCCTTTTCGTTCAACTGCTGTTCCCATATTGATTTGGCACGCGAAGGGACTCGGGCTGATCCCCACAGACGCTGTTACTCCCCCCCGCTACGTCCCTAAGCACCCCCATCCCCACACAGGCTCGTCACTCTTCTTCCCAAAAGAACGGAACACTCGTCGGCAACCGCGCCGTCAGTCGCTCCACCCCATCCTCTGTGATAAGGAGGGTGTGCTCAAACTGGGCACTCCTCTTCCCGTCCTTGGTCGTTGCCGTCCAATCGTCGGGCCACATAACATTCTTCGCGGTACCCTCATTGATCATAGGCTCGATCGTAAAGGTGATCCCCGGCTTCATCACCCCATTAGGCACCACGTTGCGGTAATGAAGGACGGTCGGGTTGTCATGGAAGACCCGGTGAACGCCGTGACCGCAAAAGTTGGGCGTTGTCGTGAAGCCCGCCGCATGGGCCAGGTCCTCAATGACACCCCCAATGTTGTGGTAGGGCACCCCGGGCTTGCAAACCGCAATCCCTGCGTTGAGACAATCGTAGGTTGTCTTGACCAGCTCCCGACCGCGGGCGTCGACGTTGCCAACCAGGAACGTCTCGGAGCAGTCGCCATGAAATCCCCCGTAATAGCACGTCACGTCCACGTTGATGATATCCCCGTCGCGTAGCACATACGCATTGGGGAAGCCGTGGCACACGACCTCGTTGACAGACGTGCAGCAGCTTTTGGGAAACCCGTTGTAGTTCAGAGGCGACGGGTAGGCCCCACGGGCGATTGTCTCGGCGTGCACAATCGCATCAATCTCATCCGTGGTGGCGCCGACGCGCACCGCCCGCCCAGCCGCGTCGAGCACCTCGCGTGCCATGCGGCACACCACCCGCATCGCCGCAATGTCCTCAGGCGATTGGATTACAATGTCCCACGGCATCGTGGGCTTGCGTGCCTTTGGAATCCCGTCAATGGCATAGTCGGGGCGGGGGATGTCGTCCGGCACAACGCGGGTGGGGGACATCTTGGCCGGCCGGATGGTACCCGTGTAGGGGAAAGACTTCTTTTTGGTGCCAAAGCCAAAGCCCCCCGCCAGCGCCTTTGCGGCAGCCGCACCCCATGGTAGTGCTGTGGTAGTGGTCAACAGCGACCGCTCGCCAGGAGGGAAACGGAAGACCCGCGGGCGCCGGCCTGGGGAGCCAGTGGCGCCTCCACAAACACCAGCAGTCCGGCCAGAGGAAGCTGTTGGGCAGCGTCCCCAAAAGCTGCTGCAAGAAGATGCGTGGGTGGGGAGACGGAGGCTGCCGGTCACAATGAACCCGGGGATGGATGCCATAACGGAAACACGGAGATGAATGCCGTGGTGCACAAAGCGCGCGTTCCAGCACAGTCAAGCTCGGGAGGAACAGTACAAGCAGCAGGAGTGGTGCTCAGAGGAGGGACAGGTATGCAAATAGCCTCGAAGGGGGAGGGCGAGGTGGAGGTGAGTCTGAGCAATATGTATAATGCCAGGGTTGGAAAGGGGGGTTAGATGCGATGAACTGGCGTCCAACCCTTCCTGCATCATTTCTATTGGTCGCCCAACCGCTTTACACAGACTTCTTGCATGGCTAGCTTGAGCCTCCTGGAGGGTCCTTATTGGTGGTCCGCTCGACCCCTGGGCGCCCACGTGGCGGTTGGTCCCCCCGGTTTGAACGTCAGTGCTCCCTCGCGGCCATTCAAACCGCCGGCATCGACGAGCGCTGCCGCCCCACCGCCCGCCCCTGCCCGCCACGGCGTGCTCCCCGTCCCCGCCGGCCCACCGCCCACGTCACTTTCCCTCCGGCCACTGTCGTCCGCCGCCACCTCCCTCCCCGACGGGCACTGCCGTCCGCCGCCACTCCCCCTTCCGACGGCTCCTGCCGTCCAGCGGCGCCCACTCCCCCACCGCCCCGGTGCCGGCCACCGCCGGCGCCGGCGCAGCCTCCGCCGACGGCCGCCGCGATCCGCCGGCGCTGCTCTCCCCTGGCTGCAGCTGCTGTCGGCCGGCACCCCCCCCCCGGCTGCCGCTGCCGTCCAGCGGCGCCCACTCCCCCACCGCCCCGGCGGCGGCCACCGCCAACGCCGGCGCCGCCCCCGCCGACGGCCGCCGCGATCCGCCGGCGCTGCTCTCCCCTGGCTGCAGCTGCTGTCGGCCGGCACCCCCCCCCCGGCTGCCGCTGCCGTCCAGCGGCGCCCACTCCCCCACCGCCCCGGCGGCGGCCACCGCCGGCGCCGGCGCAGCCTCCGCCGACGGCCGCCGCGATCCGCCGGCGCTGCTCTCCCCTGGCTGCAGCTGCTGTCGGCCGGCACCCCCCCCCCGGCTGCCGCTGCCGTCCAGCGGCGCCCACTCCCCCACCGCCCCGGCGGCGGCCACCGCCGGCGCCGGCGCAGCCTCCGCCGACGGCCGCCGCGATCCGCCGGCGCTGCTCTCCCCTGGCTGCAGCTGCTGTCGGCCGGCACCCCCCCCCCGGCTGCCGCTGCCATCCAGCGGCGCCCACCCCCCGACCACCCCGGGGGCGGCCACCGCCGGCGCCGGCGCCGCCCCCGCCGACGGCCGCCGCGATCCGCCGGCGCTTGTCCTCTTCGGCTGCCGCTGTCGTCGGCGGCCACCCCCCCCCCCCTGCTGCCGCTGCCGTCCGCCGTCACGTCACACCTCTACGGGAGCTGCCGTCCGCCGCCACCGCACCCGTGTCTGCCGCTGCCGTCCAGCGCCGGCCACCGCCCCACCGCCCGGGCGGCGGCCACCGCCGGCGCCGGCGCGGCCCCCGCCAACGGCCACCGCGATTTGCTGGCGCTCCCTCTCCCCTGGAGGACGGCTGCGTTCCGGCGGAACCCGGCTCCCGACGGCCAGTGCAGTCCAGCGGCGCGCTCCTCTCTTTGGCGGCCGCCGCTGGCAATTCCCCTTCGACAGGAGCTTCTGTTCATCGGCACGCCGCCGTCGACGACCGCCGCTGCATTATCCGTCCCGGTTTGGCAGCCGCCACCATCCCTGGCGCTCCTCTGGCGGCGGTTAGAGCGGTCACGTCCTTCCAGCAGATTTCTGTTGGTGAGAGCTGATCGCCAGCGCCGGCGACTGCTGCCGCTCCGCGGACGGCTACTGCGCCCTGCTGCGTCCATCCGGTGACGGGCCGTGGACGCGCCATTCTCGACACCGGCTGCCGCCGGCGCTCCACCCACGACGTCTGCTGGCGTCCTTCGGCGATCCCCGCTGACGACAGCTGCGCCGACGCGTCAGAAAGGTCTGTCAAATGGATCTGGTGTCATCGTGCGCTGTCGCCGCCAGCATCCTTGGTCTTTCTTCGGGTCATCCGTTCGTCTTCCTGGGGCGCATGATCCAGGAGACGTGCCTGAAGGTGGGCGACGCCACGGACGGAGAGGTGTTACTGGCCGTCACAGTGACACGGGTGGGCGGCTCGGGGGGGTTGCTGCTTTTTGGGTCCGGCTACGTGGATGGGGAGCGGAGCGCGGACCCGCTTCCTCACGCGGATGCTTTGGTTTCGATTGGTGTGGACAGCATTGCCCACGCTTTGCGGCAAGTTCACACCGAGCGGCGTCTTGCTGATGAGCCCCGTCGGCCGCTCCCCTCGCCGCGTCAGCCGCCATCGACTGCTCAGCCAGAGAAGGCCGTGGACGGTCTGGAGCTGGGGGCCACGCTAGGTGCTGATGTCGAGGAGGACCCCAGCAACCATGGCGTAAAGACTGCGGTGACCTTTGGCGGCGGCAACCATGAGGATGGCGATGTTGCTGCCGAAGGAACGACAGAGTTCGTGGCAGGCGGTATGACACAACCTATTCTCGCCAACGCAGGCGTGGACGGGGCAGTGGCCGGAGACCCGGGAGTGACCTCTGAGCTTCCCGGTGATCGTGGCTGCGCAGAAAACGGGGCAGCCGCCGCCGCCAACGCCGCCGACGGCAGCGGAGGGCATCGTCGTGACGCAGAAGACGAAGATGCACAGAGTCGCGGAGCGCGACGTACGACTCTGTCCGCGGTCTCTGATGGCCGATTCCTCTCGGCAGCGCTTCTCTCCCCCTCCCTTTACAAGCTGCCGGATGACTTCCAATTGCCAGTGCTCATGGTGGCCCCCAAACGCATCCTGCTGCGGCGCGGCCGCGGCCGCACGAGGACAGAACCACCGCCTGCCGAGAAGCGCTCGGTCGACATACCCGAAACGCTCGTGCAGGAGACCATCCGAGAGCTTATGCCGACGCCGGCCTACAAGTCATTGCTACTTCCTCTGGTATCCTTCAGCCAGCTTTGCAAGTTTGCTGTCGACACCCTTGTAAAGCGGCAAACGGATGACCCGAACAAGCGGGATGCCGTTGACCATTCCTTCTTGCAGCTGACGCCCGAGGCCGCCCGGGGAGCAACCGTGAACTTCAAGAACCACAAGGGTACCCGAGTGGCCGTGGAATCCCCAGTGTTCACCAACTCTACCTACGCCAAGATCGACCCATTCCTGGCCATCATCCTGTTGCAGAAGCACGAAAGGGACCCGTTCTTCCTCTGGCTCATGGGCATTTTTGCCCGAGGTGCCCGCGCGCCGACGGACAAATCGTTTTTGTCGGATGGTCCGCCTGTACCAGCCGGTACACGTCGCAGAGGCCATAAGCGGCCTCGCGGTTCTCCCAAGAAGGATGCGGACGAGAACATTGAGAGCCCGGACGCCGGAAGGGAGCTCGGTGCGCGGATGGGCGACGAGGGATCGGATATGAACGCCATTGATGGAGTCGGCGTCGTCGGCCGAGTAGATATTGCTGCCCACCTAGTTGCGCGCCACGTGCTGCACGACCGGAAGGTTGTGGCCAGTGCCACCCTCCACCCTGACATGGACATGTTCCATGGAAAGCCGACCCCCCTCAACGTTGTGCCCGGTTACATTACGGCGGTTGCCGACGGGTGTGGCAATGTGCCGTACCCGTTTGGGCAGGACTCTGCCTTGTGCCTCGAACACGGGAATCCGTCGTCCACCCCGGTTCCATTGAGCTCCGTTGGGAACGCCTACCGCATTGCCTGGCTAGCGGGATCTGTCGGGTACGTCGTGCGCCTCGCGTGTGGTGTCCGCGATGTGGGCGAGGTGCGGCTGACGCGAGTGGGGGGGGTACGGATGGTACGATTGCAGGGTTCGGTCTGGCTCATGCCCTCGACAACGTCGTACTGTTTTCTTTCTTTGCATGTGTGCTTGCTTGCTCCACGCTACGCAGACCGCGAGTCAATCTATTTGATAGGCTGCCGGATGAAGGCGGAGCGGTGCTACTGGGTACGGCTTGTGTTTTTTGTGTCGCTGACCCTGCATTGGCGCCCGCCACCGAGCGCAACAGCTTGGCCGTCCAGCGGGCTGCCATCGCGGAAAACATGCCAGCCGTCGAGGTGTTCGCGCTGGTGTACAGCGAGGGCATGGGCTCTGCAGACTACCCCTTTACGACAGCTTTTTATGAGAGCGACGCGTACAAGCACCTACGCAAGACACACGTAGAGGACCTCCTGCCAGTCACAATGGCCGACACCCCGGCAGTTGCGTCACTTGAGCTCGCTACCCGCTCGCGCATTCTCTGGGATGCTCGCTTTATCTCTCTGGCCAGTGACTCATGTGTGAGGTCACCAGTGCATGAGCGGAGTGGCGCGGACGCGTAGTGATGATTTGTATTGAAACTAGACAAAGACTAGAGAGAGTAGAACTTGAGTGCATCCTGAGAAGCAACAATGTGCTTCCGACGGAGCCCCCTAACAAGCAAGCCCTCCATCATCCGGCAGCTCGAGAGACCGGCGTACACCAGCCCCTCCTTGCACCACCGCAGGTCAGTGAAATCAACCGCAAGCGTGGACAGGTTGGTACCCTGCGCCCTGTGAATAGTCATTGCC
Organism: Pyropia yezoensis; assembly: GCA_009829735.1. NCBI lineage: Eukaryota > Rhodophyta > Bangiophyceae > Bangiales > Bangiaceae > Pyropia > Pyropia yezoensis. The sequence goes on from CM020618.1 coordinate 43,389,345, forward strand.
CACGCCAGCACAAGTGGTACCGCATATCGTGTGCCCAAGAGCACGCCACAGTTGTCGACAGCATCAAAAGAAGCCAACGAGACGGACACACGGTTGTCCATGATGGAGCACAGGATGAGCTTCTCCTGGCACTCCACCACGATGCCCTGCGTCCCGGTCGGCACACCATCAATCACTCGAGTTGTCAGGACCACCGCGCCCGGCTTCAAGGAGACGGCCTCCGGCGCACACGACTGCAGCAGTCGCTTGATGTAGGACACGCGGTTGGGGTGCGAGATGTCCTTGTTGACCTCGTCGCGGCTGTTATACACAGCCTCCGGGCCCTCGAGGCGGGCGAGCTGCATGGCGTTGAAATGGTCGACGTCAACGTTACGGGCGCGCAGCTGCGTGTGCCCATTCCAGACCTCGGGGGTGACGCCGTCCGACGTTGCGTTCAACAGCATCAGGTCGGTGTCGGTCGCGTCTCCCGTGCGGATTCTGTCAAGGCAGGAGACAAACCAGCTCGCCGAGGACTGCCGGTGACAGCCAGACAGAAAAACCAGCGCTCCGTAGCGAGACAGGAAGGTGTCCCGAAACTCGCGGCACAAGTACACGGGTGGTTCCAGCCGCGTGGCCTCGTCCAGCACCGGGCCCAGCTGCAGCGGGTCTCCTCCAACTGCATGGCAGCAAGAAATCAAAGTCACGGAAGGAAGAACTGGTCAGCGCACTAAGTAAGGAGAAACAAGCGCACACGTCAGCGCGAAAAACCTCACATGAGTCCCGCAAGGAAAGAAGCACAAGAGACATGAATAGAGCTGATGAGAAACGCACCGATAACCTGGCAGCCGCCCCATGGCAAAGCTTGCTTGCATCGCATCGCATGCTTGCGCATCACGTGCTCCAGCACCCGGAACCATCTCGCCGCCATCATCGGCAACTCGTCAATGAAGATGACGCGGGCGCTCTTGATGCGGTACCGCGTCGCTGCGTTCCCGTTGACGATGTCAAAAACTCTCTCCTTTGGCAGCTGCGCCAGGCCAACGCCGAGGAACTTGTGCACGGTCTGCCCACCGATGCGACTCGCTGCGCTGTTGGTCCACGCCATCACCCCAACATTCTTGTCCCCGTGGACGCGCCGTGCGTGGTTGATTGCGCGCAGCATCACAGTTGACTTGCCGCACCCGGCTCGACCAAAGATGCCCACATTCTTCTTGCTGAGGTAGAGCTCCCAGGCGCGCTGCTGCGTGTCGTCCAGGTCGAACATGGTCGCCGTGACGGCCGGTGAGGAGTGACCGCAACAGTAGTACGGCAGGGACGGCACGGCGCTCACAGGTTCGTGCAGCTCACCGGATCCAAACACCGTATGGCGGCGCCGACTGGCACGCAGCGCGAGGTCAGAAGCGGGGGGGGGCAGCAGCAGGTGTGAAGCCAGACGGATCACTGCTGCCAGCCGACCCGAACGCAACGAGAGGTCGGACGCGAGGGCAGCAAACCGGAGGAGGGGCGTCTATGAGAGCGCTGCTGGAGTCGGAGAGGTGGCAGATGGGTGGGTGGATGGGGTGGCACATGCACGCGGGATGCAGCGCGCGCAGGGGTGAGCAGGCGTGACAATCGGAGCTGGCGGCAGGTAGCACAATGTGGTGCAGGTGCATACGTAATAGCACAAGACAGGGCGGGGGAGTGAAGGGAGTCAGGTAGTAAAGTGCCGCTCCGCGGGCGCAATGCGGAGCAGAGTCAAGGGCGCTGGGGGACCGGTACGGAAGTAGAGAAAAAGGAGAGCCAAACGGGCCACGGTCGCCAGACACTGAAACGCGTGTGGGGCAGCCTGGCGCAGGCGACGCGTCCACAAGAAAAGCGCACCACGTACCGGAGGCGAGGCGCGGAGCTGCTGCTGAGTCACCAGGCCAGTTATGAAAGCACACGTCCGCTCATGCGGCGGCGAGAGCGAGGGGCATCCTCTCGGCCAAGCGTCTAACAGTGCGGCGCCCCTTCGTCGCTGAGAGCAGACGCGTACGTTGCCCTCGGCGACGGCAATGCCACAGAGGCTCACATCGGGCTCTTTAGGGTGGCCCGAGCGGCGTGCGCGGGCCGGTTGAGCGGCGTGCGCCGGGACAGTTTTGGCGCGAGATCAACGGCTTCTCACAGTTTCGCATTGGTGTACGTGTGTAAGTACAGATTGTGGCGATCTACACGGCGAGATCGCTCCATTGACAGCAGTCCTCTCAAGAACGTCCACCACCGCTCTCGCTGCCGTCGCCCTCCTCGATGAAAAGCTCCTCATGCGATTGCCTGCGGCCGGCGGCGACGCAGGGTTCAACTAGGCCGACTAGTGCCCCGTCCGGAAAAACGGCTTCTCGAAGGCACTGGATGATGTTGGCTATTGCAACCGTGCCGGCGACGCCAAGCCGCGTGCGCTCACCAGCACGGCATGTGCAGATCACACCGTGGTAGTCTCTGGCGCGGGGGACGCACCGAACAACAGCTCGGTGCTTTACGAGCACATGGTCCTGTCCACGGTGGCCGTCGGGGCGCCAACCACAGCGGAAATATTTAAAAGGTGCCATTCCTCGCACTTTGCAAAGCGTGGTCGCGGTGGGTGCCAGTACCACAGAGTAACGGGGGTGGCGCTCGCGGCCTCCCAGCAGGGATGCCGTGGGGTTACAGAGTGGCTGTGCAGTGCAGCGTTTCCGGACTCTCGCGCCTCACAGCTGGAGCCGGGAAAGCGACGTCACCGTCACCGTGTCCGGGGGCGGAGGAAGGGGTCTCCCCCGATGGACGGAAGTGGGATGGGTGCTGCTCATATAGGCGCACGTGTGTGCATCGTCCGACAGGTGACGGGACGTCGATGGTTTGCGGTTCGTTGAGCGGAGACAGCAGGGGGCGGGGGGCAGGAGATGGGGGGTTTTTGGACAGCTTTGTCGCGTGCACCTGGCGTTTCTTTGGTCTATGCGCTGGAACTGATGCGCACTGGGGCTTCGATTCGTCCCCACAATGAGACCCACGGCCGCACCGGTCGCCGTCGATTGCCAGGGTACACCCTGATGACGGCACTGCAGCCGGTACTGCTGCAGTTGCCTACAGCTACCCCACCCGGCGCTGTCGCCATCCGAATCCTGTTCGGAGCCGCCCCAGCTGCCGTGCGGCCTATTGCATCTCTCTGGACGGCATTAAGAGAGTGGCCATGCGTGCACGTCTCTCGCGCTGGTCGGCGTCGCCACATGGGCGTACCCGGTGGCTGCACTGGGAGCGGTGGGGCCAGCGGGCGGCCACTTTGGTGACTGCCTGCGAGTGGTCGTATGCCAGGCCCAGCCGGCCTGGAACGGCTAACGGCGGTGGTTTTGAGGGTACGAGGGCATGTGCTGCCCCCGCCTCAGGCACGGGCCGTCCTGAGAGGGAACAGCGCATGCAGGCACAATCTAATAACCTCCATGTTGTTCAGTCCGTGGCCTCTCTGTCTCGACACGCTGACGCTCGAGGGACCCGCCTCACTGCCAACTGGGATGCGCAGAGCGGGCGCCTAGAGGTCCTCTTGGGAGCGGGGTTCAGCTGGTCCCTGAATTTGCGGCAATCATGTGCTCCCCTCCCCGCCTCCGCTCCCACAAGCTACCTCCCTCAACGCAACAGACGCCGCTGGCCGCGCGCGAACAGCACATGGAAGAGCGTCTGGGACCCACGCGCCTGAGGAGCATCACAACGAGCACCTCACGGCTGTATACGACAAAGGAAGTACGTATATTCCACAAAGCACACGTCACACGCGCCACGCAGGCACATAGACACATGGCTGCACATCCTGGCAAGCTCCTCGGGGGCAGGAGGTGGACGCTGCAGGTAACATAACCAGCGGTTTCTCCTGCTGCGAGACACGGCAGGGACCACCATACACGGGCCAGTCTCTCCGCCGCCACCACTGCCCACTTTTTTTGTCCACAGCTCACAGGCCTGCGTCACCCACCTCTTCGAATGCTCGCTGTCGGCACACATCACCTCCACCAAGTGAACCTAGCATCCCCCCGGAACGCGGCGCGCAAGCCTTCCCTCCGTGCCCACCGACCCGCCGCCGCGGCTGCCCCCCCCGCCCCCCCCGACTGCGCTGCTGCCCGTGACGCCCTTGCGGCCGTGGTCCGCCTTGCCACCATACCCGCCGACTCGACGCCGCTGCTGCACCCCCCACCCCCGCCGCCTGCGTGGTTGCCCTGGAGGCCGGCGTAGCCGCGGCCCGCATTTCTGCCATGCCCGCCGACCCGCCGACGCGGCTGCGCCCCCCACCCCCGCGGACGGTGCGGCTGCACTTGAGGCGGGCGTGGCAGCTACCCGACCGGCCGCCTCGCCCACCGACCCGCTGACGCGGCTGCACTCCACACCCCCGCCGACTGTGCGGCTGCTCTTGAGATGGGCGCGGCCGCGGTCGGCCCTGCCGCCACACCCGCCGACCCGCCGCCGCTGCTGCCCCCCCCCCACCCCGGCGACGGTGCGGCTGCCCTGGAGGCCGGCGCGACCGCGGCCTGCATTGCCGCCATACCCGCCGACCCGTCGACGCGGCTGCACTCCCCACGCCCGCGGACGGAGATGGTGCTCGAGAGGTGCGCGCGGCCGCGGTCCGCCCTGCCGCCAGGCCCGCCGACCTGCCACCGCTACTGCGCGGTGCGCGCCCGACTGCCGCCGACGGTGCGGCTGCCCTTGCGGCGCGCCCGGCCACGGCCCGTGTTCTCGCCATGCGCACCGACCCGCCGTCGATGCTGCCCCCCCCACCCCCGCTGACGTTCCGGCTGCCCTTGAGTCGCGCGCGGCCACGGCCCGCCACTTCGCTGTGCCCGTCGACGCGCCCCCGCTGCTGCTCGCGCACCCCCGCCGACGGCGCGGCTGCGCTTTTTTGGAACGCGCTCGCGGCCGCTGCAGATGCCGACTCGATCCTAGTCCTCGTCAGACGGCCACTCTATACCGTTCTCCTGGTTTTCCAGCGGCAGCTGCGCTGCGACACTAGGCGCAGACACTGCAGGCGCGGGCGCGGCCACGGGCGCGGCGTGCCTAGGTGCGGCCACGGGTGCCGTCGGGACCGTGGGGACCGGCGGGTTGTAGCCGCAGCCGCAGAAGCAGGGCGTCCGCGAAAAGTAGTACTGCCGAAAGACGTAGCTGTCGTGGAGCGGGTAGGCGGAGGTTGAGCGGGCCTGGGCCATGACGTTGTACAGCAAGTTCTCCAGCTGCAAGATCGCCGTGTACTCGTCCTGCCCGCAAGCCCTCAGTATTTGCTGCATCCTGTTGATGGGGGCGCTCCGCTGCTCGTGCGCCACGGAGTTGGCGCCGTCCAGACCGGTGTAGGAGCTCGGGTGAAGTGCGTCTCCACACAGGTGGTTCACAATGTGGAAGAGGTCAGATACGAAGACGAGCACGGCCAACATCCAGGGCAGCTTTCCCAGGGCCGACCGCAGCGCCCCGCACCCGAAGTCGTAGACGACGAAAAGAGGAAGTAAGGCAAAGTAGGACAGTAGGGCATTGAGCAGCGCTGGTGGGCCCTCACGCTTGTCCAATACAATAAACCCGATGACCTTGGGGTGCGCACAAGCGCAACAGATCGTGAACGTTCCGGGGGAGAAGAACTTGTGCACATCCTCGTAGTTCTTGCGGCACGTGCCGAGCTCAGGGTCCTCGGACTGACCAAACGCCCCAGGCCTGCAGCGGGCCAGGCCTGGGAACCAGCATCCCGTCAGGCGCGGGTCCTCCTTGTACTTTGGAAATGATTCGAGGAAGCGGGCGCGCAGCGTTGCGGGAGAGACAGATGCGTCCCCCCATGCGCTCTGATACGTCCGCCACGTCTTCTCCAATTCGGACGTCGCATCGTGGTACTCTCGTACCACCAGCCGTACCGCGTCTAGGGCGCCCGCTGCGGCCGTCTGCAGGTCAGCGAACACGGACGCGGACCCAGAAACGGCCACACAAAACGATGACAGCATGCGGTTCTCCCAGAGCAGCCGAGAGGCTGTCACGGTCTCCCCGGCAGCGTCGGCGTCAGGGGAGGGTGCCCGAGTGTCGGTGGTCGCATCAAGCAGCATGGCGTTGAGCGCGTCGGCTGCCCCATCTCCGCGCAGAGTGCCCGCCAGCGATGCCAGAGCGTCACAGTGCCGAGGCTTGAAGGCGTTGACGGCAGGATCAATGGCGAGGGAGAGCGCAAGCGAGAGAATGTCTTTGCACACAGAAGGTCCCAGAACCTTGATGGCGGGACACAGGCACCGCGGGTCGAAGGGCTCATTTGTGGAGCGGTCCATGTGGTGCCTTCGGGCAGAAGCAGCTGGCCCCCGTGCACCCCCACCGGCTGCAACCCGGTCTCGACCGGCACGCCGCCCAGCCGCACCAACGCCACCGCCTCCTCCAACACCGGCCGCAGCAGGTGCTCCTTGTTGTGGCCCACCAGCCACAGCATCACCACCGACAGGCAGTTGGTCGCCGGCTCCAGCGTCTGGACCTTCCGCCGCACCAACTGCTTCGCCATCACCGCCAACACCCGCGTCATTACCTCCTTGTACGGCTTCACCACCAGCGCCATCTCGCCGAGCAGCCCCGTTGCCCACAAGACCATCCTCGCCAGAATCATTTGCAGCACCGGCAGGTCCATGGTGGGCCGCCTGAAGACCGGGAACAGGACCGCCCATGATCCCAACAACCGCCTCCTGTACTACAGCAACTCCAGCAACTGCAACGTCTCCGGGAGCTGGCGCGGGCCCAGGGGCAGCTGGCTCAAGCGGTGCACCACCAGCGTTTTCTCCTTGGGCGTTGGCTGCAACTGGACCAGCTTCCCCACCGAGGGGATTGACGGGAGCGCCTCGTACGCGACAGCTCCAGTTGTAAAGGTCCTGCAGGGTCTTCTGGTGAGCAGCGACCTCAGCGGCCGAGAGAGGGCAGCGGGGGCCAAGCAGCTTCTTTAGATGCACGTTGATGCCGTCGCACAGCGACAAGCACGCGTGGTCCAGGTCCCAGATCTTGGCGAGCAACGCGCGGAGGTCAGCCATGGCGGCGCGCTTCTCATCGCTCACCTTCTCCTCTGTAACAGCCGGGAGTGCTTCAGGAACAAGGAACGCCAGCGCACGCATGGCACTGTTGAGCTGGCCCGCCTTGAGGACGACAACCCTGGCAGGCTGCTTGAGGGCGCCACGGATAAACCGGCGCACCCACTCAGACGGGTGGATACTTGCCGCGTCTACCAGCTTCTTGCTGGAACCGCAATCTTCCCATGGCACGGTGAACTTGCCGCTGAGAAGCCGCTTTAAAAAGCCAAGCCAGATACCGTCCGCCGTCACGATCCGCCAGCGCCCGGCCTTGTCCTGACACCGGCTGCACTTGAACGCCCACAGCGGCGGATCTTTCACCATCAGCTCCACGGCCAGCCAAAACAGGGAGTTGATGGTCATCCGTGACCGCTTCTTGCTCTTGTGCATGTTGGGGTGCGCGCCAGAGTCCCGTAGGTCCATGTAGTCGTCAGACCACTTGTTGATGCAGGCGCTGATGGTCGTCCCATACCTTGACATCTCCCGCGCAAAGCCCCGCATCAACACCGACGTGCCAGCGGTCGTCGCGCTCAACATGACAATGCCCGCCGCTTTCCCGTCGGGAAACACCCAGCGCTCACAATCCTTACCGTCGCAGTAAAACGAGTGGACCTTCATGGCGCAGTAGCCGGTGCTACACAGCAGCTCTCCCTTGTCCTCCTTCGTCTTGCTCTCTGCCCGCAAATTGCCGCAGGTCGGGCAACTGGCTGGTGCCTCAAGCTCGAGCACGTTCCCCTCCTCCATCAGCGACCGGGCGCGTATGTCCGCACGGACCGAGCGAGGACAGTTGTACAGCGGTATTGGATTGGATGACCGCGCGTCATCCACCGCGACGTCCTCGTCACTCGACCCCGCTTCAGCACACCGATCCTTCTTGACGACGCGGACGCTCCTTGAGCGTACCGCGTGCAGACACGAGAACCCCGCCGCGCTGTCGCAAAAGGCGCAGTGCGTTGACCTCAGCGCGCAGCGCACCGGGGCAGCTACCTTGCACACCCCGGTGCCGGTGACAACGATGGAAACAGCGCTCTGCCCCGTCCGGAAGACCTCCATCGGACCCTCCGCATCCCAATCTTCAGGCTCGTCCGTCAACGCCTTCGTTGTGCGCTCCATTGACGCGGGATCGTTGCTCACCAACCCAGCCGCCTCCGCACGGAAAGTTGCCAGAGGAACCCCCATCTGCTTACAAACGGTGATCGTCGTAGCCCGTAACGTGCGGCCATGCTCGCACTCGGCGTCGCCAACGTTTAGGCGGAGCTGCGCCGAGAACGCGACCCGCTTGACGCAGGAGCAGCGGATATCTCCGCTGGCATCGAACCACGTCGTTACAATCGTGGGAGTCAAACTGCGACCATCGACGTCCGTCACGCCGTTGATGAAGCGCGAGAGCGTGCCGAAGACGTACCGCAAAGCCCAAACCTCTCCCCGGTAGTACCTGCCGGCGCACGAGGCCAGCTTGGCCCTTACTCGCTCGACCTCTTCATCGGCAGGTGCTCGGTTTCGGCAACGGCGTAGCAACGGGTCTACGCCCGCGTTGACGACGCCCGCACAGACCGCGCGGAGCATGCCCTGCCCAAGGCTCTTCCACGTGTCACGCCGCGTGTTGACCGGCCGCCCAGAACTGCCGAGGCGCCCGCCGCTCCGCGCTTGATGAGTACCTTGGCCATCGCCTGCCGGCCGCGGACCCGCATCGGCACCTGCCTTCTCATAGGCAGCGCGGGATACAGCAGCAGCCGGCAGCGGGGGGGGTCGAAATGTAGCCACGCGCCGCAAAGGAACAGTCGTGGCTGGGTGGTCGGATGAAGAGAGTGGGGGTAAGGAGGCAGCGCCCGGAGGCGCGAAGGATTGAGTCACGAAAAGGCGGGCAGATCGGGGAGGGGGGGATGCGCTCATGCGCACACGATGGCTTCGCGCAGACGTCACGGCGGGCGCCGCCTTGAGCGGCTGCTCGGCCGCGGGTAACGGTGGCGCGGCAGTTGGCAACCGGTCCGTGCCCGACGAAGGAGCCGGAAGAGGGCTGCTTGGGGACAGCATGGTGGCAGCTTCACGAGCGCGATCGCATCGTGCACGGTGCGCACGACCATGCAAGAGGGGATGAGGCGGGACGGGGGAGTGCCGGCACAGAGATCGCGAGCGACAACCTCGCAAACAGCGCGCGCGGTGATGGACGCCGAGGAGGGTGACGCGCCCGGGCGACGTTCACCACGCCCAAGTCCCCGCGCGTGCGCGCGCCGACGTCGCACGCTTGAATTCAAAAGAGCCCCCCCCCCACAGGGAGGACTGTCGGCCCACCCACCCCACCACCCCCCACGAATACGCCTAATCACTTCCCTAATACACGATCCAACCCCTCATTATACTCTCCAACCCCCCACTAGTCCCGATCCAACCCTGGCATTATCAGCACTCGTCTGAGGGTTTTCCTCCTCCAGCTCGTCAAACGGCCCACAGACGTCCCGCGAAAAGCCTATTGGTTTAGATCGAGAGTACGTACGAGCCGGAAGCTCGTGCACTTGATCGGGTGCTCCCATTGATGTCAACCCTTGACATAACGAGATTGGCTGATCAAGTCTGCCACATATAGGGGAAGGGTATTGAATTACGTCGTACAATGCTGCAATTAATTCTTCGACGCCGTCCATACCAGGGGTGGTCAAGCGTACCAGCTTTGGTCCAGCGTATGGTATTGGGAGTCGTAGCTGGGGCACGAGTATCTCCCGTCAGCCAGCCGACTCTCGCCAAGCGTAGTGGCGCCCGTGACCGGAGTCATGAGTATTCACAAACGTACTAGCCAGTAGTATATTTCGGCAACAGTATCATGAGTACTGCAAGAGTATCCAGCGCATGAAAAATACGTCAATTTACAAAATTGTACTGCACTTTACATTTTCGTGTGACTGGATTCCCTTCTCAGATGGCTCTTCTGCATGCTTGACAAGCGAAGGGAGCACGGGATCCTGTGCTGGGCCTGTCTGTTGTCACGACTCCTGGGGACATTTCCAGAGCCAGGTGGTGCACGGGCGCAGGCAAGAGCAGATGTCATTGGCTTCGGCTTGCCCGAGAGCACTGCCTGACCTTCCATCGCATCAGCAGCCATCCAGGGTTATTGTGGCGGGTGCGCCTTGGAGGCGTCGGTTCGAGGAGCGAAAACACATCAGAATCCGAGTCGACAGCGTTGTGCTACGCTTGGGCTTTCGAACTCCGCGCATCACGGGCCGAGAAAATTTCCCATGAGTACTGGCCGCCAATACTCGGTCGGTGTCCATGCCAGCGTATGGTGGATGCATGCTCATGAAGCAAGTGAGTATTCGGGGTGCTGAGCGAAAATGGCACGAGTACCGTCACTACACTTGAAAAGTACACGCGTATACGCTTGAGCCAGATACGCTTGACAACCCCTGGTCCATACTGTACCATCGGCTCCATGCCGCGATGAGTGATTGGCCACTGGGCCAGCTGAAACAACGCCAATGAGCTGAGCAAGCGGATGCTGGTGGCGTCCGCCGTCGGCCCTATGGGCCGTTGCCACGGAAAAAGCCAGCCAGCGTGGCAGGGGACACGCGCAATAGGGGGAGCTTTGGAGGGTCGAGATTCTCTGGCAGTCACGAATGATGGCAGCCTCGGCCGATGGGAGGGGCCCCGTCAGCCCACGTGGCTTTCCACGCGGCGATGCGTGCCACTGCCGGTGCCGCGCACAGCGGGCTAACTCGCCGTGCCCGCTCCTGCGAGCTGGGTCGGGGCGGTGATGCTTTAAAAAGGGGTGCAGGTGGGGTCAGCGTCCACGCTGTGCCCGGCGTCGTCAAGCCGCGACCTGTGGACCACCGGCCTACCGTGTTCTTCTCACCGCCGACTTCCCCTGCCTCCCGCTAACACCAGCATCGGCAGGTCCCTTGACATACCCCTTGAGCTCTTCCCTACTCAACCCGAGGTATCCCTTTCCATACCTTAACGCGTCATTGCACTCCCTCACTTCACCTCTGTCCCCACCAAGACCTCACCCTGTTGGCGTGACTCCGATGCTCGCCGCCTCTGCCGCTCGATGGGTGGCGCTAGCCATCCCGCCGGATAGCCCGACTCTGGGCCGGTCTTTGGCCGCCCTTGCCGCCCGCGCTGCGGCCGTGTCGCCTTCTTCCGCAAATCTCAGCGGTACTGCGGCGGGGGGTGCGGTGTCCCTCGGTGGAGAACAGCCGAGCGTCCCATGCGGGCCCGCTGCTGACTTTGCTGTCTCGACCACCACTCCTACCTCACCTCTTGTTCGCGCTGTCCGTGACAGCTGCCGTGGCGGTGGTGGTGGCCTGGCGTTTACCCCCCCGCCCCCGCGCGGGTGGCGTGGCGCTGGCCACTGGAGCGGTGCCGTGACTGGCCCCCCCCCTCGTGCCCGCCGCGGCCTGGCCACGTCACCCATCTCTGACGAGCTGGATCGCACAGAGGTCTCCTCTTCCGTGCCGCCAGAGGCCGTGCGCACCAAGTCGTCGGGCGCCCGCCGCCCGCCCTACCATTGGGTCGACGAGGAGGCGCAGCAGCTGATCAGCCGCGCCTATGCGCGGCACGCCACCCTCGGCGACCGCACCGACGGTGGCACCCGCTCCTTCCCCCCGGCCCTGGCGGTGGCGGACCTAGAGTCTCTTGGGGGCTCGGGGCTAGCCGCCTCGTACCCTGTGACCACTGTCACAGATCGTCTGGCGCGGACGCTGGTGCGAGGGGGGGCAGCAGCTGTACACTGGTTCTTTGGCAATCGCTACGGCCATCATGCGGTTACGCTTGAGACCGTAGCAGCTGTACCTGGCATGGTAGCTGCCTTCCACCGCCACTTTCGCAGCCTGCGGCGGATGGAGCGGGACCGTGGCCACATCCCGGTGCTGACCGAAGAAGCGGAGAATGAGAAGTTCCACTTGCTCATTTGGCTCAAGGTAACGACGCCAACGCGGCTGGAGCGTGCGCTGGTAGTGGCTGCCCAGGCCGTCTATGTCACCTTCTACTCGGCCGCTTATGCGCTGGCGCCTACCTTTGCCCACCGGTTGACGGGGTACCTGGAGGAAGTTGCTGTGCAGGCCTACACCGACTACCTGAGGGCGATTGACCGGGGGGACATCCCGAACGGGCCTGCCCCCGAGATTGCCAAACTGTACTACCGCCTGCCAGCGGATGCCACCATTCGGGACGTGGTGCTGCACGTCCGCGCGGATGAATGCATGGTACGTGACGTGACGTGAGGTTCTGGGACGTCTTGGGAGCTCTCTGGCCCAGACTGTCGGATAGAGGGTGTGGTGGGGAGGGGGACTGAGAACTGCAGGCGCTTGTGGACATTCCAGGCGGATGGCGTGCGTGAGACTGTCAGTAGACAGGGTCACCACAGTGCAAGAGCTCTTTTTTCTCATTGACGGCGTGACTCACGCTCCATTCCCTTCTGTCTCTGGTTGTCGATTGGTATATCCTCACCTTTGACTGACTGTCCTACGCGCCTGTTGATTGTCCCTCTCCCAACCCCCGCCCTCGGTTGACGGTGCCCCCTCCAGCACCGGGACGTCAACCACATGCTCGCTGACAAGCACCAAGCGCGGGACGGCCACACGCGGCCCCACTTCATGGCGTCGGATACGGCCGCGACGCATGCGCCGCCCGCCGATGCGTTTGGCCACAGCGGCACTGGCGGCGGCGACGGGGCGGCGGCGGCGCTGGCAGAGCCGCCGTCGGGGGACACGCCCGGCGATGGCCGCGCAGACGCCGCCGCCTCGACAGCTGGCGGCAGGGCCGGGGCTCACTCGTAGCGGGGGGCAGGTCGGGTGCGTATACACCCAAGACCCCCTTGCGCTGATCCCCTGCTGTCGCTCTCATGCTGTTTCTAGATCTTGTTGACGGTGGCGGTCGCCGGTGTGCGTGACGCGCCCTGCCCTCCGGTCTGCGCAACCATGAATAGAACGGACGCCCGCAGACATTGATTTTTTTGGTACAGTGGTCATTGCATTGGCTTGGTAAAGCACAGTGGCGGGGCTCGCGGCGGGTCCGTTGGCGCTGCGGGAGTACAGGCGAGGCACTGCTCCTGTACCCTCGCGACGGTCCCACGGGCCTGAGTCCCGCCAGGCGCGCCGTGGAGGTGTCGCCACCCCCGCCCAAAGAAGCAGCCCAGCAAACGAGGGGCCTGTGTGTCCAGAGGAGGAGGTCCGCCGCCTCGAGCTGCCGTGTCTCTGGGCTGCCAAGACGGCTGCCCCCCCCCACCGCGCCGCGTTGAGCCACCCGCTTGCATGGTCAGAGGGAGTACCTACCCAGCGGCGCAGCCCCCTCGGCAGCGTGCAGGAAGTTGACACACAAAAGACAACTCCACACTGGACAATGATTCTACGCATTCGCGACGGGGGCGCGCACTCGCAACGCCCCCGCTGCATGCCCCCCCTCCACGTGGCGGTCGTGGTCTGTGTGGTGGCGGTAGGGTCCTCGCTCGCTCGCTGCTTGGCTCGTGCCCCCGTTGATTCAAATTTGTCAGTCAAAAAGGGAAGAAAAAAAAACGTTCCCGATCCGCGGCACGGGCACAGCCCGCCCCGGCCCGGTGCCCCACACGACCCCATCCGCCGCCCATCCGTGTGCAGACAGCAGCAGCAGCAGCAGGCAAACCCCCACCGCAGCCCCCCCAGCCCCTCAAAAATGACGCCCTCGCCCCGGTCGTTTGACCGCGGCTGCTCTCAAACCGGGCGGGCGCCGCGGGGAGACCAACTTTTTGAACACAGCCGCCGGGAGCGCGCAGCGGGGGGGGGGGGGGGGGGGGGGGGGGGGAGGCGACCGCGAGCGCCACCCCCCGGCACGCACCCTCCCGCGCCCGCTGGTTTGACCGCCTGTCCACCGTGTGCGGACGGGACGGGAGCGAGGGGTGTGCGCCCGCGACGGGCTCCACTTCCACCCCCCGCCCCCACACGCCTCAAGACGCGCAACCCAACCCCCCGCCCCCCGCCGTCCCCCCCCGCGCCGCTCCCTGCTTCACGCTCCCAACCACCACCACTCCCCCTTCCCCCCCCCCTCTCGTCTCGCGTCGCCAACCGCCCCCCCCCCCCCCCCCCCCCCCCGTTCTGCGCCGCCACGCGACGGTTGCCGTTCTCGCGCCGCCCGCCGCCCGCCGCCCGCCGTCCGCTGCCCGCCGCCGCCGCCGCCACTGCCGTGGGTCTCCTCACTACCCCCACCACGCCGTTGGTAGCGGCCTGCTTGGTACCCTGATTCGTCCCCGCCGGTGCGGCGGCTGCGGTGGCGGGGGTCGCCGCGACACGGAGGAGGGGAGCCGCCGCTTGTCGCGGGGGCGCGACCGACTGGCCACGACGACGACGACGACGACGACGACGACCGGTACCGACGTTGCCGTTGGGGCCGGCCCGCCCAGAGGCTGCTGCTCTGCCTCTCCCCACCCCGCGGCCGGGCGCTGTCGGTGCGCTGGCCCCACGCGGGGTGGCCGTTGCCCCGGTCCCCCGGGGGCCGCGGCGCGGTCGGCCACGGCCGGGCTGCTTACCGCCCACGGCTGGTCGTTGCGGGCCGCGGAGGCGGCTGGCACCACGTCGACCACCGGCTGCCCGTTTTGGGCGGCGGCCGCCGGCAGTGCCCGGTTGCTACCTTTCGGGACATTAATCGTGTTGGCAGAGGCGGGCTGCTGCCCGGCCGCACGTTGGCCGTCTGCTGATCATTGCCGACTGAAGACGGTCGCGCCGCTGCCTGCCGCTTCCCACCGCCACCGGGCGTCTTCATTTGTCGAGCGAGTGCTCGAGCGGGGCCATTGGCGCGTGGTGGGTGCGCAAACTGGTGCGTGACTGCAAGGGCGGTTCTTGTCTGCCTCCTCACCCACAGGCGCCCCCCCGCTTCCTGAGCTGCATCCCGGTTGTGTTTTTTGCAACCCACGCCGACCCTCCGTTCCTCTGCCTGTCGCACCGACGCCGCCAGCCACTCGCTCTACCTCGAGTCGGCCCGCGTCTGCTGGGGTGGGGCGGGTGCGCAACCTGGGGCGTTGCCACAAGTAGCGGGCCCCGTATGCGCTACCCATACGCTGTCGCCGCTGCCTGAACGCCTACCGTGTTGATTGTGCCCCTGCGCGCGCCCAGTCTTTCTGGCCCATTGCCTGCCCCACCCACGCGGCGGTCTCCCCGCTCTGCCCGCGCGCGCTCCCCCTGCTGGTTCTACTTATCCGCGGACCTCCGTTGGTGCGCCCCCACCGCCGCCGCGCTCCCTGCTCCACTTTTGTCCTTAGGACGCCGTCCCGGTCTCCACCTTGCCCTGCCCTGGCCTCTCCCCCTCCCGTATCCTTGGGAACATCCAACGCGGCGTCCACCGCTCCCCCCCCCCCCCCCCCCCCCCCCCCCCTTCCTTCCTGGTGTACCCTTCCCCGGCGCGACTTGCCTCGTACCTCTACTGCCTGGCGCAGGCGCGTCCCGGCACCACTACCCCTCGCCCGCCTTGCGCCACCGCGGCCCCGACGGCCGGGACGTCATGGCGCGCCCCCCACCCTCTGTCCCCGCGTCGCTCCACCCGCCCCTCCCCCCTCTACCTGGGCCCCTGTCGGCCGAGGCGAGTGCCGCGCGGGCGGCGGACTGTGCGGCCATCGAGTCGATGGTCTACCAGGAACGGGGCGGGGGGGGGGGAGGGCGGGGGGCGGGCGGCGCTGATGCGCTCTTGATTCTCGCAGCGTACGTTTTGGCCTTGTCCGCCCCTGACCGCTTGCACCCCGCTTGGTTGACTTTTTTTTTTTTTTTTTTTTTTTTTTTTTTTTTTGTCTAGTTCGGTTCCCATCTCTGGTGGCGTGGGGGGGGGGGAGGAGGTGGCAGTCGGTGAGCCCGATGACGGCTGTGTCGGTCCCCCCCTGCCACTGCGGCATGCATTTTTGCGCTCAGGCCAGAGGGCGGGGGGGGGGGGGGGGGGGGGGGGGTGGCCGGTATCACCGTGGGCTCGAGCGGGCGGCGCCTCGGCGGCGTAGCAGGTAGTCGGCGCTCGTGGCGGTGGCGGTCGCTGGGCTGACGGCCTGCCGGCCGGGCGGCGGCGCGATGGCGGGTGCCAGGGGGCGCGTCAGGGGCGCTCGCCAACCGCGACCGCGACGGCCACCGCCACCGCCACTGCCACCGCGCACTGTGGCGGACATTGGCGTCACCACCACCACCACCACCACCGCCAGGAGCGCGGCTGCCGGGCCATCCCGGCCCGTGGGCGTGGCGGGCAGGCCGCCCCGTTGGCGCGGACGCCGTCTGCCCGGGCGACGGGGCGGGGACGGGGGCGGGGACGGGGGCGGCCACCGCTCTCCATCCGCCCCCCACCTCTGGCGTCACAATTTTGGGCGCATTTGCACACTGCCGCGATCGAGGGGGGGGCGGCGAGCGCGGGCCAATCGGCGGCTTTGGGCCGCTGGGCCGCCACCCGCCCGCCTGCCCTCGCACCCGCGTGCGCGCGCGGTGGGGCGTGCACCCAGCGCGTCTCTGTGCGCGTCGCGCGCAAGCCGCGGCTTGGCCGGGGTCGCGTTCAACACGGTGGGGCGCCCAGGGCGGCTGGTGCACGCGCCGCTACCCCCCTGCTGCCCCCCCGCCCGTCTCGCGCCCCTCCCGGCACCCGCCCCTTTGCTCTTCGCCCTCCCCGTCGCTACTCGTGCCGAGTGGCCTGCCCCCCCCCGGGCGCCGTTGCTCGCGCCGGCTGCGCGGTTCCCCGTGGGGGTGGAAGGGGGCGAGTGGAGGAGGGGGGAGTGAGGGGTGGGGGGGGGGAGCGGCTTGTGACCCTTGGTAAGGCCTCCGCCATGCAACCGTGCTGACGTCGTCCCCCCTACATTGTTTTTATTGTTGTCGCTGTTGGTGGGTGGGGTTGTTGTGTGTGTGTGTCTGTGCGTCTGCGTGCCTGGTGGTCGTGGCGGTTTTTTTTTTTTTGGTGGGTGACTGCCGGCGTCTGCAGGGCAGGGGCTTTGGACAGCGCCAAAAACTCGCCGGTGCGGCCGTCGCCAGCGCGCAGGGGCGGGCGCCCTGCCGGCGGTGGTGGCGGCGGCGGTGGCGACGGCGCCGCTGGCGCTGGCAGCCCGGCGTTTAGCACCGCCAGCCGGGGCGCCAGTGCCCACGGGTGGGCACCTGCGGTGGCTGCGGCGGCGGCGGCGTCAGCGGCCGGTCGAGCCCCTGCCAGTGGTCGAGCACCCGCCAGTGGCCGGGCGCCCGCCAGTGGTGCCGGCGGTGCCGGCGGTGCCGGCGGCGGCGCCGGTTTTGTTGGCGGGGCGCCGCCCCCGCCGTGGGGCCGCCGGGAGCGGCCGCCGCCGTCACCGCTGGCGCCGCCGCCACCCAAACGCCGCGCACGTGCGGTGGCCGGCGGCATGTCCTCTCCCGCTTCTTCTCTGACGGCAGCGGGGGCTGCAGCGGTGACGGCAGCAGCACCACCACCACCTCCAGCGCCACCACCGCCGCTGTCGGCGCGGAGGGGAATGGCCGCCGCCGGCTCTGCCGGGCGGGGCGGGCGCCCGCGGAGCGTGTCGACGGGTGCCCGCGAAGGCAACTGGGCGGGGATTACCGCGACGCAGGGGACGTCGACGGCGATGCGGGGGATGGTGGTGTTCAAGGAGGAGACCCCCATGGGAGCGGCGGCCGCCGCGGCGGCGGGGGTGTTGACGGCAGCCGGCGGCGGTGGAGCGGGGGGCGCCGGGGGCGCTGGGGGCGTGGGGTCGGGTGGTGGTGGCGGCGGCGGCGGCGTTGGCGGCAGTGGTGGCGGCGGCGGCGGTGGGGGCGCTGGCGCTGGCGCTGGCGCTCATGGCACCGCGCGGCGGCCCCCCCCTCCGGGGCCCACCGTGTCTGTCACGGGCCGTGGGTGCCACTGCAAAAACAGCAGGTGCCTCAAGCTCTACTGCGAGTGCTTTGCGGCGGACGGGGAGTGTTCGGCCATGTGCCAGTGCCAAAACTGCCTCAACCGGGAGGCCACCCACGCGACAGAGCGTGCCGCCGCGCGGGCGACGGTCCTCGAGCGCAACCCGATGGCGTTTATGCCCAAAGTGCGGCCCGCGACGGGGCTATTATTTGGTGGTGGCGGCATGGGTGGTGTCGCCGTTGGTAGGGGCGGCGGCCCAGGCGGGGTCGGGGGGCTCGCGCCGGGAAGCCAACACCACAAGGGCTGCAACTGCCGCAAGAGCGCGTGCCTCAAAAAGTACTGCGAGTGCTTCCAGGTGGGCGTTCGCTGCTCGGAGCTGTGCCGTTGCGTCAACTGCCGAAACCGGCCACTGTCGCCCGAGGAGGCGGCCGCCGCTGCTGCGGCTGCGGCGGCGGGGGTGGCCGTGACACCGCGAGCGGCTGGGCCTGCTGTCAAGGCGGCAGGGGGCGGCCGCTCCCGCAAGCGCCCGGCGGGGGGGGTGCGCCAGGCCGCTGTGACACCACACCCGCCGCTGCCGCCACCGGGAGTTCGCGTATCGTCGGCAAATGGGGCGGGGGCGCTGCCGCTGCCTCCCATGCGAGCCCCTCCGCTGCCTGCGGGGAGACTGCAGGCCATGCCGCCACCACCCCGGCAGGTGGCGGTGCGCCCCGAGGTGGCGGCCGCCGCATCCGCTGCGGCCGTTGCCCGCGTCTTTGCCGACGGTGGCGGTGACAACAGCGGTGGCGGTGGTGGCGGCGCCCCCGGCCGGCCAAGTCCACCCGTGTGGCATGGCGGCGGCGGTGTCGTGGCCCCGCCACCTGCCGGCGGTGCGGCCGACGTGGCGTTCCCGACCAAGTCCGTAGACTGGGCCGTGCTGCTTTTGCAAGGCATGCTGCAGGGCGGGGGCCCTCCCCCCGTGGTACCCCCACCGCGACGTCCTGATTCAGTGGCGGTGCTGTATGGCGACACCGATGATGGGCTGGGGGGCGCAGTTGGCGGTGGCGGTGGTGGTGCCGACGACGTGGCCGCTGCTGCTCGGAGAGAGCGGGTGATGTGGCTTGCGCGCGCTGATCGCGGAGCGGCGCGGGTGTTTCATCGGCTGCTTAAGGAGATGCGGCCAGATGGGGAAGGCAGGGCAGATTGAGGGGCTGGGAGGAGCAGGGGGGGGGGTACACTATGGGCTGATGGGCGGAGTGGGGGTGAGCGGACATGGCTTGCGGGACAGCGCGAGGACCAGACGAGGGGCGCCCATTGGGGTAGGGCAAGTTATCCTGGTGGGGAAAGGATGGTTGAGCCCCCGGGAAACACTATATCATTCTATGCATGTATTAGGCACAAGTCTTTCCCTAAGCATGACGTTTAAGTCAGCTCCCGCCCCAGTCTATAGGAGTTAGAATCGTCCCATTCGTGGATATACTGGACAGGAAAGGTAGTCTCATCTACGTGAAGTTCATGACGAAGAGAGGTGCCTACAAGTCATCCTGTCCATTGAACTATTTACTGTCAACCAGACGCATGCTGGATGCTCCTGCCGCTTCGCCTGCAGCATCTCGTCGGATCTGAACCTGACGAAAGCCCGAGCCCGGAACGCCCGGGTGTCTGCTCGACATATGCGCGTCCCGCCGCGTTCGGACAGCCCGGCGTCGAGTCGGGGCGTTTCTCGGGAGCGCATCCGAGACGTTCTGTGCAACCGAACCGTCAGTGCTGGATAGTGGCGTCACTGGCGCGTTCTTTCATTACAGATGCTCCCGAGGACAGCATACGTCATGTTCTCTGCTCTGGTGTACTCTCAACGTCGTTCCGTTATCGATTCGTTGTCTCATTGAGAGGGTTTCCTGGGCGTTTCCTGGCCTGCAATGTGTATTTCCTGGGCCAAATAACCAGCATAAAAACCGGGTTATTGTCCACAGGAAACGGTCCGCGGCCGACGCCGCCGACGCGGTGCCGACCGCGATCGCCAGCTCAGGCTGAAAAGTCGCGCACCAGCTGGCACCGCGTGGCGGCGTGGCGGCGCCGCGCCGCGGTGCCGGCGTGGCGGCGTGGCGGCGTGGCGGCAGCGGTGGCTGTGGAGGCGGCAACGGAGTCGGCTGGCCTCCGCCCCCACCCATCAGCAGTAGCACCACCCCCACCTCCACCACCACCACCACCAACCCCACCACCGACCACTGCCGACGGCGCGCCGCCGCCGCCGCCGCCGCCGCCACGGCGCCGGCCGCCCCCCCCACACGTTGCGGACGGCGGTGGCAGCGGTAGCGTCGGCGGGGCGTGTCGCCACGGCACCGCGGCCCGCGCCGGCCGCCCCCCCCACACGTTGCGGACGGCGGTGGCAGCGGTAGCGTCGGCGGGGCGTGTCGCCACGGCACCGCGGCCCGCGCCGGCCTCCCCCGGCTGCGTGGCCGCGGCGGGCGGCCGCCCCCCGCCCCACCAGTGGTGGTGGCGGCGGCGGCGGCGGCGGGCGCGGGGAAGGCCCGGGAGAAGGCGGGGGCGGGGGGCGCCCGTCGACGCGGCCCAGTGGATTGGGCCACCCGCACGGAATCTCTCCACGCCTCGCTCCGCGCAGTGTTCCTCAGGAACGAATTCCGGCAAGTGTTGTCCTTTGACGTGGGCGGCAGATACGAGATCATCTTCGCCTCGAAAGATTGGATAGCGGCGCGAGCAGAGGGACGCCTCGAGGAATTCGAGGAGAGGGCGTCGACGGGCGTAAACAGAGATGCAACGTTGCTGCCCGGCCCCAGTCCGGAAGCTGGATCGAATGGGACCCCCGGTGTGGCACCAGCTCCGGCGGCTGCTACTGTGGGCGACGCACCGGGAGGGGGGTTACGGGACGCGGTTCAACCTGTATCGGTTGGGGTCGCTCCACCGGTGGACGCTGCGGATGCTGCACCATCGGCGGACGGAGTTGCTGCTCTACCAGCGGCGATCAACGCTGCGGCTTCTTGGGAGGCTGCTGCTACGGTTGTCGAGCCTGGATCATTGTCACGGTACGTGGCTGGGGCGACGGACCGTGCTGCTGCACCGCCGGCCGGGGCTGCACAAGGAGCAGCTGGTCCTTCACGGCGTGTGGGGGGAGCTGTAGGTGCGGCTCGTACCGCTGATGCCGCCGGTGCCGTCAGTGCGGCGGGTCTCGCAGGTGCGGCGCGTGCCGCAGGTGCCGCGGGTGCGGCGGTTGCCACGGGTGCGGCAGGTGCCGTGAGTGCGGCAGGGGCTCCAGGTGCCCAACGTGCCGCGGGTACCGCGCGAGCGGGGGGTACGGCTGGTGATGCTGGTGCCCGACGTGCCGCGGGTACCGCGCGAGCGGGGGGTACGGCTGGTGATGCTGGTGCCCGACGTGCCGCGGGTACCGCGCGAGCGGAAAGTACGGCTGGTGATGCTGGTGCCAGAGGTGCAGCGGGTGCCGGAGGTGCGGCGGGTGCCGCAGGTGACTCGGATGCCTCGGCTGAACAGCGGAGCCCGGTGCTGACTCCTATCGCTCCGATGGAGTTCACCCCCGTGTCCCCTGACATGCACCACCTGTTCCAGCTGGCCCTTGACTCCGGCCATGTGCAAGGTGGGCCGGAGGACGGCGAGACAGTGGAGTGGTCGACGTTGCAGGAGTCTGCCCCCACCCGGTTCGTGATGTTATGTACCTTCACATGCAACCTGGAGCTGGAGAGCCAGTCACTCCGCCGGCCATGTGGGTCGTATCGGTCTGATAACTGGATCGTTGCTGCGTACCCGGGCAAGGGACCGACAGAGGGCGACGCAGCTGACCTGAACTGATGTTATTATGCCGTGCTATGGTGGTTGTGGAGGGGGGTTTGAATCTGGGGCGGCTGCCTCGTGCACGAGGGTTTCGTCTTGTGGGCTTTTTGTCATGAGAGTGTGTGTCGTGTGAGGACGCGGCGGAGATGGAGCTTTTTTGGCGTCCTCTGTCCGTTGTGAGAGTGTCTTTTGTGTTTATGGGTGCTCCGGGAATGGGGGCTCTCTTGTGTCGAGGGTCGGCCGTGTGCGTGTGTAGCTGGCCTGTGTGGAGGCGCCAGAGCTCGGGTTGCTCCCGTGCGTGCAGGCTGCGAGTCTTTTTTTATGTCGCGGGCTCGAAGAGTGGAGTAAACAGTAAGGGCTCTTCTCGAGGCAGTTGTCATAAGTTCGTTTGCGGGTGCATCACTCGGCCCGCGCAGTACGAACACACTAGCCACTGTTGCGCAGCCACTCCACAACCCCCACCCCCCTCTTGTATTCCCCCATGCTTGTCCAACCCCCCACGCTTCTTCCCGCCGGGGCGCCACTGCTGCCGAGATTACGCCGCCAGCCGGGCCTGCGGCCGCCGCCGTGCCTGCTGCTACCGTAGACAAGCCCGCTGCTACTGCCGCCATGCCTGCTGCGCCCGCCGCCACCAGAGAAGCCATGCCTGCTGCTGCCGCCGCCGCCAGCGAGCCCTGCCTGCTGCTGTCGCCACCACTGCTGCAGACGCCACCGCCGCAAAGGCGCCGCACGCCGCCGCTGCTGCTGCCGCCGCGAGCCGTGGGCTGGCCACGCGGGACAAGAGTCGTCTCGGCAGCCGCGGCCGCACCGCGGTGCTGGTGAGCTTGTTGGCTGCGGCGTGGCGCGGGCGGTACACGAAGAGGGTGAGTTGAGACAAGCAGGGGAGGTCGGGTGCGCACACGGCCAACGGACATGTGAGCAAGAACATGGGAAGACGAGGAACGTGCTGGGAATGCGGCAAGGTCGCGCAAAGATCCGTAACGATCGTCGCAGAGGTCTTGCTGTCGAGTGGAGCGTTGTGCAGGCCATGCCTAGAACGCTGTTAGATCGAGCGTCGGAACACACAAAAATGCATTGCGGGGCATGCCTTGCTGGAATTCGCAGTTTGCCAGACCCCGTCTGGGCAGTTCTGATGTTACAAGAGTGTCGGTCTCTGAATGAGTGCGCATGAAAAGTGGCGGACCCGCACACTCCGATGTTTGGAACGACATGGGCAACGTTCACGCTACCACGTCTGATGTCGGCTAGAGCCAAAACAGCGTCGAGACGAACTTTTCAAACGCGCCTTCTGCACACAGGAACAGCTGATTACACTAAAAAACGGATGCGCGCAGCCGATTGCAGGTTTCTAAGGAACATGGTCTTGGACCCACTGCGCAGGTCCGGCCGCGTATGCGCCATCCAGGCCAAGCTGGTCCGGGAGGAGACAAACTCCCTAAACGACGCCGCGATGGCCAGCATGGAGAGGTGTTCCACGTACTCCAGCTGGCCGGCCGCAAAAGTGCTTGGTCGGCTTGGCCACTGCGCCAGCTGGACGCAGACAAATGCACCGTTGTCCCATTTGCGCTCCTTGGCTTGGAATCTGGCCATGGTCTTCTTGGTCAGCTCCTGGAAGCGCTCTCGTCGCCGCCGTTGAACAGGTCGTCCACGAAGGCGCCGGTCATGCCCTGGAGCATTGCAGTGGTGGCCCGCTTGGCGAACATAGCGGGGTCGGAGATGAGGGGAACCATCCCCAAGTCGCCACGGAGGTGGGTCGACATTGTGTCACCCCAGTATTCCCCGCGTCACAAATGCCGTACAAGGGAAGGATGAGGAGAAGTACCTCATCGTCGGCCAGGCCGAACAGCCCCCGGTCGGCTGGGCGCGGGTCAAGGTAAATTTCCCGCGTGAACCCCTCCTGACTCTGAAGGTAGGCCTGCCTGGGTGATATCGTGGAATAAAATGCGGAAGTCGTTGTTGATTGAGGTCGATAGGATGATACGGGTGGAGCGTTGTCGCAGCGTCGAGGAGCTGTGCACTACGAAGGCCTTGGCCTTGTCCGACTGGCCCTGCGCCACGTCACGTGCCTTGGGCTGCTCCTCGGGGGTGTTGAACTCCTTGAGGGTGAAGACGAAGCGGCCCTTGATGACGTTGGCACCCGGCGGCAGGTCACACCGCTTAGTCTTGCGGAAGGCGCCACGGTCCTGCAACCCCTCCGCTTCCTTGCGGGCGGCAGTCCTAAACCGGGCGGTCTTAAGGCGGGCGTCGCCCGTCGGCACGTCCACGGTGAGGTGGATGGACGCGTGCTCGTTGGTAAGCCCGGGCATCTCCGGCACCTGATTGCGGTGGCGCAAGGCCTCGGTGCCGGCCTGGTGCACTTTGCATAGCAGCTGCTCGCCGCGGCTCGCCGCGCCAGCCCCGGCGACCGTGCCGCCGCCCCCCCCCCCCGCACCCCCTGGACGATGATGACGACGGGCCGCCTCCACGCCGTGCCCCCCCCCCTCGTCCCCTCCATTCCCCCACCCCCCCCTCCCCCGATGACGACGCGGCGGCCGCCGTGGCAGAGGCGGCGGCGGCGAGAGTCTCGCGCCCGGCCCGCGGACGGTCGTGTAGCGGGAGCCCCCCCCGGGCGGCGGCACCCGCCTGAGCGCAAGCGTCCCCCTGTGCAGCCGCACCCCACACGCGTTGCACAGGGAGCGCGGCTCATCCGCACCAGTGTACCACAGCGGCGTCGCCGTCGCCGTGCAGTGGACACAATTGAGGGCGGGGGGTCCCCGCCACCGCCACCCCCGCCGCCACCACCGCCGCCGCCGCTGCCTCCGCCACCACCAAGGGAGACGGATGCCGCGGCCGACGCAGACGCAATCGAGCTGCCGCCGCCCCCCCCGCCCCTGCGACCGGTCGCCTTGGCCGCGTTGGCCGCCGCGGGGGGGGCTCTTCATGCCGCGCGGGTGACCACGAGGGCGCGGCGCCCCGCCGCAATACCCCGCCGCCGTGCGCACGGCATTGGCGCCGTGGCGGCAGCGGCAGCGTCAGCGGCGACGGCAGCGGCGGGGGCGAGGCGGCGGGGGGGGGGGGGGGGGGGGGGGGGGCGGGGGCGGGCGCCGCGGGGGGGGGGGGGGGGGGGGGGGGGGGAACAAGCCGCCTCCCGCTACGCCGGGGCGGGCCGGCGGCGGCGGCCGGCACCGTCTGGGGGCCCAAACCGGCGCGCCCGCCGGGGCGACGCGCAGACGGCGGGGGGAGCGGTCTCCGGCCCCCCGGTACCGTACGTACCGTCTTCCGCGGGCTTGCTATACCCCTCCCCGCTCCGACCCTTACCCAAGCTCTCCCTCGCCGAGCTGAATCCGCTACGCTGGGAAGGGCACGAACACCACCAGCGACGCCGTCTCAAGAGCCGTCTCGGCCGCCGGCGACGCCGCCGCGGCTGTCACGGTGGATCAAGCGGCCCCGCCCCCGCCACGTGCATCCCCGCCGCCGCGGCCTTCACGGGGACCAACACCACCTCCGCCGCCACGCACACACCCCCGTCGCCCATCGCCGCCCCGTCCATGGGAGCCAGCGGGAGCTCTGTCACCGCCGCCTCCGCCTCGAGTGCCACGCACACACGCCGCCACGCCGTCCGTAACGTCGTCCCGCAGCGGCAGCTGGCGCAACAGCGTCTGTCTCGCCTGGCGCCAGCGCCGCCGCCGCCATTGCCCGCCGACGACGCGGTGGTCGCGCGGCTCTCGGCAACCGTGACCGGGGCGTGGCCGAGGCGGCGGGCCAGGTCGACCCCAAGACCCCACACTCCGCCATCCCAGTCGCCCGCCGTCGCCCGTGCAGAGGGCACAAGGAAGCGGCGTGAGTCCACCGGCCGCGTCGGTTGGCCAGTGCCGCTCGCCGAGACCGAAAACTAGGGCCGCCGTGCCTGCGGCGACGGTAGCGGTGGCGGCAGCGCCTCCGCCCCCCTCCAACTCTGAGGAATGTAGCTACCCCTATCGGGCCAACGGGGGGGGGGGGGGGGGGGGGGGGGGGGGGGGGGGGGGGGGGGCGGGTTGATTTGAGGCGTCGGTGGGACGGAGCAAGGCACGCGAGTGCGGAGGCAAAAGGATCGCTGTCGAGGACGGCACGGCTCGGTGGCCCTTCTAAACCGTATCTTTAGTATACACACGCGAACAAAACCCGCGATTGACAAACGCTACAACGAGACATCCGTCATCCTTAGCACTCGTTGGCGGCAAATGCAGCACGCGTGTGCATCAGAGCACTAGCAGGAGTGCGAAGAAGCGGCGGCGGTAACCATTGACGACCATCTAGTGCTGCTCGCGGCGGCCGGTTCTGTCGCCGTCGCGTGATGCGTCGTTGGGGTGTCCACGCCCCACGTACCGACGGCGCAGAGCCACCTCCGAAAGTGCACGTGCGCCTGCCGTGGCAGGCAGAGGCCCACGACGACGACCACTACCACTCCCAGGGGCGATACCGTACGGCCCCCACACGACGCTGCTGCTTGTGGCGGCGGCGTCCATGTCAAGCACCACGCGCACGGAGCGCGGATGCCAACAGTAGCTCGGCTGGTGGAACTGGTCGTGGTAGGTTGGGTCGGCGGGCTGCCTGGCGGTAGCATCCGCGTGAATGGTGATCGGCAACGTCCGCAGCGTAACGTGATGGAGCACCAGCGATGAGCGCGCCAGGTGATGAGCCTTCAGTGCTGGATTGTGGAGTCACTGCCGCGTTCTTACATCAGAGATGCCCCGAGGACAGCATACGTCATGTTCTCTGCGCTGGTGCACTCTCTACGGCGTTCCGTTATCGATTCGTTGTCTCATTGAGAGGGTTTCCTGGGCGTTTTCTGGCCTACAATGGGCATTTCCTGGGCCTAATAACCAGTCATAAAAACCGGGTTATTGTCCGCAGGATACGGTCCGCGGCCGACGCCGCCGACGCGGTGCCGACCGCGATCGCCAGCTCAGGCTGAAAAGTTGCGCACCAGCTGGCACCGCGTGGCGGCGTGGCGGCGCCGCGCCGCGGTGCCGGCGTGGCGGCGTGGCGGCGTGGCGGCAGCCGTAGCTGTGGAGGCGGCAACGGAGTCGGCTGGCCTCTGGCCCCCACCGCCACCACCGCCACCACCAACCCCACTCTCGGCACACACCAACAATGCGCGGCTCACAGCCCCCCCGCCCCCCCCCCACCCCACCCCCCCCCCACACACCCACCCTCTACCCCCACCCCCACCCCCACCTCCGCCCCCCGCACCCACGCGGATCCACAGAGGTGAAGTGATCTGATAGCAAAAACTCCTAGATATACTTACTTCTTAATTCTCCGAGTACTTACAGAACTCATACTGCACTCAGGCAGACCGACCACAGCGACGGGGTCGCGTTATGTACGTAACATGATGCCAAGAGATCTCACCGGGCCGCGACTATTTTCATGAGGGTTCGCCAGCATCGCGAACGGTACACACTGAAACAGTCGGACGGAAATGTGGCTTATCTATCAACTAAGAAGTGGTCCTCGCCATCAGTTGAAAAAGTAACCTGAACACTATCATATGATATGGTGGCGTGATTCATCAAAAATCGGATCACGTCATCGATCGCACGATTTCGTATGTGGGAATGGCACTCGTGAACAAAGTTTGTGTTCTTGTCTATCACGATCTCATTGGTTACCGACATGCCCCGACAGCGGTCGAGGTCACTCGCACCCGTCTTGTTATGTACATAACGGGGCGCTGCGCGGCACTCGCAGGAAATATATTTCAAAGTACACGCACAACTGATAAAGTAGACGGTGTTGGTCACTTAAATGTTGACAATTCTTCTCAAATACTGTGCAATGGGTTTGCCAAGGTGGTGTATCGCGGTTTCACTAGACGGCTTCCTTTGCCCTTGCCATGGCGGGGTGGCTGCGCCGCACGCCAGTCGGGCGTACGGGTGCCGTTGTCGACCGGCGTTGGGCGTACGTACCGGTGCTGTTGTCGACCGCCAAAGTCGCGACGGCCGCCCGCCTAGACATGCCCAGTCCATCCACCTCCCCCACCCTTTTTGCCACCACCCCCACCATCGCCGCCGCCTCGGTAGTGACGGGCGCGAGCACGTGCCCGCGCCAAGCGGGTGGTTGCCGATCCCCATCCGCGTGCTGTCCCGTTTAGAGACGGTCGGCATATACAGGCCGCCTCAGTGCCCGGTCACCCTTTTCGCCGGTACGGCTGTTGGGGCGGTGACAGTGGCGACGGGACAGCAGGTGCTCCACCCACTCGCATCGGAGGGGCCATGTATAGTGTGGCACTGTGGCTGATGTTTTGGCCGGCCGTTGGCATGCAAGTATGCTCGTTTTTCCACGACCACAATGACCCCTTTTTCTAAATCTACACACGACAACCCGTCATGGCAGGGGACCACAGAGAACATCTGGACACGCAAACACAAGGCCACCCGACCCGCAGGACAAGCAAACGTTGACGCACAGGCGGTGCCAGCCCACCTACTCACGAACCCCTCCCCCTGCTGCCAGGGCACGCACTCGGCTACCACATGCCCGCCTCGTGTACACGAGGCGTGCCAGCCACTGCTGCCACCACCTCCGCCACCACTCGACTACATGCTGGCGGGGAAGCCCTCACCAAAGCTCATGGGGGGGGGGCGGAATGATAGGCACCAGCGCCACGCTAGGCATCACGACGTCCGCCAGCACGTCCGAGGTGCAGGGAAGGCCCGGGAGATCCACGCTTTCCCGCAGGTACACACGGCCAGCGCCGCCCTCTGGGCGGTACTCGCAGCGCAAGGCGCGCCGCTCGTCTAGGGTTTCCCCGAGGAATGCCTCCACCGCGTACTGCTCGATCCACAGCACGCGTAGTAGCTCGAGGGCTGCCCCCAAGACGTGGCGCAGCGTGTCGTCCCCGTTGCACAGCACCGCATAGTCGGCGTCGGCGAGGATGTCCACCAAGGCTTGAGGGATGAGCCACAGAATCTGTTTCGATACGACGGACCCCGCCAGCACGACGGCAACGCTCAGCAGCCACGAACTGGACAAGGCGGCTGCGGCCCCATTCTCAGGCCGGTCGGACTGTAGCAGACTACCGCGGAGGGAGACGACGTTGTGGAGTGCCACGGGCATGCCGTACGGAACCTCCACCTGGTACCACCACAAGGGAAGCGCCGGACACAGGTCAGTGAGGTTGTCGTGCGACATGGACACACACTCGACCTGGGAGGCACACACCAGTACCCGGTGCTTGCGACGGAAGAAGCGCTCGAGGTGGGCGGCACTCTCCTTGTTCTCGAGCGCCTCGTGGACCGCCGTCGGGATGTCGCCTGGGTAGTTGTCCGGGTCAAAGGACGGCAGGGCACCTACCGGCAGGTCGGCCTTGTCGCAGACGTGCTTCATGACCATCAACTCCATCCGCTCTGACGGAGTGTGCAGGAACAGCCCGTCGGTTGCCACGCCATTGGACGGTACCGGCGCGGCCAAAGGAAAGAGGGACGTGAATAGCGACCACGCAAAAAAGGCGACGTTCGTCGGCAGAGTCGCCCAGCGGTCGCGAGCACGGCAGTCGCGCAGGGTCGCGGTCCACGACGGGCCGCGAGCGGCGGGGGGGGCGGCCACCAAGGGCATAGCAGGAGAGCTGGGCGCGTCTTTGTTCTCCATCAGGGCCGCGTGCCGGGCGGCAGGCACAGGCGATGTGGGGGGGGGGGGAGTGGGGGGGGGGGGGCACGCGGGGAATCAATTGAGGGGCGGGGGTCGCGGTGAGGCGGGACTGGGGAACAGGCGAGAGGTGCCTGGACGACAGGGGTGGAGCACACTCGTGAGGCCCGCCTGTCTCTTTGCCGTGAGGGCGTGTGCGGGGCGGGCGGGCGGTGGGGGAGCCTGCAACGACCCCGTGGCGAGGCACACCCGCGGCAGGGCTTTAATAGCCCGCGGGGATAGAAAGGGGTGGGGCAGGATTGTGATGGGGGCGCGGCGGCCCTGGCGGGTGGGTGCGGGGAAGGGCACAACCACCAACAGTGTGGGTGCGGGTTGGGTTGAGTTGGAGGTTGCCTGAGCACAGGCGTGTGTCACAGAGAGCGCGTCCGCAACGGCGGATCGGCTACACTAGCGCCCCTCCAGGAGCACGCTCCTCGACCACGCACAGCACCCTCCCGTGCGTGACCATTTTTTTCACGCCACGCGTTTGTCCACCTTTCCTGTGGGCCCCGCCCATGGTGGAGGGAGGAGGGGAGCTGCAGGGCCCGGGCACGCCCGCCCGCCCCATGCGCTGCAGGGTGCTGGCCCCGGCCGCCCCCAATACTAGTCAAGCCCCCCCTTCACCTGCCATGGGCGGCTGGGGATTAGTGCGAAGCCGCGCGCCCCCGGCGCCGCGAGGCACATACAGTACCTGGGCCGTCCGCAGTGCTCGACAAGCGCACCCATCATTCGTCACGGGCAAAAAAAACCGGGACGGGGTGCGCCTCTAATGACGGTTGAGAGAGAAGGGCCGGGCGGGGCGCTCTCCGGGAAGCGTCTAACCCCGGGGGCGAGTTGTGTGTGGGTGGGGGTGGGGACCAGGCCGCCCCAGGCGGCTGAGGCGACATTCTCTATGTGTGTGCAACGCCCCCCCCGCGACAAGGGCCAGCACTGTGTGCCCCCCACTGCAGCCGGGCCCCACATTGGTTGGCAGTATCGGCGATCGTGACCGTGTCGCCGCTGAGGTGCACAGAGATGCGATTTGTGGCCGTGTGCTCGTTTTTACTGTGCGCATCGCGACGCGCGCTCGAGCCGCGCGCATGTGGACCGATTGACGATCCACGTACAGTGTGCGTGTTGGGCCTGTCCACAGCCTCCCAGGACGCGGGTGCGCGGGTGGCCTGTGAAGCCGCGTTTTTGGACGGTGCATGGGAGAGCGGGTTCCAGAGCTCCATTGACAACAGACTCACGCGAGACCAGCACGGACGCTCGCCCGATGATGTGGAAGCAAGCGCTGCTTGCTCGGACACCCATACTGTACGCGACCCCCCCCCCCCCCCCCCCTTGTCAGTCGTAGGCGGGCGTGGGAGCGTGCCCCGGACGCCCCTTTGCCTTTTCCAGGGGCCCCGTCCCACAGAGACGGGTAATTTCGTACCATCCAATCAGGGTGTGGCTTTGCTTTTCACGTGGCGCGTCTCGTCGCCCGCTGTGGTGCACCAGGGCAAACGGGGGGGTACAATTTTGACGCGGGTGCCACACCAAGCCGTTGTGGTAACAGGCCTCGGACAATGCACACGGGCGGTACCACCTGCCGATGGACACGTGGGGCACGGGGAATCGCGGTTTGTAGATACGACCCTCACCCACCCATCAGCCGCTGCTGTGGTCCCCGGGGATGGGGGGCGGGCACCCCCCCCCCCCCCCCCCCCCCTCCCGCTCCCCCCCCCCCCCCTCCCGCTCCCCCACGCTTCCCGCCCCGTCCCGCCCGAGGGCCGCCTTGCTTTGCCATCACGGCATGATGTCGTCGAAATTATTTACACACGGTGCGGACGCACGGCCCACACAACCCCCGACTCCACCCCACCCTTCGGCCCTGCGCGTGTGCCCGGCCGATGACATTTAATCAGGAACGGACCAACTTTTTCGCTAGAAGACGCCGTGTCCGGCTGGGCCCCTCCACCCCGCCCCGCCTCCACCCCCCCCACCAACGTCGCCGCCCCGCGCACTCCCTCCCACGGACCTAACCGCCCCGCCTGTGCAGTCACAGCCCGGCCCCGCCACCGCCATCACAGCCCGACCCCGCACCTCGGAGGATCCCCCGTGGCGGTGCGCACGTCCTTGACCGAGGGCGAGACACGGCTGGCCATTTGCGACCACGATACGTAACTCTCGACTACACCGCGCTCTCGCGATGCGCGGCAGGCTGTTGCGCGGTCGTCGCCGCCCATGGAACGGCTGGCAGCGTAACGGCCTCGTGCAGGGGAGCATCAGTGTAGGGATGGTAAATCTGGTCCGGACAACGTCACGGAATGAATTCCCATTGGCTGAGAGACTGGATGCAGGTGGCACCCAGCTGGGCCCTCGCCCGCCCCAGTCGGCTGATCTTCTACCGCTGTGCTGTAGCATATCCCAAACCAGGACACCGCATTGGCCGCTGAGGAGGCCATGCACGCACAGTGTACTGTGCTGTATGTACAGGTCACCTCGTTGGAAATCCAGTCCAAAAAAAAAAAAACAAAAAAAAACAAGACAGCACTTGCTCGGATTTCTGGCTGGGGCTCCCCGCGCCTCCGTACATACAGTACTGTAACCTCTGTTGACCTCCGCGTTTCGGTCCACCCCCTACACCCCGCGAAGACGTCAACAGGAGCTCCTCGCCTGTGCGGGTCTAATATTTTTATTTAGCGGCCACGGCGATCATTGCTCGTCCTTCTGCCTCTCCCTTTGCGCGCTTTGACGGTCCATGGGGGACCTCGTGGACCATCTGACGGACGCAGGTTCCTATGTAAACACTATGAAACTGGTGATTCTTTGGCCAGTCGTATTTACCCGCCGTGGTCAGATTGTCCCGCGAGAAGGATACAGTGCCAGCGCCTCACGGCCATCCCGAATACCGACAAGTCATCCGCGGTCAGGCTACGTACCGACACCCCCCGGCGAAAAAAATGGACCAATCAGACTGCGACTAGGACTGGGGCGACCGTGCAAACGCTGACGTGGTGCTGGACGGATGCTTGCTTTGTGGAAAGGGTGCCAACAAGGTGCAAGGCGAGACGACAGACGCGATCATCCTGCCGGATTATATATCCCTATTGTCTTTGTGGCTGTGTCCCCTGTCCCTGGTACATTCCCTGTGTGCCCTGTCCGTGCGCCGCGGGGGGGTACTCGTGACGATGCCGCGTCGGTCCATCCATACCGCCAATGGTGGCGCCCTGCACGGTGCCGTCGAGACGTTTGTGCTCGTGCTGCGGTTTTTTGGCCTGCTG
This sequence comes from Pyropia yezoensis, assembly GCA_009829735.1. Classification (NCBI taxonomy): domain Eukaryota; phylum Rhodophyta; class Bangiophyceae; order Bangiales; family Bangiaceae; genus Pyropia; species Pyropia yezoensis. The sequence continues at coordinate 43,421,824 of CM020618.1, forward strand.
ACGGGCGCCCCCGGCGCCGCCTCCTCCCACGACCTCAGGGCGGGGAGGAGCCGTAGCGGAATGGCTGCGGCGGCGATCTTTATTGCCCTTGAGTGGGACAACACGTACTCTGTTCCTGGCCGTCTCAACAACCCCCGGCCGGCGGCGCGGCCAGAGCCTGTGGCCGCCCAATATGTACCGACTGCCATGCTTATTGCCTGTAGGGCCGCTTGTGACCGCCTGCAGGGATCGGGTCTGACACCCCGAGGGGCGGCAGCCGACGAAGAGCCCCTGCGGCTGATCTCCTCTGTGGTGGCACTCAACGCGGCCGACGGACTCGCTGTTGCGGTTGCGGAGCTTGCCCTCCGGGCGGTGTGGCAAGACGCTCACCCGCCAGTGGCACATGTGGCACCGGCGTTCGCGGCGGACGTCTCTGCAATGCGACACTGTGTGGACGCTGCCAAGGCCCCTATCGGAGACAATGGGGACCCGCCCGCGTCGGCGCTGGACCCCCCCGCCGGCTTGTTTAGTGCGAGTGGGTATCCCGAGGGGGATTATTTCTCGAATGTCCCATTGTAGGAGGTCCACGGCGCCGGCACTGTGTGGGTGGTTTGTCTGTACGACGGGTACTGGGTGTCCGTGGGGATGTATCGGCGGCTCTTGTACAAATTGTTTTCCATCGCGTTGTCCATCGCGTGTCCAGGCCCCCACACGGGTGCCTGGGAAGCCCCTTGCGGGCGCCCCCCCCCCCCCCCCCCCCCCCCTCCCTCCCTATCTGGCGGCTACTGTACGCCATGGCCTCGTCGGGGTCCCCGGTCTTTTGTTTGTGGTCCATGGGACGGATACGGAGTACCCCAGACGCCCTCGGCCCGTGTGGAGGTCCCATTTCGAGGCGCAAGAGGGCAGTGACGGCCAAGCCCAAGCAGGACAGCACGGGCGCCTGGGCGTGGGCCGACGTGTCTGTCGCGTCGCCCATCGCGGCGCGGCAGCTCGCGTTGCGTAGCTGCGCGAGGACAAGAAGGTGAAAAAGTACTTGTCTGCCTGCCCCCCCCCCCCCGCAATGTGGCCCGCATTGGTGAGTAGGGCGCGTGGAAGATACGGTTTTTTGTGCAGGTGGTGGGCCGGGGGCACGCTACACAACGCCAACGCACGGTCGGCCAAGGACACGACCACAGACACAACGTGTAGAAGCATGGGAATGATCTATGCAAAACATGATACGCCTCCACCCCGCCCACATCTCTTTCACCATAGACAGAACATGTGGTCAAGTGTTGGCACAGAGGCGTTCCACACGCGACAAAGTAGCTCTCAGGGGTGGGGCATGAGAAATCGCCCCCCCCCCTCCCCCAAACAGAAAAGGCAGCATCCTTTACATGCTTACCGCACACACGACCAAGAGAGTCGTCGTGTGAGCTCCCGTAGGCGCTCTCCAAACGGGCGTTTCCCGACACGGCGTGGATGTACCGGGTGATGCACGGCACAGGGTCAAAGACAAAAGAAGGCGGAACAGGTTTCTTGGGCCCTTACGTCCACTATCGCCCCCGTGTGCTGCGCATGGCCAGGCGCAGACTCCGGCGACGGGACGGCGGGGAGGCTTCCGGGACCGCCGCCCCCTCAACGTGCTGCCCCGTAGCCTCTCCCGCGACAGCGGCCGCTGTCGCGGTGGTGCCAGCTTCCGAGACGAGGTGCATGTCAGGGTACTTAGTGACAACGGCCAGGTCCGCCGGGATACAAACCGCAGACGGCCGTGCACCCGTACCCGTGCCGGTGGGAGCCATTGCCGCGTCCACGCAACGCCGCATGGACGCAACGTCTGCGACGGAAACGAACGAAGCCGCGCGCACGGTGGGATGGGCGTCCTGCCACACCGCGCGGAGGGCCAGCTCGGCAATGGCGACGGACAGCCCCTCAGCCTCGTTGAACGCCATCAGAGAGTAGATCAGCCGCACGGGCTCTTGATCGGCTTCCGCCGCGTCCGCCGCCAGGCCACAACTCTGCAGCCGCCGACAGACGGCGCGACACGCAATGAGCAAGGCCGTGGGCACGTGCTCGCAGGCCACCGGCTGCTCCCGAGCCGGAGGGCGCCCGACACTCGCACGGGCAGCCACACAGTACAGGTTCTCCCACTGGACAGCCACGGCCACCGCTGCTAGGGCCATTCCGCCGTGACACATTGCCGCGGCGTCCTCGCTGATACGGGAAGCGGCGGCGCCGGGGGCACCCGTGAGCAAGCCAAAAAAGCGTAAGTAGTCTACAAACACATCGACAGCAAAGTGAGCCGCCCCACCATGAAGGCTGTGCGCCGCATGCCCCGGCATGACGGCAACGTTCCCCGGGGGGGCTGCTGCTCTCGAAAACCCGTCTCACAGGCGACACACGCACCGCACCGCCACCACCACCCGCCGACTTGGCCACCACCCCGGGAGGCGGGCGAGGGGGGGAAGGGCAAGGAGCAACGAAGAGGCCACGCGGCTGTGGGGCGGGGGCGCGGCTCGGGGGCGGCACGCCAGCAGCGGTGCCGGCGCCGTTTGAAAAACCGCGCCGACCGTGCTGGCGCGATCCGCCCCCCTCCCCCAACAGAGCCGCCGCGCCCGTGCTCCCCCCTACGGCCAAGCCGCCGATCCACCTCCCTGGCGACGCCCTTCCCCCCCTTCCCCCCCCCCCCGCCTCTCCCCCCCCGCCCCGACCAACCCTGGTCACCAACCCAGCCCAGACGACGATCGGGCAAGTCGCAAAGGAGGGTCGTGGTGGCGCGACGGCGTGGGTGGGCGGGCGTCCCGACAATGGCGCGTGGTGATGCGGCTTCACGGTGAGGGGGCGGCGTGCGTGCGGGCCGCTTCAATATACAGACATCGCTGGCAGGGCAGGGGGCCGGAACGAGTGTCGCATCTTGCCAATGCGAGACGTGTCCGCAGTTTCCATGGGCGACCCGACCGCGCTTACAGCAGGGCCGGACGGCGTCCAAGATCCCTCGATTAGGCAGGCCACGTGTGCTGCTCAGCGCTCAGCGTGTCCACGCACTTTGTAGCGTAGCCAGTCTGGACCTAATGTCGACCACTCTCGATGCGATCCTTGGTCTCTGTGTACTGCATGAGATGTACGACATACCACTTTGTAGAGGAGACTGGGGGGAGTCAGATGGTATTTTTCATTTTCTGAAGCCACTTGTTCTCTCTAAACTATGAGGAGGAAAGGCAAAAGTACCGTCAGTTATGTGCTCCCCAAAGTCGACCACGTCTTGGGGCCAATGGGGGCACCCGATGTGTGCTCACCGTCGCGGGCTGGGTGGGTGCCGGCGCGCGTGCGGGCGTCCTCTGCCGCCCGCCGGAACGGGACCGTTGCGCGCGCGGGCGCTTTGAGCTGCATTGCCGGCGGCTCGCCACTGGTGCGCCGTCGCGTTTTGGCTGTCCGCCGCGTCGCGGCGGGTGCTCGGCCACTTTCGGCCGGCGGTCGGGTGGCCGCGGGTGCTCGGCCGCTTGTGGTCTCTCGTCTGGTCGCCGCAGGTGCGCTGGTGCTTTTGGCTGGCCGTCGGGTAACTGCTGATGCCCCACCGCTATTGGACGGCCGTTGGTTCCTCGCGGATCATTCCACGACTCCTTTTTGGGCGGCCGTCTGGTTGCGGCGGGTAGCGGTGCGTGCCTGGCCGCGCTTCACCTTCTGGGTGGTCGCGGCGGGTTCTCGGCCTGGCTGTTCTGTCTGGCAGTCTGCCACGGGTGCTCGGCCGCTCCTGGCTCCCCGCCCGGTCGTAGCGGTTGAGCCGGTGCATTTCGCCACCCGGCTGGTCGCCGCTGGTTCCCCGCCGATGGGCCGCCGCTGGTGCGCCGCCGCGTTTGGCTGGTGGTCGGGTCGCCGCGGAGTACTCGGCCGTATCTGGCATCCCGCCCGCCCGGTCGTGGCGGGTGCGCGCGCGTCCTTGGCCTCCCGGCGGGTCGCGGCGCGTGCGCAGGCGTGCTTGGCAGGTGTGCATGGCAGAAGCCATGGACGAACTCCGTCGCCGGTCGACGCTGCAAGACTGCTGGGCTTCTCCCCAACGCATCCGCTGGTGTACCTCGCTCGTATCCTACAGGGGACGTGTGAGCAGGTGGCGTTGTGCACCAATCACGAGGTAACTTGTGCACAGAACAGACAGGACTGGTGCGTGGACACTCTCCCACCCAAGCGACCTATGCTCTCACGGTTCTGTCCACGGCGGGCGTGGTACCTCGTCCAGTGCACTGGCCATGCACCTCCTGCTACAACTGTGTGGGGCGCGGCCCGCGTATCCACACAGACACACACCGGGTAGAAATGTCGGATGGTTAATGATGCCGCTGCTTCGTTCTTGCTCAGTGAGCACAAGTGATCCAGGTACGCGTCCAGCATTCAAGTACTCACGTTGGACGCCACGTGGCATGAAATGCATACCACGATCAATTACTACGTGTTCCGACGTTCTCCAAGACAGGGAACCAGGGCGGGTCCGTGTTATGTACATAACGACACCAGTGCGTGTTGGTCCTCCAGGTCGCTCTTTGCGGCCGCACTCGTTTTGTACAAAACACAACCACATGAATCGTTCTTCATCAAACCGCGCAGAAATCCGTGCCGCATCATGCACCATCGTCATCGACTGCAAAAATGGGCACGATCGTCCGTATATTTTATGTCTGTCGATTTCGTTCGCAAGATCAGTCCGCGTGATTTGCCACCGAATAAACGGTCAAGCCGCCTCTGAACCACATTCATGTGATCGAGTGCCCGATCCGCTGTGTTGACAAGTCTTGGGGTTGGGGCCACTCGATCTGTGTCGCGTTATGTACATAACAGCACCCCCCCCCCCCCTGATCTTGACGGCTTCCTCCCCGTCACACTCGTCAGTGTAAGTCGCGATACTTGTTACCGTTAAATACCCCCTGAAATGGTTGTGTAATGGCATGAGCAGCTTTGTTTGTTGTTGATTTTTTCACACCCCACAAATCGTTTGTCGGAGGCGCTGGCGGGTCTTGTGAACAGGGCGCTGAGTGACACGTACAGTTGTGCGCGTCCCGTTCCTGTCCTCCACCAACCGCGCGGTGGCGGGTCTTGTGATGAGGGCGCTGAGTCACACGTACAGTTGTGCCGTCCGTTCCTGTTCACTCCGCCAACCGCCGTCGTCCTGCCGGACAGTTCCCCCTCGACTCGACGGACGTCCCCCGCCTTTCCACACCGCCTTTTTCCGGCTGCCGATTTTTTCCAGCCGAAGAACAATCCTTCCCGATTCCCTGTAGTCCTCGACGGCAACCTGAGCCTCTGGGCGGTTCGGGGGCATATCGACTGTGATGGACGCCAATGGTGGTGGCCATCATGACCACGAACTCGACGACGACAGCACCGGTAGCTCTGGATGCGGCCGTGTTGGTCACGACGGTGGTCCATACGGCGGATGCCCTCGTGTCGGTGTCAGCGGCGGTGGTGGCGGTGATGACCGCAACGGGGGTGGATCTGGTAGTGGTACCGGCGAAGGGCGCCGCCACCGTCCGTCCTATGGCGGTGATCGCAACGTTGGCAACGTGGACCGCGACGTCCCTCCTCTCTTGTCGTTCCATGGAGCTGGCTACGCGGCCTCGATTGACACGATGTGCGTGCATCGAGAGTTTGGTCGCTCCGCCCACGACCATGCCTTTCCTGTGGTGGACGGCTCTCATCGCCTGTACACGCTGCGGCGTATGCTGGTGGGGGCGGACAGTGCGCCCGCCCACGACCATGCCTTTCCTGTGGTGGACGGCTCTCATCGTCTGTACACGCTGCGGCGTATGCTGGTGGGGGCGGACAGTGCGCCCGCCCACGACCATGCTTTTCCTGTGGTGGACGGCTCTCACCGCCCTTAGCTCTCATCGCCTTTACACATGCAGAGGCTGGTCGCTGGTACAGCGTTTCTGTTGTGGTAGGGGCCCCCAAATCCCATTCGATTCTACTCTGGTACGATGGTTTTTTATACATTGACCACCCGACGCGCCCGTTTGGGCGATGGCGACTGCCCTGTACGCGCTGTACAACTCGGACCGGGCGTCTTTGTTTGATTCATCTCTGCCCCCCCTTGCCGTCAACTTAACTTTGCTTCCCCACCACGACGCTGCTCCAGCCGGAGGGCCTTCCCGGGTCGTGTAGGCAACAACTGCCCCTAACCCTAACCCAAGCACTGTGCCACCCGCCTGACTGCAGCAGCCGCACCCTCCGCCGGTACCAGCGGCCCCCCATCGGTAACAGTCACTCCACACGCGTACTAACAGCCCCCCCCCCCCCCCCCCCCCTCCCCGGCTGCAGCAGCGGGAGGAGCCGCCTCGCCCTCAGTAGCAACGGCCCACCACCGGAAGCAGCTACCCACCCCCGGTGGCACCCACCGACCCCCCTCCCCCGCCAGTGTTAGCCACCGCCCCCCCCCCCCTCAGCAGCAGCCGCCGCCCCGGCCACAGCAGACGCCGCTCTATGCCGGTACCAGCCGCACCCACGCCGGTAGCAGCCACTCTTTCCCGGCTACATCAGCCGCTTCCCGCCGCAACCACCGGCCATCCTGGCCAGCAACCCTCACCGACCATCCGCACCGGTTACAGCCGCATGAAACCTCAGGTCGAATCCTCAGGTCGCCATCGCCACCGCTCACCATCGCCGCCAGCCAACCCCGCCGGCCACAGCCTCCTGTCCCCCCCGCCGGCAGCCACCCCACGCCACTGCCGCAGCCACCCCACGCCACTGCCGCCAGCCACCACCGCTGGCCAACCACGCCAGCCATCCCGGAGGCCACTGCCGCCGGCCGCAGCCTCCTGTCCCCTCCGCCGCCAGCCACCACTGCCGGCCAACCACGCCAGCCATCCCCAAGGCCACTGCCGCATGCAAAAGCCGTCAAGCGCCGCCGCCGGCCACCCCCACCGGCCACCCCAGCAGGCCACCGCCTCCGCAGCCGCCGCAGGCCACCACCGCAGGCAATCTCCGCCGGTTCCCCATGTCGGCCACCCTCACCTGCCTCCGCCGCAAGGCACACTCGCTGGCCACTGCCACAGGCTGCTGCTGCCCGCCATCTTCTCGCACCACTCCTCCCGGTTGCACCTGGGGTGCGGTACGGCAGCTCGCCTCTGCCGCCTGCGAGCACGACGCGTGCAGGGACTGGCACACTCTGGGCTCTTAGCTGGCTCTATAATGGCTCCTCGAGTGGTCAAACCTTTAAAACGGCCCCCCCCCCCCCCCCCCCCCCCCCCGTTACCAGGCATTTAACAATGAACCTGGCACCGAGAGGTGTTATATGCAGACTCCTTTTGCACGGCGGACGTAAACGGATAAAGTGATGGGGAGAGGGTGGCCCATCTGAAAGAGCTTCTTAGTCGCTCTTGTTAACTTCCTCAAGCCCCAGACCGCCGCTACCCACCGCCACAGGACACCCCGCATTGACCGCTGCCGCCAGGCGTCACAGCTGGCCCCCACCGCTGGCCCCTGTCGCCGGCAACGAAGGCGGCCCCCTGCAGCGGCCCACCACCGCAGTGCACTACCGCCGGCCCCTGCAGCCGGCCACCGTAGTGTACAATCGCCACAAGCCACCTCCACCGGCACCCCCCCCCCCCCCCCCCCCCCCGCCCCGCCCCGCCGCTCGCCACGGCGGCGGCCGGCCACTGCCGCACGCCGCCCCATTCGGCCGCTACCGCACGCCATTCCTGCAGGCCGCCCCCGCAGGCAATCGCCGCGGGCAGGCCCCTCCGGCCGTCCCCGCCGGTAATTGCCGCAGGCAATCGCCACAGGTAAGCCCCTCCGGCTGTCCTCGACGGCCATCCCCAGCGGCCGTCCCCGCCGGCCATACCCCGCCTGAACGACGGCAAAAACCCACCTTTTCTTCCATCTTGTGGTACGCAACGTCGCTGTGCGTCTTGGCTTACCCTCATAAAAAATGGTGGGAAGGCGACATCTATAGGCAATTAACACGCCTCATAGACGAAGACAAAAATAAGCAGTCGGCCCGCACGGGGGTGTGGAGGAGGGTTCAGGGGGCCACTTGACAAGTCGCGGAGTGGCGTAACGGCTGGAAAACAGGCTTGGCAAGGATCCCGGCTCAAGGATCACTGCGCGGACGGCACACGCCGTGCCCCACAGCGCAGTGGCCACACAGCATTCGGCGAGGGGACAGGGCGCAGTTTGGGAGTGTGACACCCCCTCTCTTGACGCAATCACGAATGTGGTCAAGCACGCCTTTCCACCCTGTGATTGAGTGAGGTCGGTCCTGTCGGCCCAGCACAAGAAACACGGGACGTGCTTGGGCCTGGGCATGGTATCACAGGCTCCCAATCTATTGTATTGAGACCGGACCTGATCTGCCTCGTGCAAGGCGCCTCTCGGATTATCAGGGAGGAGACACGTGGGGCCTGTAGCCTCTTTGCCAGCACCACAGTACCGTTCCCCCGCGGGCGGCCTCCTTCCCAGGACGGATGCGCGTCGGCCTGTGTGGGCTCTCCGCCACCCTTCCCGCTCTCCCGCCCCCCCCCCCCCCCCCCCCCCCCTTCCCACCCTCGTCACCCTCCACAAACTGTTTTTCTGCACCCGCCTTGCCCGTCCCAAACCCCAGCCGGGCCTGGAACATGTCGGCTGACCGCAACTACCAGCCGCGCAGCTCGGATGACGACACGGGGGGGCGGCACGGGCGCCGGCCCCGCCGGCGGTCCTCTCGGTTGGCCGAGCGGGCTGGGCGCTCATCGGAGAGAGCGGAGGCGGATATCGCGCTCTTGACGGGTAGCGGAGCGGTCGGGTACTCGGCGGGGGTCCACGGGGGGGCTCCTGTCCCCCCGCCCATCATCGATTTGACCGATGACACGGCCACAGATCCTGTCGATGCCTCCCAGGGTGCAGCGGCCATGCCGGGGTCATCCACAGCCGCGACGGCGCCCGCCGGCACTCTGAGCGCCGCGCTCGACAACCTCAGCACGGCGGCGACGACGCCCCATTGCTCGCGTGGCCAGGTTGTCTTTGTGATGGGCCGTGTACCACAGGCGGGCTCTATCCCACAGGGGGGGTCTGCGGCGGGGGTGGTGGCGACTGCCCCCCCGTCTGGGCTGGTGGCCAACGCCCCTGTGGCGCACGGGCCGTGGCCGGCACTGCCAGCGGGTCTGCGCGTGCCCGTGATGCACGTCGATGTCTCGCTTCCGGGCATGTCCCCGGTGCCTGATGTGGGTACGATGCGTGCGGTTTCTGTGGCGACTGCCCCCCCGTCTGGGCCGTTGGCCAACGCCCCTGTGGCGCGCGGGCCGAGGCCGGCACTGCCAGCGGGTCTGCGCGTGCCCGTGGGGGGCGCTGGCGGCGGGGCCGGTGGCATGTGCCCGGTGCCCGCATGGGCAATGTCTATGCTCCCGTCGTTCACACTGCAGGCTGCAGACGCGGCTGGTGCTGAGGACCCGTGCAGCATCCGTTTGGAAGAGTTTCAGGCTGGGGACAAGGTGCGCCGACTGCCGTGTATGTGCGTGTTTCACAGCGGCGAGATTGAAGAGTGGTTGTCACACAAGGGCAACTGCCCTGTGCATGTCATGCGGACCGTGGTTGAGTACCTCGGCTCCTCTGAGCGCTTTACGGGGAGTGAGTAGCCGCTTGCATGACCTTGTGTCGCCGTCACCGGGCGGGTCGTGGAATGGGGCTGTGCAGGTGCAAGTACTTGGCCTGCCCCACCCAATCCATGGAGCACGTTGCATTGCACCGGCGGGGTGGACCAGGGGCGAAGGGTGGTCTGCTGGGGCGTCGGTGCTGGGCGGGCGTGCGAGGGGGGCGGCAGGTGGTGGGTCCCCAAGCGTAAATGAAGTGCGCGGGGGGCCCACACTTTACCCATGAGTTGATTGGCGAGTGCAAGGCTGGCGAGGGCTATGACCGTGTCAGGGTGTACGCCCTGCCCACGTCACGCTGGTGGTGACTGTCGGGCGGGAGAGGCCCGGTTTTTCACGGATGAACCACCGCAACGAACTTGGCACTCGTGCACGCGCACACATTAAGCGTATTGCCGGGCAGTCTTGAACTCCCGCCCGGCCTGCGACCGCGCGCGTCGCCTCGCATTCCGCTCCCGCCAGACCGTCTGTGTGTGAACGCCCTTCTACTCGTTCATGCACTACACGCTTGCCCCGCTACGGACCCCCCCCAGAAGGGGAAGCGCCGGCGAGACCTCATTTTTGTGAGGAGCATGAGGACAACCTTGTCGAGGGGTATGCGCAGAGTTTTTTTTGTTTTTTTTTTGTCGCCAGCACATCCTAAAGGTGCAGGAAGACGCCCTCAATCGGGTTTGCGGGTTGCGGATGCGATGGCGAAACCCCTCTCGCGGTACCGTCCGCCCCAGCTTTCTCTATTTTTTTGTGTATTTCCTGTTGACGTTTCGTCGGCCGACGCACGCACGCGCTGCATGTATAGATACGACCATCATGTGAGGCATCATGCGCTGTGCTATTTATTTACAAAAGCATGTGACGCGGAGGGCGTACCTCTGTCTCCCGACCGTCCCCTGCATGTGCGCCCCACAGCCGCTGTCAAAACGGACCCGCATTGTACTGTGGAAACGGGAATCCCGCTATGGAAGGGCCATGAACACGCATTTCTCAGCTGGGGGTGCTGGACGATAAAGAGTGCTGGCTGGCTGATACTCACCCAGTTATCGAGACCAGACCGCGTGCTGAGTTTTTATCGGTTAATGCTCGCGAAGTCGTCACCCGGAGCCTTCCCGCAATTGTGTGCCCCGCATATTTTCGCGTGGGGGGGGGGGGGGGGGGGGGGGGGGGGGGGGGGGGGGTGGGGTGGGGTTCGAATTGCGTTGGGCACATGCACACGCGCGTGCGGGTGTGGGCGCGCGCAGGGGGACAGCGTGAAGAGGGGTCCAAGCGGGGGGGTAGCCTACGGAGCGCAAAGGCCCGCTTGCATTTCTGCGTTCATGGTCTACAGCAATGCAGGATGCCAATAATATCGCCAGACAGTGCAAGGAGTGTTGACTGACCCACCACCTGGCGGGCACAGACGAGCAGAGTGGAATTTATCGCGTCAAGAGGAAAACATGTCCTGTCCTAAAACAACCTCTGTACGTACGGTCGTTTTTCCTCGACCATTTATTAACTTGCCGCTCTGATTTCGAAACGGGGTGCTGTGACGCGCACGCATTCGTGCACCCACGCACGCGCGCATGCATGCGCGCGGCGCCCGTTGAACGGGCATGCACGCGCGCATGCGTGCACGCGCCGCCCCGTCCCCCCACCGCCCTCCCCGCCGCGCTCTGTGCGTCCCACCCCTCACCCCCGCTTTCCCGGCCGTGCCGCGCCCTCTCCCCCTCACCCTCTCGACGGTGTGCCGCACCCCCTCCCTTCCCCCACCCTCCCTTTCCCGGTTGTGCCGCGCCCTCTCCCCCTCACCCTCTCGACGGTGTGCCGCACCCCCTCCCTTCGCCCAACCTCCCTTTTCCGGTTGTGCCGCGCCCTCTCCCCCTCACCCTCTCGACGGTGTGCCGCGCCCCCTCCCTTCCCCCACCCTCCCTTTCCCGGTTGTGCCGCGCCCTCTCCCCCATTCCCAACCACCCTCTCCACGGTGTGCCGCGCCCCCTCCCTTCCCCCCGCCCCCCCCTCCGCTGCTGGTGGCGGCCAAGGCGGCGGACTGTGTGGTGGTGGCGGCGACCGGACCGGTGCGTTTGTTGGGGGGGGGGGGGGGGGGGGGGGGGGCGCGGGGGGGGGGCGTGAGGAGGGGGGAGAAGGTGAGAGGGGTGGGGCGGAGGATCGGCGGCCGGCCGGGGGGGAGCACGGGCGCGGCGGCTCTGTTGGGGGAAGGGGGCGGATCGCGCCAGCACCGGCGGCGCGGGTCTCAAACCGCGCCGCCGCCGCTGCTGGTGGGCCGCCCCCGAGCCGCGCCCCCACCCCACGGCCGCTGGTTCTCTGCCGTGCCTTTTTCCCCTCTTTCCCCCCCCCCCACCCCCCCTCCCCCACCCCCCCCCACACCCCCCCCGCAGGTGGCAGCGGCCAAGGCGGTGGGTGGTGTGGAGGTGGCGGCGACCGGACCGGTGCGTTTGTTGTGGGGGGGGGGGGGGGGCGCGAGGAGGGGGGGGGCGTGAGGAGGGGGGGAAAGTGTTGGAGGGGCGAGGTGGAGGATCGGCAGCCGGCCGGGGGGGAGCACGAGCGCGGCGGCTCTGTTGGGAGAGGGGGGCGGGTCGCGCCAGCACCGGCGGCGCGGTTTCTTCAAGCCGCGCCGCCGCCGCTGCTGGTGGGCCGCCCCCGAGCCGCGCCCCCACCCCACGGCCGCTGGTTCTCTGCCGTGCCTTTTTCCCCTCTTTCCCCCCCCCCCCCCCCCCTCCCCCACCCCCCACCCCCACCCCCCCCGCAGAGGGCAGCGGCCAAGGCGGTGGGTGGTGTGGCGGCGGGTTGCGACCGGACCGGTGCGTTTGTTGTGGGCAGAGGGGGGGGGCGTGAGGAGGGGGGGGCGTGAGGAGGGGGGGAAAGTGTTGGAGGGGCGAGGTGGAGGATCGGCAGCCGGCCGGGGGGGAGCACGAGCGCGGCGGCTCTGTTGGGAGAGGGGGGCGGGTCGCGCCAGCACCGGCGGCGCGGTTTCTTCAAGCCGCGCCGCCGCCGCTGCTGGTGGGCCGCCCCCGAGCCGCGCCCCCACCCCACGGCCGCTGGTTCTCTGCCGTGCCTTTTTCCCCTCTTTCCCCCCCCCCCACCCCCCCTCCCCCACCCCCCCCCACACCCCCCCCGCAGGTGGCAGCGGCCAAGGCGGCGGGTTGTGTGGTGTTTGCGGTCTGTTTGGTGCGCGTGGTGGCGCGGCCGACACCCCTCGGTGGCTCTATAGGACCGATGGCACCGGGAAAGGCCGGTGGTGGTGCCCGTGGTGGTGGCCGTGGCGGTGGTGGCGGCGCTGGTGGTGGCGGTGCCCGGGGTGGTGCCCGGGGCGGTGCCCGTGGCGGTCCCCGTGGTGGCGGTAGCGATGGTGGACGTGGCGGTGCCCGCGGTGGTGGTAGTGGTGGTGGTAGCGGTGGTGGACGTGGCGGTATCTCTAGTGGTGGCAGCATCGGTCACGGATCCGATAATGGCGACCGAGGAGTCGCCCTGCGAAACGCTGATCGCGACGGACGTGGTGACGATGACGGCGGACGTCGGGATAGCCGCGGCACTGACCAACTTGGTCACGCTTTTCGCGACGCCGGCCGGCCTCGCACGCCCTCCCGAGACACTACCGATCGTGGTCGCAGTCAGGCTCGTAGCACCGATCGCGGTGGACGTGGAGGCGATGACGGCGGACGTCGAGCTGATGGCGGTGGCGACCGACCTCGCACGACTTCCCGTGACACCACTGATCGTGGTCGCGGTCACGCTCGAAGCACCGATCGTGGTGGACGCGGAGGCGATGACGGCGGACGTCGAGCTGATGGCGGTGGCGACCGACCTCGCACGACTTCCCGTGACACCACTGATCGTGGTCGCGGTCACGCTCGAAGCACCGATTGTGGTGGACGCTGAGGCGATGACGGCGGACGTCGGGCTGATGGCGGCGGACGTCGAGCTGATGGCGGGGCTGACCGACCTCGCACGACTTCCCGTGACGCTACGGATCGTGGTCGCGGTCACGCTCGAAGCACCGATCGTGGTGGACGCGGAGGCGATGACGGCGGACGTCGGGCCGATGGCGGGGCTGACCGACCTCGCACGACTTCCCGTGACGCTGAGCGTGGTCGCAGTCGTAGCGCCGAGCGTGACGGTCGGGGTGACGGTCTGGGTGGCGGTGGTGGTGGCGGTGGTGGAGGCGGAGGAGGTGCATCAGCGGGAGCGGGTGGGGCGGGCCGACCAGGCGGTGGTGGAGACGGCGACGGTCGTGGCGTCGCTGGCGGCAGTTCTGGTTGTCGTGCTGGCACCGGCGGAGCGAGTGGGTCCGGCGGACCGGGCAGTGGTGGAGACGGCGATGGCCGTGACGTCGCTGATGACAGTCGTTCTGACAGCAACTCTCGGGCCCCGTCTGACGATGAGCAGCTGCCACCAGCACCAGGAGATGTTCCAGTACCGCATATGGACAGTAGCGTGGTGACGGCGTCGGCGCCTACGTGGGTCGGTCCTTCCAGCGACTACGTTATCGCGTCGAAGCGGCATGTACAGATCAACGCCATTCGCATTGCCCCGCGGACGGTGCGTACTATCAACCGCGGCACTGTCGACGAACAGCTGCGGTCGTACCGCGACTTTGGTTATACGACCACGTACGGAATGATATCCGTATGCGCAGACCCAGAGTGTCCCGGGGCCGAGGATAGCTTTTTACTCGTGGACGGCGCGCATCGACTGACGGCGCTGCGGGAGCTGCACAAGGAAGGGCACGCCAACGCTGTCGGTGACGTGCAAGTGGCGGTCATCGTTCGGCGTGACGGGCAACCCTTGACGCTCATGATGGCCCTCACGTTGGGGGTGCGCGGCAACTCGAAGGCCGCCAAGGCCAAGGAGATGAGCGACGTGGACAACATCCACTTCATTACAAGCTGGCTACGAGAGTACAACGACCGCCAACCTTTGGGCAAGAAGCAGTCTCTGTTCCAGCACAGTATGTCGGACCTCATTCGCATCTTCTACAACTACATGGACAACCGCAAGCAGGACCCCATGGACGTGGACCTTGCTCACCGTGAGTCCGATGAGGTGGACCGTGAACAAGAGGACCATGACGACGCGACCGTCAGGGGCGGCCCGGAAACGTCCCGTATTGGCAAGGCCGTCTTGCGACGCATGATCAAGATTGCCCTGATGTACATTGAGGACGAGCGGTCTGGCGAATACATTATCAAGCGCATCACCGACTCTGTGGGCTCACGGGGCGAGCACGCCTTGACGACCGAGTCGTGTGCGTCTCCGGCACTTTGCACTTTGGGGGGCGTACCGCTGGTGTACTGCAATGAGGTGCGCCTGTGGATGCTCCAGGTCGGTTGGGAGTGGACGGGTCGTCGCAACGCGGGCAACAATGCCATCCGGCGGCTGACACGGGGCACCGACTCTGCGTTCTTTGCTACTCTTGTCTATTTCGTGCGCTTCGCGATCAACGAAGCGAAGATGCGGCGCACCCTTCTTCGCCTCGCATCGGCCAAGGACCGTGCAATTGCAGAGGCGCAGGCGCTTGCGGCTGGGTGTGCCGTTTTCACACACAAGGAGCCTCTGACGGACGTGTTGAAGCAGAAGCGTCGCCGACAGAACCTCTCGCTGCTGGACGAGCTCCAGGTGTTGGTAATCACCAAGTACGACTCTCCACAGCCACCGGCCCGAGCCGTCTAGGCTGCGGGTGGCGGTGGCGGCGGCAAGGGCAAGGGCAAGGGTCGACCCGGAAGCAGGGGCACGGCGGCGTCGGGTGGTGCAGAAGACCCTTTCAGGTTTGTGGAAGACCTGTCGTTTCACGAGCTCGTCTTCCCCGAGTGGGCAGCCAAGGTGCGGGCCTTCATAACCCCTCCCCCGGATGAGCAGGACCGCCCCCTCCCTACCGATTCAGCCACCGCGTCGGGTACGGCGCCGGCGGCTACCAGGGCCGGTTTACGTGAAGGGGGTGGCAATAGTGCCGTCGCGGGGACCAGGCCTGATGCCGATGCCCGCATGGGTCGCCGTACCACCGGTGGCGATGGTGACGGCGACGGTGACGGCGACGGTGCTGGGAGCGGAGCTGGGAGCGGAGCTGGGAGCGGAGGCGGGAGCGGAGCTGGGAGCGGAGGTGGTGGAGGTGATGGTGGGGTCGGTGGCGGAGGTGATGGCGAGGTTGTAGGCGACCACGTGACCGGCACCGACGGGGCCGTTGGTGGTGACGGTGGTGACGGTGGCGACGGTGGTGACGGTGACGACAATGGCCTCAATGGCGACGGTGGCGACGGTGACGACAATGGCGACGGTGGCGACGGCGGGGGCAGTGGCGACGGCGTAGGTGGTGGCGACGGCGGAGGTGGTGGTGACGGCGGCGACGGCGGGGGCGGTGGGGGCGATGGTGACGGTGGCAAAGGCGTGGACGAGGCACCCGCTGTGCCTGACGTTGCGGGCACAGCCGGCCCCGAGGAGCCGGGCAACGGTGGCGACGGAACCGTCGGCGACGGGGGCGTTCCCAATTCAAACCGACTCACGCGCCCGCGCAAACCACCTTCGCAAGAGAACGCTTCTGATTCTAATGGCGGAGCGCCTGTGGCACCGCCCAAAAAGAAGCGTCGCCGGACGGCGCCGCGAAAGAAGGGGAAGAGTGGTGCTGGTGCTCCCGGTGGCCGCGGAAGCGCTGGCAGTGGAGGGGGTGGCCGTGGACAAGGTGGCGGTCATGGGGCGTTTGCACGCAAGCGCACTGTCACACTAGGGCGTCCAAGTGTTCCAGGAGGCTCTCCGGAGGACGACGACCAGGCCTATGAGGATACCGTACCCGACATCCCGGACAGTATGAAGGAGGCGGCCAAGGAGAATCGCCGGGCATTGGACCTCTCTTCCGGGCCCCGTGATACTGCTGTGTGGACGCCGCTGCCGCCCTTTGCTCTCCTGCTGCCCCTGGAGCACCAGAGCCGCGACTTTGTTCCGCGGTCCACATGGGACGCAATGGGTAATGCAGCCGAGACGCTCATGTGCAACCGTGGCTTGGCGCTCCTTGACTACACATACCTCGCCCTGGACGTGCCCAGCGCCCCCCCCGCCGCGGTAGAACGCGATCGACATATCCCCGACACCCGTTTGCTGCTGGCCAACCTAGCGCGGATCCAGTACGGGACCGAACTTGTCGAGCGAGGCTGGACGGTGGTCAAGCACGCGATGACCTGCATGACCCGTGTGGAGGGTGGTGGTGGCGCGGAAGTCGGCGTCGACGGAGCTGCCGTCTCGTCTGGATCATCCACACCCCCGACCAAGATGGACCCCGTCGGCGATTTTCTTCAATCTGTGATCAACAAGTTTCCGGGTGAAGCCGCGCTCAAGGACGACGACCCGACGTGGACGCCCATCCAGAACGTCGACCTTGGCAAGGTCGACGAAACAGAAATGAAACGTGGTCAGGGGCGGCTCACAGTGCGCCAGTTGGCTCTGGCCGCCAATGGGGACGATAAGAACGCGGACGACTTGTACAAGACCAAGCTGCACTGTGACATGCTGATGGCTGCCATGGCTCACCAAGTGCTGGTCGGTGCACAGACGGCGCAGCAGCTTAATGAGCGCCCACTGGTGCGGGTGCCCAAGTCTGGCGCCCGGGTATTGCTGACCACCTCTCGAGCGGTGCGGCAACAGCCACACGTGGACGCCACTGTCCGTGCTGGGAAACCAGACCCCCCTACTGACCAGAATGCGGACGACAGCCGCCAAGCGCCGCTGCAGACGTTCTCGCGCCCGCGCAGCCACAACTACTTTGCCATGGCGGCTGGTAAGGATGGGTTCACTGTGGTTGTGTATCCCGGCAGCTTTCACGTTGTCCATCGCCTGGAGAAGAAGCTGGACGTCCCGCATCTGGTGAGACCTGAGAGGGTGGTTGTGCCTGCGGGTGGTCTCCTCGTCGTCCGCGCGGACGTTGCACACTGTGGTGCCGGTCACGAGGACGATCTCTGGCGACTGCGCGCCGCGCCGGCATTCCTGTCCTACTCGCACTCCATCCGGCTGCACCTCTACCTACAACGTTTTGACGAGCCGCTGAAAGACGCCATATACAAGGTCCCTGGGTGGTTGTTTGGTGAGGGCACTGGCGCCCCGTGTCTCGAGCTGAGCAAGTTCAAGAATTGTTGCGAAATGGTGTACGCCAGTGACGTGGAAGATGCCCACCCTGCAGAAGGGGCGGACGTATCAGACACCTCGTCCCGGGACAAGGATGATGAAGATGATGCAGACGACTCTCAGCAGTCTAGCTCGTCGGATGAAGACTACGATCCTCGAGGGCCGCCGACGGTTGTGTAGTACTGGACAGCGTTGTCTCTCTTGTCTACGACTGCTTTGGTAGTGTTGTTTTCTGTCGTTTGTGGAAAGGTGGAGGACGTGGCCCGTTGGCTTTGTCATGTGATAATGTCTCGGCGAGGTGTTCACGCCCACTCTCCAGGTGTCGATTTTCATAACGAGAACTCTCCACGGCTCGCCTAACTGTCCACGACACAATCACGCTGCTGATGAGACGACTTAGTCGGCGTGCGTGCCTCTTGTCTTTGGGCACAACCCCTGGTTCGCGTTATGTACATAACGCGACCACTGGACGGGCGCTCGTACGACGGGGGGCAAGAAACATCTGGCAGGATTACATTTGCTCAGCAAGGAAGGGTGGACAAGCCCGCCGCTGTGTCGTTGCGCAAAATCGCCCCTCCGGGGCCAGACTGCGTTGCAATCCGGTGAGACGCGTTATGTACATAACGCGAGCACGGGCTCGGCGCGGGTGCTCTGACACCTCGCGATGTTATGTACATAACAAACTCATGGTTCCGACGCTGTAATTCTTTTAAATGATTGGTAGATATGTTGGTAATGGAGAACTCGGACGAGGCGTTCCCTGTACTGGAAGCAAATTCATTTGTTCTTAAGATACGACCAGTGTCAGTCTCCTTGCCGGTCTCCCCTCGGCACCGTCATCGCCGATCCTCTCCACGTCTACTGTCGGCACGGTGCGACCTAGGCTGCGTTCTCTTCCCCGGTTTGTGGCCCCTTCTCCGCGTCACCACCATGCCGTCAAGTGATTCTGTAGAGGTGGTCAACCTTGTCACAATCTTCGCAGAGCGTGCCGCGTTGGCGGTAGCGCGAGCAGAGACGTCTTCACCACCTTTGCCGTATCCTTGTGGGGTTGTCGTCTACGTCCTTGGGTCTTTGCGCGATCTATTTGTCCTCCATTCCCTGGAGGGCAGGGGAGGGCTCTTGCTACGCTCTGGGACATGGGCTGATCTTGTCGACTGGTGCGAGCACCATTACCGGCCTATGGTTGACATGGATCCGGTCTATCTGTGAGACAGAGTGGGCCAACCCAGGCTACATTCCCGCACTCGCTGGCTGCACGATAGCATCCCGCACGGGGTCTATGAAGCCGTGTGGGTACTGAAGCGGTTTGTAGCAGTACCGCGTGCTTCCTTCAGTCGTGGTCGGGTACTGCGCTTCGCATCCGGGTCGCGGTGGCACACAGTGGCAACCGCGAGCGGTACTGTCCCCCGTGCTGGGGCCGAAGACCCCTCGGATGACGAGGACATGCACCGGCAGCGGAACGTTAGGCTGGTGCCCGTCCCCGCGGACGAGGATGTTGACCTGAGGGTGTGGCAACTGCTGCTTGTACTGGGCGGCGAGGTTGATGGCGTTGCCGAGCTCTGTCGTTGGGCGTCCCGCCGACGGTGTCAGACGGAAGAGGAGGACGCCCCAGATCGCCCTGTGAGGGGAAGTTGGCGCGCGTGTCCCGGGCTAGCGCAACACCTACTGCTTCGCGACGTGCTCGGTGTGGGTGGTCGCCGTACCCCGTCAGACACTGTGGACGACGACGACGACGACCTTTACACCTTTCGTGCATTTGAGCACGTTTTGTCCATGTCGTGTTACTACTGTCTTGAGCAACATCTCCGGCGGGCATCCCGGTCCACATGGACTCCACACACGGGCGAGCAGGAACGGCAGTACGAGGAGCGTCTAGCCGGCTGTTTGGACGGCGTGGCAGCCCGAATTCGGACTATTGTTCGCGACGTCGTTTCTGGTTGGGATGTCGTGGCGCGCAGTCGGGGTTTTCGCTCCGCCGAGGTGATGCTGTCTACGCACATGCTCTGGTGCCCGTCTGTGGGCTTCTTCGTGGCGCTGGGGCGGCCATTGGACGCAGAGGACAACCTCACATCGCCCGACGGACAGGCAGTGGACCTGCACACCAGCAAAGGGCCGGTCCGTGGTGGCACTGTCCCGGTACAACGGCAGAGGGCAGTGTCAGGCCAGCACTCGGATGGACAAGATGATGAGCAGAGGGCGGTGGGGAGGCTGACGCCGCTTGCAGATGCTCAGCTCCGTGCGGCCGCTGGCACCATGCTTGAGCACGTACACGTGTGCACCGGCGCAGACCGCCTGGGCATTACGGTGACGCGCGGCCTGCTGGGCCGTGGAGGTCGGGGTGACGCGAGCGCCGCGACCCCTGCGGGCGACGGTGACGACGCAGCCCACACTGGACAGCGGCGTCGTAAGCAGCGCAAGGTCCGTGGGCTTCTTGACCGTGGAGGACTACAGGCACCCAGAGTGGGACCGCCTGTCTGGCAATGTGCCTAGAGTACTGCGCAGCGTCTTGGCGGGGCTGACTGCGTTTTCAAGCCCCCCCCCCGCTGGCCGCGGGGGTACGGCGCCTGCGTGGGCGACGGCGTCTACCGTCGCTCGTCGGGGGCTGTCACCTGCGCCTGACCGTTGTGCATCTTCCGCCAGAACGATTGAGTTGGCGTTTCGTGCTGACTGCAGAGTGGCTGGCTTGATGGCAGAGCAGCAGGTGGTGGGAGGGTGTCAATCCGGGCTGTCAATTGGCCGATGGGCGGCGTTGCTGTGTGGGGATGGCCGGCAGGACCGGCCGTGTCAGCAGCCTCAGCGGCCCGACGGCCCCGGTGATGCTCCGCAGGCTGACCTGGGGGAAGCCTGGGGCGTGCTGGATGATGCCATGGGCCAGGTTTGTGCGACCTACGCTTGTGGGTTTGATGACTTGCTCTCGGCACACGCCACAAAAGTGGCGGCGCGGTCCAACGCGTCTCGTCGCGAGGGTGGTGGCGGTGCGCGTGGCATCCACGGGGACGGCAGCGGCGGGGGGCGGGCGACGACAACCTCTACACCGACAGGCGAGCACACCCTCCCCCCCTTTATTAGTTCTTCGGTACAGCTGGTGCTCTGTGATCCTCCGTACAACATTCGGGCGGACAGGAGCCTGGAGCAGTCTGCACATGACGTGTTTACCTCTGACGACAC
>CM020618.1:43443116-43534495 GCA_009829735.1 Pyropia yezoensis
GGTCGTTGCTGCCCGGCCGGCGCTGATGGCCCTGCTTGACTCGCCTGACTCTCGGATCCGTGAGAGCGCCATGCATGGCCTTGCACGCCTCGCCGACGCCTACCGCCGGGAGCCGTCACGCCTCGAGACGCTCGCTGGGGACGATCGGGAGCTTCTTGAGCGCACCGCTGCGCTGGTTACGGCTACCCCGCCCCCCGCGGCTGGGACCGGCGGCCTACTCGGCGGCGCTGCGGCTGCTAGCGACGGCCGCCCCCGCGGCAGTGCGGCGCTCGCTGCCGCGCTGCTTGGTATGGTCCACCTGCCCACGACAGTGGCGGCGATCCTTGTGGATGGAGGGTCCCCGTTTGCGCTTGAGGCGCTCGCGCTGGCCGACGCGCTGCTGCCTGATCCGTCACCGTTGGCGCCACAGGCTGTGCAGCCGCCGGCCGCGTCGGCGGGCCGCGTGTCATCGGCAGCGGCAGCAGCGGCGGCGGGGACGGCGGGTACAGCGGGGGCACCTGGAACGGCACGGACGGTGGCATCGGCGTCGACATCGGCAGCAGCGTCGGGGGCGTCGGCGGGCGGCGGTGGTCCGCCAGAAGGCACGTCCGGCGCGGTCGGCTGGGAGGCAATGGCTCGAAGTGTGGTCGCGGAAATGGACGCCCACCGCCCGCATGCGGGTGGTGCATCAACCCGCTCGGGGGCTGGTGGCGGTGCTGATGGCGGGGCAAATCGCAGCGGCAGTGCCGTGGCGGCAGCGACGGCGGCGGCGGCGGCCGGAGGGCCCTCTGGCCCCGGCTCCGCGTCGGGTTCTTTGCCCGGTGACGGCACGGGGGCGCTGGTTTCATCGCTCCGCGCGATGCGCCGCCGGCGCAGCAGTGGTTCTCTGCCGGCGGCGTCTGTGTTTGGGGTGGGTGACCCAGCGGCGACGGCGGCGGCGATGGCCGCCGCGGGACCGTCGCCAGCGTCCACAGCGTCTGTGGTGATGGCCGAGCGCCGTGCTGCGCTGGCCGCGGATGAGGGCCTTTTGGTCCCTCTTGGCACCGCTCTCTTTGAGTGCCTGATGCAGTTTTTTGTGGCTTCCTCGTCAGCCACTGCGCGCCGGCTGGCGCTAACGACGCTCGAGAAGTTTGTCATCCTGGCGTCCCCGTCGCTGCTGCGAACGCTGGCGTTGGGCGGGCCGGACGGGCCAGCGCCGCCGTCGCCGTCCCGCGTGGTGGCGGCTCGTGCCGCGGCGGGGCCCACTGCCCAGCTCGGTCCGTTCGTAGCGCTCCTCCTTCGCGACAGTAGCCTGTCTTCTGAGGTCGCGACGGGCCTGTCGCTGGCGCGATCGGCGTTGGCCAAGGTGCCTGCCATGAAGACCCCATTTGTGCGGGAAGGTGTTATTCACGAGCTTCGTCGCCTCGCTGCGTCGACATCCACCGCCAGGGCACCCGCTTCTGGAAGTAGCACCGCGGCGAACCGTCTCGCAGACCGCGAAGCGGCGCTGCGCTCATTGCCCATGTCCTATCGCCCATCCATGGCGGGTGCGGCGTACACTGCGGCACTGGCCGCTGCCGCTGGCCCGCCGCTGTCGGAAACGGCACAAGCAGTGCTGGACACGTACTTCCCGTCGTCAAGGCTGGCAGAGGAAAGGCTACCAAGTCTCAAAAGGGCAAGGCTGTGGGCGGCGACGAAGAGCGGCGATGGTGCAGCTGAGGACGGTCTGGAGTTTTCGGTCCTCACCGCCGTGACAGGCCTCCGCCAGTCGTGGCGGCGCTTCAACCGCACGACGTGGGCGTGAAACCCATGGTGCGGCTGGCCAGGCTCCTGTCATCCAATGACGGTATTACCACTTTCGAGTTGTCCCGCAGCGGTCTGGTGCCGTCTCTGGTGGACTACCTCGAGAGTCGTTCTCTCCCTGACGTTCGCGCCCGCAGGACAGTGGCGCTGGTGTCGGCGTTAGGTCGCGCGGGTGCAGCTCTTTTTCTACTCTGGTGTCTGGGACCCTTGGTGTGCTGGCCGCCGAAGATACGCTGCCACTGCTTGTACACGACAGCAGCTCTGGCGGCAGCAGCAGCACGGGTGGGGCCATCTCGGCATCTAGTGCGGTCGCAACAGTCTCCGCCAGCTGACGCAGCCGTTCAAGCTACGGCCTTCGTCGTGCGGCGTCTTCGACGTCACTGCGGGACTACTCACATCACGTGGTACTTATCGAGCCGCTGGCTACGATGAGCTCGGTTCAGGAATTTCTGTGGCGTCGTGTCCGCCTGCATCTGCCGGTAAGCGGGCCAATCGACGACGGCTTTGCAATGGGCGCAGGTGACAGTGGCGACGTGGATGACGATCACGACGAGGAGCACGACGATGACGGGAATGAGGACGAGGAGGGTCTTCATGGGCACGGGCCTGGGCGATCCTCTTGATGATGCTGACGGGCATTATGATGATGGGGAAGACGACGGCGCCGACGAGTCAGCTGGCCCTGATGATGATGATGGGCTGAGGAGCGGGGGATGTTTTGAGATGGAGGAGGACGATGAAGACAACAGTCGGCTTGCGCCGGGAGCTCGGTCTGGATGAGGACGCGATGGATGAGGACGATGAGGGCGATGAGATTGACGACGAAATGGATGACGGCGGCGCTGCCGGCGCGTTTGGCCAGTGCCGATGGTTTGGGCACTTCGTTACCGCCCGTCGAGCTGGACCTAGATGCTCTGCGGCGCGGTGGCGACCCGTCGCCTGGTGGCGCCGGCGGTGGTGGCGGCGCTGGCGTTGACGGTGGCCCAGAGAGCGACTCGGGCGCGGCAGCGTCTCGGTCTGCAAGCTTCACCCGCTCTTATGCGGCAGCTGTGAGCCGCGGCGCTCGCGGCCGGCGGGGCTCCTTTGACCCGTCTGCCGGCGGCGCTCGTGACGTGGACGGGCGGGCGCTCGAGGCGACTGCCGGCCCACCGCTGCGCCTGCAGTTTAACCTCAATGGAGTGGACATCCCTCAAGATAGCAGCATCCTGCAGGCTGTCCTTCGCAGCAGTAGCGGCGCCATTGGCGGGGGTGGTTCGGGTACGAACAGCGGCCGGCGGCTGTGGGACAACATCCACACGCTGGAGTACTCGGCGGCGGC
Source organism: Pyropia yezoensis (assembly GCA_009829735.1). Classification (NCBI taxonomy): domain Eukaryota; phylum Rhodophyta; class Bangiophyceae; order Bangiales; family Bangiaceae; genus Pyropia; species Pyropia yezoensis. Next base: position 43,446,196 of record CM020618.1, read on the forward strand.
GGGGACGGCAGCGGCAACGACGGCTGCAGCGGCGGCCAGCCCAGCAGCCACGACGTCGCCAGCTAAGCGCGCCGCGGCAGCGTCAGCGGGCCTGTCCAGTGGTGGCTCTGGAGATCAGTTTGGGGAGCGTCCAGAGGGGCGCGGCGGCCGGCTCACGCGCAGCCAGAAGAAGCAGCGGGGAGACGAGCACGCTGCAACAGGCGGGGGTGGCGGTGGGAGCTCTGCAGGGCCGACTGTGGATGGGGCAAGTGCCGCGGCCGACGCGAGTGGCGCGGTGGGTGCGTCCGCCCCGTCCGGCGAGGCCAGCCGCGATAGTGCCGGCGCTGTCGACGGCGGCGGTGGGACTAATAGCGAGGCCACTGTGGCTGCCTCTGCCCCTCGTGAGGGTGGATCGCTGCCAGTTGTCTCGAGCGACGCTGATACTGCCGCCACCGTTATCGCTGGCGCGCCTGTGCAGCTGGACTTTGAGGTTCCCGAGCAGGTTGTGTCACCGGGCCTTCCGCCTTCGACCGCCGCAGCGGTCAAGCTGCTGCTCTATTTGCGTTGGGTGGACACCAACTTGAGGGCGAGGCCGAACGGGCCGCCGACGCTGTCGACCCCAAGGCCTGAGCGACTTTGTGGCAGCGAACACGAGCACCCCAGCTGCCGTTGCCGTCACAGACGACGAGGTGGATGAGGTCGATGACCGAACTGCCGCTGCCGACTGTCCTGATGCTGCTGTCGCGGAGGCCTCTGCCGTGGCGGCCGCCGTCGTGGCATCGTCATGTTCGGGGCGGGCGGTGCCGCTGCTGCCCCCTTCTGCCGTGGCTGAGTCGTACGCGTCGGCACGGCTGGACGCCAAGCTCATGCGCCAGCTGTCTGATCCACTTGCCTTGTGTGGGGAGACTATCCCCGCGTGGTGCAACGTGCTCGCGCGCGACTCGCCATTCATCCTTTCCTTCGAGACTCGCCGGGAGCTGTTTTATTCGACCGCCTTGGGCGTCACGCGCGCGCTGCACCGGCTCCAAACGCGGGCCGACTCGCAGAGTGCGTCAGGCACCGGCTCATCAGGCGGCGGTGGCACCTCGTACCGCGGGTCCATCTCAGAGGCTCGTATCGGCCGCATCCAGCGCCAAAAGGTGCGTATCCGTCGGTCACGGCTGCTGGAAAGTGCGGTCAAGGTGATGCAGCTGTACGCGGCCCACAAGACGGTGCTGGAAGTCGAGTACTTTGACGAAGTGGGCACCGGCCTAGGGCCGACGCTTGAGTTCTATACTCTGGCCTCTCGTGAGCTCCAGCGCTCATCTTACAAGCTGTGGCGCTCCGAGCACATCGAGGCTTCGGCAGTTGCTAAGCCGCCGACGGGTGGGTCAGACGCCAAGCCGCCGCCAAGTGGCGGTCGCGCCACCGGCAAGGGCAAGGGCAAGCGACGATCGGGCGCTGGCGGCGGTGCGGGTGGGCGTCGTGGCGCTGTCACGGGCCGCTCGGCCGCTCACCCCGGCATTACGGTGCTCCCTGGTGGCGGCGTCGGTGGTGGTGGTGGTGGCGGCGGCGGCGGTGGTGGCGGCGGGGATGAGGGTGACCCCGTCGCGGACAGTGCATGCCCCATGACAGACGAGGCGTCGCCGTTTGTAGTGCCAACGGGTCATGGCCTTTTCCCAGCGCCCCTGTCGCCGACCGCTACAGGCGGTGAGGCACGCCGGGCGCTCGAGCTTTTCCGCTTTTGTGGGCGCATCGTCGGAAGGCCCTCTCGGATGGTCGGCTGCTGGACCTCCGCCTGTCGCCTGTGTTTTGTGCGCTCCTCCGCGCCGAGGCGGCAGAGATGCTCGCGTCGCGCGAGCAGGCAACCGCTGCCGGGGTCAATGGCAAGGCCGAGATGGCCACCCCCGACGCGGCCGGTGCAGCGTCGGCGGCTGGCGCTGGGCTGGCCGGGAACGCGACAGCCGTGGGCGGTAGTGACGCGGCGGCCGTGGGTGAGGCGGCGGGCGTAGCCTCAGAGGAGGCGTCCGCGACGGAGGCGGGTGCGGCATCGTCGGGCCAGGCGACGGGTACATCCGCAGTGGCGTCAGGGGCGGGGGCGGCAGCGCCAGCACAGGATGCCAAGCTGCCTGCGTCAGCGGCGACGTCCGAAGTGCCCCCATCTGGGGAGGAGGAGGCGCCGCCCGCTCCGGCGGCGGCGGCGGCGGCGGCGGCGGCGGCGGCGGCGGCGGCGTCGTCGACGGCAGCGCTGCCGCTGCAGCAGCCCATGGACCCCCTCGGCCTCCAGACGCTGGCGCAGGTAGACGCGCAGCTGGCGAAGTCTCTATCCCAGCTGGTGGGCATGCTCACCGCCGGCGACGGCGACGCTATCGCGTCGCTGTGCCTCTCCTTCACCGTCCCTGGCGCGGACGACCTGGAGCTGGTCCCCAACGGCGCCCAGGTGGAGGTCGGCGCGCACAATGTGCTCGCGTACGTGACTGCTGTCGTGCGGACGGTGCTGGTGGACGGCGTGCGGCGGCAGGTGGGGGCGTTTCTTGGAGGCTACGCCGAGGTGCTTGATGTGGCGAGCCTGCTCCTCTTCGAGCCGTCCGAGATGGAGCTCCTCCTCTGCGGCCCGTCGTTTGAGCCGTGGGACCGCGAGTTCCTCGTCCGCGCCACCAGGTGCGACCACGGCTTTTCGCACGAGAGCGAGGCTGTGGGCTTCCTCCTCCGCTTCCTCTCTGAACTGGGCGGGGAGGACCAGCGCCGCTTCTTGCTCTTTGCAACTGGCTCCCCTGCGCTGCCCGTGGGCGGCCTCCTCGGCCTCCACCCGCGGCTGACGATTGTCAAGCGCACCGCCGACGGCGGGCGGCGGGCCGACGAGTGCCTGCCGACGGTGAGCACGTGCAGCAGCTACCTCAAGCTTCCCCAGTATACCTCGTACGAGATCCTCAAGGAGCGCATGCAGTACGCCATGATGGAGGGGCAGGGCAGCTTTCTTCTTTCGTAGAGGGTGGGAGGGGGGGGGACGGGGGCTCCCGTCCTCCCCTCCTTGCTCTGTCCCACAGCTTTAGTGTATACGTGTGTGTACGTATTGTGTGTGTTTTTTTTGTTGTGCGTGTGGTTCCCTGTGCGTGTGTGTTGTCTGTTTCTGTTCTTTTTTTTTTTTGTGCGTGCCTGTGACGCGGGGGGCGTGGACGCGGGTGGTGTGGTGGTTCCTCTGTGTTTTTCCCCTCGTGGCACGGGCCTCGTCGCCCCGTACGCGGGGCCCCCTCCCCAGCAAGCGCCCTGCCTTGCCCCTGTGCTCCCACGGGTGTGCCACCCACCCGGGCCGCACGACCCGCCCGCCCCCCGGCCGTGACTCTCGCAGCACACATCTGTCAAACCCTCACCCCACACTACCCGGCCACCTGGCGGCGTCATGACGCCTCCCGCCGCGTGGGAGCGCCCGCCGCCCGGAGCGCCACCGCACGGCCGTGGCAAAACCAACGCGGCCGGGGCTGGCCGCGCGGGCCCGCGGGGCACGGCCGAAATCCTCGACCGACCCGCCTCAGCGTATCGCCCGCCGGCACCCCCCGCTCCCACACACCCAGTTAAGACCCCATCTGAGCGGACATACGGGTTTCCGCAGGATGCGCGCTGCTCGATTGGCGGCCACGGAAGCTCTGAAAGTTCTGAGCCAGGTGATTGGTGACTGGGAGGGGCGTCAGCTATCACGACTGAGCATTCCGAAGATCCTCTGAACCCGGCAACGTGGCTGGCTGCATCCTCGCGGGTGGTGCCTGAGGGGGCCCCCAGCAGTCCATTCATGAAGCCAAACCGTGGCTTCCTCAACACCGATCGTGAGAATTCTCCAAATGTCTCGACCGAGCGCACGTCGGCAGTTGCTGAGAATGGATGACTTGGCCGCCACACAGGACAGGACACGGAACCACACCAAGACAACCGACAGAATACGAGCGGGCCACGCCGACCAGGCTTGCTTACCCACAGCCTGCCAAGCGAGTCATCGCCCCGTGTCCTTGGGACCCGCCATGCGCACGGGTGACTGCCCATCGCAGACAGGCGGGACGGACATGTGACCCAATGGCGCGAGGGCCGCTTGCCGGCGCGCCGCGCGCCGGCGCTCCGAGTCGTCGAGCGATGCACCGAGTCGAGGGAACGGCCAGCGTCTCAATAAAACACGCGCGGATTTCTTTACTCCTCTCCTGAACTCAACAGGCACGCCGTTTCGGCTTCCAACAGCTCCTCATAGTGGTCCTCGCCATCGGCAGGGCAGTCTGCCGTCCCAGCCTCTAGCTGTGTCCCGCCCACACGCCGGCGGTACGAATCGATCTTCCGAACTGCTAAGGCCAGATTGTCGGCCGCCCACTTGGCAGCCTCATCTGCTTGCTTCTGAGCACAGGAGGCGGAGTCCAGGCGGGGCCCTCCAGCGGCTGCCCGCCCCACAGCGGTCCGCTTGTCAGCCAGATTCTTCGCGACCCGGGCGCCGTCCGGCGCTGAGGCCCGCCGCACTCCGCGGTTGTACGCCCCGTTGCCTGGCGCACGGCTCACAGCGACGCGCCGCACGTAGGCCAGGCAGCTCTCCAGGAAGCTGTCAGCCGCATACTGGTTTGCATTCTGGTTAAAATGCCCGTGCCATGCCTCGAGTCCTTGCTCACTGTATCGGCCCAGGCTGCCAAACAGCGCGAGGAAGTCTGGGGCGTGGCACGCCAGCACGTGCAGCTTGGGCGTGACAGACGACCACTCAAAGTGTTGTTTAAGACCGTCCACCAGCTGGGCAGCGTTACGTCTGAAAAGTGTCACGTCGTCCTTGGGTATGGAAGCGACCGCGGTCAGCACTGGCAGCAGCTCCCGCCACGTCGCACAGGCGCTCGCATACGCCGTGCTTACCCACTCGGGCACGCTGCCGTCCAATAGCGAGCACACCATGGAAAGCCGGCGCCCAATGCGCTGGCATTGTCGGCCCTCGAAGGCCCCCCCGAAGTAAGGCTTAGGTTTGACCCCGACCCCGTGCCGCAGCACTCGCGCCAGGTTCTCAGCGTACATGCGCGCGCACGCCAGCCCGTTGTAAAAGTATACAGCCTCAATCCCCAGACGGAGGAGCCATACAGTGATACCCAAAACCAAATGCAAAGGCATTGGAGATATATGGCTTGGGTCGAGGATGAGCAGGGGGCGCCGCTCAATGGACAGGTGCTCCTTTAATGACAGCGGAGTCCCGCGACTTGCGTTGCCGCCGTCTTGATATGCCGCTGCCATTTCCTCCATATGTTGACGTGTGCGCAGGGTGCCACGTGCCTTGCTCCCCGCTTGCATGTCCCCATACTGGTCCACCAATGAGCCGTTGCGCGCTGTGCGGCATCGCATTGCTGTGCAGTACACACACGGCATGCGGCTGCTGGCGCCCATATGGCCACACCAAAGCGTGATGAAGCAGTAGTCACCCAATAGGATGAGCCGCACGGCGCGGCGTTCTCCAGACACCTCCACTCCGCCCGTACGTAGAGCATCGATATCTGGGACGTACACAGCAGCCATTCTTGATAGGGCGTCGTGGTCATCCTTCTTGCATGGGAAAACGCCATAGAGAATGGTATTCCCTCGGCTGCATGGGTGCTCTTGGTTAAGGATAGAGAGGATGGCTTTACATGAGCTTATTTGACCTCCCTTGTCGGGCCCAAAGCACAGCTGCACGTCCCGCACCTTGGGGTCTGGCACGGCCCCTGGGCTGTCTTGTCCCTCAAATGCGGACACAGCTTCAATCTCCGTGCCGTCCCGTCCTCGTGTCGCCAGCTCGAGGAATTCGCCGCTTGAGTGCAGGTCGCCAATCAGCCCTTGCACAGCGGCCCGCGGCGTCACGAGGAAGGCCCCCGCCGCGTCAGACATCACCTTGTTCCGCTCCTCCGATTGGGCCTCGCCGAGGTCGTGTCGCAGTGCCTCCCGGCTGGCCAGGCCACTGGTGGGTCCACCCATAAAAAGGCGAACACGCTGCCATAGCGTCTTGCTAATGTTGTTGTCCAGGATGAATTGCGTTTGCAGCCGCACCGAGGGGGGCGCCAGGGCCGCCGCAGAGGGGGCCACCACCACACCACCACTGTGGCGGGCCCGCCGACATAAATCTTCCACAGCCGCAATGAGGAAGCCAGGCTCAGTCCCCAGTACCCTGCGCATCGCTGCGGCAGCCCAAGCAGTCCTCCGCCGTTTTTGGCGTGGGCCCACCTCCGTCTTGCGGGGAATGAGGTCCCAAGAGTAAATCCGCTTCGCGCCGTTACCAAAGGTCATCTCAATGGTCCCCGGCCGAGTGGCAGCCAGGTAATGGTTGACCTGTGCGGCCGTCACCTCCCCATTCCCCTGCAATGGGACGGGTACCCCTTGGTCGCCCCCGCCAATTGGACCAGCACGGCGGGCCTCCTCGCCCGAGGCGGAGGCTCTGCTCGTCCCACTCGCTCGCCTGGCAAGGTGAGCGGGGACACGCCAGGGCAGTGGAGCCACGTTTACACCCACCACCCGCACTGTCTCCAGGTGAGGTGCCGCCACGTGGAAGCCCGGCAGGCGGATGGTCTCCAGCACCTGGCGCCGACCGCGAGACCTGTCCTGTGCACGGTTGGCCGCCTTCTTGCGGGCGCGCTGATAGCAGACTGAGCACGTGCCTGTGGGAGGCCCGCGACGGTCAGCCGGCCCTGACACGGTACACCTGCGCAATGGCGCGGCGGCCACCAGCGCAACAGCCGCTCCCTCTGTGTTGACCCCCGATGTGACCGCCTGCCGCCATAGGCGGCCGGCCTGACTGTCCCGCACGAATGGAGACGCGCACAGCGAGCAGACAAAAGCCAGGGGTGTACCTGTGAATGCTTTATCAATCATGAGAGAGGCTTGAGACCTAAACCAATCAATCACAGTCCGCGATGAGCACAGAGGAACATAGCGCGGTAACAAAAAAATGAGTAAGGCTTCTTGGGCTTCCAAGGGGACAGGGAGGGTCAGAAAACCATCGCGCTCCCGCTCAAACAGGCAGTTCTCGAAAAATCACGACGCTTCGGTCCGTTAATGGGTCTGAGAGAGACGTACAGGTCGGGTGGATCTTGGAAGTCATCCGTCATGGCGTTACGGGCGTTCTCGCACCTGCGCGGGGCACGGGGGGGCAATGGATGTTGGTTGGGACGCTTGTCGGGGCGTGCCGGTTCGATGGCATGGGTGAGGGAAGCGTGCAGGGCGTGAGCAGACGCTGGCGTGGTGTGGGTCAGCTCGGTCACCATCACGACGACGACCGCGCACAGACCCCATATGTTTCCGAAAAAATCGGCAAACCTCCATACGTGGCACTGTAATGAGCATATATGGTAAGACCGCCCTTAACTGGGTGTGCCCAGCTCCCCTGGGTGCCGCGCCCTCTGCCCTCCGCCTCTCTACCCCATCGCTCCCCGCCTCCCCCCGCCCGCCGCACGCCCCCCCCTCCATTGCACGGACCCAGCCGGGTCTGGCCGCCCGTCTGGCCAGAGCCACCCTCCCCCCCCTCCCTCCGGCCGCCGCCCCCCACCCTCACCTCCTTCGCTGGCTACACTACGCTCCACCCGCTCCCCCCCCCCCCCGTTCTTCCTCCCCCGCCAGGCAACGGCCGTCGTGAGACGTCGACCTCCAGCTGCCGGCCGCTCCCCCTCCCCCCGGCCTTGCCTTCTCCCCCCCCCCCCCCCCCCCCCCTGACCCCTGCACCTGCGACCGCGGCCGTCGCTGGACATTCCATGGCGGCTCCACACCGGCCGGCCGCAGGCGCCGCCGGCCCGGCCGCCCCGCCAGCGGCGGCGGCGCCCCCCCCCCCCCCCCCCCCCCCTCCCCCCTCCTCGCCCCCCCACCGTCACCACCACCACCACCGTCGCTGACGCTGCCGTCATCCCCTCCCGCCGCCGCCCCCTTGGCCACCGGCCGCCCCCCCACGGGCACCGCCGTCGCCACCACCACCACCGCCGCCGCCCCGGCCCCCCCCCCCGCCATGCCCCTCCTCCTGACGCCCCCCGCGTACGTGGTGCTCCTCCTGGGCTGGCTCGGCGCCACCCCCCGTCAGCTCTCCCCCTACGAGCGCCTGTGGGCGGGCCTGCCCACCCCCCCCGCCGCCATCGTCACCGCTATTGCGCCGACGGCGGTGGTGCTGGCGCCACCCCACTCGGCCGGCCCGGCCGCCTACGCCGCCGGCGTCGCCGCCCGGGTCACCGCCGCCATGGCCTCTGCCGCCATGGCCTCCGCCGCCCCCACCGCCCCCACCGCCGCTGCCGCCGCCGCCGCCGCCCCCGCCGCCGCCGCCCCCGCCGCTGCCGCCACGCCTGCTTTTCTGGCCGACGGCGGCACCGTCTGTGGCGGGCACCCCCCCGGGACGGCGGTGCCTGTCGGCCTTGTCCTCCACGCCTTTTCGAACGGCGGCCTCGGTGTGGTGGCCGCCCTGGCCGCGGCGCTGCCCCCCGCCGTGCGGGCGGCGGCGGGAGTTGTGGTGGACTCTGCGCCCGCGGCGGTGACGCCCCTGTCGATTACCCGCGCGCTGGGCGTGGCGCGGCGGCTCCAGTCCCCCGTCGCAGCGGCGGCGGCCGCCGCTACTGCCGCTGCCGCCGCCCACCCTGCGCGCGCACCGCCGGTGGCGGCGGGGGCGGTGGCGACAGCAGCGGCGGGAGCGGGGTGTAGGGGGGGGGGGTTGACGGCCGCAGCGGCCGCAGCAGTGGCGGCCGCTGCTGGGGCGGCCGCCGCCGCTGCCGCGACGGCGCGCTGGGCGGCCGCCGCCCGTGACGCGGGCGCCGTGTATGCGGTCCACGGCGCCCGCTGGGGCGGTGCGTACGCCACCGCCCTGGCGGCGGGCATGCCCGCCTGGGGTGGCGGCGAGGCGTACGTCACCGCCCCCGCCGATGCGCTCGCACCCGCAGCGGGGGTGGTCGCGCACGTTGCCGTCCGCCGGGCCGTCTATGCGGCGGCCGCCGCGGCGGCCGCCGTCGGCGGCAGCGGCGGTGGCAGGCGGCCGCCGGGCGTGACCGCCACGACCATTGCCGGCGGCTCGCACGTGCGGCTGGCCCCCGTCGCGCACGACGTGTATGTGGGGGTGCTGTGGCGGATGGTGGCGGCGGTGGCGGCGGCGGCGGCGGAGGGAGAGGAGGCGGTGGCGGAGGTGGCGGGGGGGGGGGTGCAGCTGCGGATACGGGCGACGCTGTAAGACCCCATCGCAGCGGGCAGTGACCATGTGGGATGGGTTGGCGGATGGGGGCTGAAGTGGACTGTGGGGCAGGCGGCAGCGGGCGTACTCTGCCGTGGTCGCCGCCGTGACCTGTGAGAGTTCACGCTCTGTCAGCGTGGTCGCCGGGTTGTCGGTGCCCCCCCCACGCCCCTTCCTGCCTCGTGGGGCTGTGGGACCCTCGTCAGAGACGACCGACCGGAGCCTCACCATGAGCGGCGCCACAAGCTTGTGGAGGGGATGTTGCGGTCTTGATGGTGGCGTGTGGTACTCTGCTCTGCACCGCCTCTGATGCGTCGGGGCGGTCGTCCCTGAGGGGGCCGCCTCCGAAAGGCGGTCCACTGTCGGCCGCCACAGCCGCCGTTTTGGTAAGCGCACGGGGCACCCTGTGGTAAGTGGTGGCATCGACCTTTGCCTTGCCCCTTCCAGTCCCCCTCCCCCCGCCCCGGCTTCCCCGGCTGCCCGTCCGTCCGTCCGCCCCGCTCATCCTGCGGGCAGCCCCCGCGGCAAGAAAGAATGAATAGACGCCCAGCGATCGAATGCGAATCTGCAGTTGCGACACACGTGGGTCTGGAGGAAGTTAACGGTGTAGAGAACGCTGCGGCCTCGAGGCCCCAACAGTGACGGCGGCCAGTGACGGCGGCGGCGGCGGCGGTGTCGGCGACGGCGGCGATGTGCTAGGGGCGACGGCGACGGCGATGGCGACGGCCAAGGTGACGGCGTTGCGCTGGTGGTGGCGGCGGTTGCGGTGCGCCGGCGCGACGGTGCGCTGGCGCTGCGGGTGCGCTGGCCATCCTCCTGTGGATAGCTAAAGTAGGTGCCAAATGCCGACCAGTGCCGGAAATGTCGACCCGCCTGGCGGCCCCAAGAAGGCCGATTCTTGAAGGATGTATTTTTCTCCGCTGCTTGCATCCAACAGCACGAGAAGCTCACATGACCTGGGCATGAGACCTTCCACCAGCAGATGGACGTAGACGTTGTCCACTTTCTGGTCCAGCATCAACACCTGGGGGTCGACGCCCTCCACGCTGTGCTTCTTTCTCTACTTCAGAGTGTATTTCTGACGGCGTCAAATAGCACCCAGATGGCCCAATGTGCGTGGTCGTGCTACACTCAGCATGATTGATTCGCTCACCATGCACCGCAGACCCAGGTTGATCGCAGATCCGGGTGTTTCCATTGGCTTCATGGTCTGGTCGACATTCCCGGAGCGACTCTTACAGTCCGTTGGGCTTCTCTCGCTCGTAGCTCAGAGAGAACAGAAGCATCAGAAAAAAAAAAAAAACATCTTACTCGCCTTGGTCTCCTCTACAGGCAAGTGTGTTGTGCTTTTCTTGTGGTCCACGGGAACCTTGGATCTCAGCGAGAGTGGACGACATTTGACACACACTAGCTACATATGGAGCGAGGGGCAGTGGCCCACTCGGGCTCGACCCTTGACCCTCTCCATCCATCGATGGGCGCATCAGAGATGGAAATGATCCGTGGGGGCCGGGTGTCGGGAGATTTTCCGCCTGCGTGACCCGCCGGGCCCACAGCAGGCCCCTTGGCCACCTCACGCAACCATGTCTCTGCGAGTGCGCGCTTGCCAGCCTGGCGAGCACCAAGCCAGACGCCTCTGCGTAGACAGCTGGGGTCCCCCGACAGCGGCCCCTCCTTGTTCGTCCATGTCCGTTGCCACGGCCGCCGTCCTTCCGACCGCCGCCGCTCTTGGTATCCTCCACTACTCCCCCTCCTTCCCGCCCTTCCTTCCCGCCCCTCCTTCGTCCCGTTCCGTTCCTCCACCCGCTCTCGCCCTCTGCCTGCGCCTGTTTGCGCGTCTTTGGCCATGGCGTTTGCGTCGCCGCCGCTGTCGGCGGCGCTGCGCCGCCCGCCGTCGGTCCTGTCGTCGGCGGCGTGCCGCCGGCGGGCGGCGGCGGCGGCCGACGCCCCCGCCAGTGCGTCGCTGCGGAGCGGGTGGAGGCGGCGGCCGGCCGTTGCCCCAAGCGCGACTGCCGCCGACGCCCCCCCCCCCGCGGCTGCCCCCCCCCCCCCCCCGGAGCGGGTGCCCGTCCCCAGCGCCTACCTCCAGTCCACCCCCCACCACCTCGACTCCCTGGCCGACTATGAGGCCCTCTACGCCCGCTCCATCGACGACCCAGACGCGTTTTGGTCTGCCATTGCACGGAAGTTCCACTGGGAGACCCCCTGGCCCGCCGACGCGCCGGCGGTGGCGTGGAACTTTGACCCGACCGCCGGCCCCGTGTACGCGCACTGGTGGAAGGGCGGGCGCACCAACATTTGCTACAACGCCCTCGACGTGCACGTTGCGGCGGGGCGGGGCGCCGACGTGGCGCTGCTTTTTGAGCCCAACGAGCCGGCCGACGGGCGGGCCCGGTCCCTGACGTACGCGGAGCTGCTGGAGGAGGTGACCGCCGCCGCGGCCGCGCTGACAGCCGCGGGGGTTCGCCGTGGCGACGGCGTGGTGACGTACATGCCCATGGGCGTGGAGCTCCCCGTCGTGATGCTCGCGGCCGCCCGCATCGGGGCGGTTCACTCGGTGGTGTTTGGGGGGTTCTCCGCCGCCGCGCTGGCGGCGCGCCTCGCCGCGTCAGGCGCAGAGGTGCTGGTCACCACCGACGGCGTCGGCCGCGGTGGCAAGTGGGTGGGCCTAAAGGCCGCCGCGGACGAAGCGATTGCGCTCGCGGCGGCAGATTATGGCCACACGGTGGTGACACAGCTGGTCGTACGGAACAGGTCTGCGGCGGACGGTCGGGGGGGGGGGGCGGAGGAGGGGGCTGCGGTGCCAATGGTGGCTGGCCGGGACGTGTGGTGGGACGATGCGCTCGCCGCCGCTCCGCGGGCGGGGGGGGAGGTGGTGTGGGTGGACGCCGAGGACCCGCTCTTTTGTCTCTTCACCAGCGGCAGCACGGGGGCGCCCAAGGGGGTTGTCCACACCGTGGGCGGGTACATGGTCGGCGCTGCGACCACCTTCAAGTACTCGTTCAACTATATGCCAGGCGACGTTTACTTTTGCACCGCCGACGCGGGGTGGATCACGGTGCGTGGTGTGGGGGCGGTGGGGGTCGGTGCTCGCGGCTGGCCGTCGGAGTTTGGTGCTGTGGTGCCGGGCGGGGGGGTCCGCGGTGGGTCGGGGGAGGGTGGAGGGGGGACTGATGCGCTGTCATTGCCCCGTGGCTGGCGGCCTGGTGGTGATGGTGGCAGAGTCCGTGTGAGAGCATCTGGCCGGGGTGTGGTAGCGCAGCGGAAGACTGACACGTCCCTGGCGCTGGCACTGCTGTTTCTTTCTGTGTAATGACACTGCCCTTTCTTGCTGTGCGCCGCTGTGCCACCCCGGTTTTGTCACCCGGTGGTTTTCGTTGGTTGTCTTGTGTTTGGTTGACTGCCTCCCACAGGGCCACACCTACGTCACATATGGCCCGCTGCTCAACGGGGCCACCCAAGTTGTCTTTGAGGGCGTTCCCACCTACCCTGACGCTGGGCGTCTCTGGGAAATTGTCGCCAAGTACCGGGTCAACATCCTGTACACGGCACCCACGGCTCTGCGGTCACTGAAGCGGGCGGGCGACGCCTTTGTGGCCGCCCACGATACGTCCTCCCTCAAAGTGCTCGGCACCGTCGGGGAGCCCATCAACCCCGAGGCGTGGGACTGGTACTACTCGGTGGTGGGCGCGTCTGCCGCAACCGTCGTCGACTCGTACTGGCAAACGGAGACCGGCGCGCACGTCTTGGCGCCCATCCCCGTGGCGGGGCTGGACCTTAAGCCCGGCTGTGCGCAGCTGCCTCACCTTGGTATCGTGCCAGTCCTCCTCGATGACGCCGGGGGCCTTGTCGAGGGCGAAGGCGAGGGCTACCTTGCCATATCCCGGCCTTGGCCATCAGCCTTGCGGACGCTGCTGGGCGACCACGAGCGGATGGAGGCCACCTACTTTGCGCGGTTCCCGGGCTTCTATTTGACTGGTGATGGCGCGCGGCGAGACGCCGACGGCCACCTGTGGCTAACCGGTCGCATTGACGATGTGCTCAACGTGTCGGGCCACCGACTTGGTACCGCGGAGGTGGAAGCGGCTATTGTGGGCGTTCCCGGAGTCGCTGAGGCGGCCGTTGTGGGCGTCCCGCACCCAGTGACAGGGGAGGCTCTGTATGCTTATGTGGTGCTGATGCCAGGAGTGGAGGGCAACGACGCCCTGCGAGCGGCCATCACCGCCGGGCTCCGTGCCCGCATCGGCCCGATTGCGCGCGTGGAGACGCTCCACTGGGTGGGTGGCCGCGGTCTGCCAAAGACACGCAGCGGCAAGATTCTCCGGCGGCTCCTTCGGCTCATTGCCATGGGCGGGGGAGGTGGGGACCTGGGCGACACGAGCACGCTTGCCGACCCGAGTGTGCTGGACGAGCTCCTGCAGACCTCGTAGGACGGGGGATGGCGGGTGGGTTGGCGACGTGTCTGGGCCTGGGCGTTTGCAGAAAAAGCTGGGGCCGTCTTGTGGCCGGCTAGGCTGCCACGCCGCGATGCCCGCGAGACGTCTCGGGCTCCATCCCTGCCTGCCTTTTGCTCTAGCTCTTCGTGCGCCTCGTCTGTGTGTTATTCTATCGACGTGCTCTTCTTAAAAGGGTCTTCCTTGGCCTGCTGTTTTTTCTCGATGGTCAGCCGGCGGGGAGGGGGGCTTGCTTTCCTTGCTCAGCGATGGGCGCGAGGCGACTCCTCTCTTTGTCTCCAGCGTATGTACTGTACGTCCAGTACATGCACATGTGCATAGTCTCTTGTGCAAGCCACGTCTCATACCAGAGATTCTATTTACTGGCCTGTAAACGTACTGCTTCGCGGGCAAGTATATTGTATGCATTGTGTTGCTTACTGTACCGCCAACGCTGGCGTGGATCCACTGGCTCTCCGCCCAGATCAGCTGGCTCAGACATGGCCCCTCTCCCTTGACCTCTTGAGGGCAAGGAGAGTGAGCGATACAAAGCGCGAACGCAAGCGACTCCTTGCCAAGAAATTATTTGGTGCATGGACCTCTGACGCGCAACGTTATCGACCACGTTCGCACTGGCTCCTGGACGGAGCGTATGGTCGTGTTCTTGTGTGGGAGCCGTACGGACTGCCACCGCTGTGCAGGTCGCAGGCGTACTCCCGCATCGGTGGCCATGTAGGCCATGTTGGGGGGGGCCTCAATCACCCATCTCGGGGAGGCATCCCGCCATCTGGCAGAAGGCGCCTCCCCTCCCCTCTCCCTCCCCTCCACAGCCCCGCGGGTGCTCATGTCATCTGGCCACGTGCTGCGGCGCCTGCCCGTTCCGGCGCCGTCGCCGGCGCGAGAAACAACACTTTTTCCCGTTCCCCCTGCCTGGCGTGGCCTGTCGCGGCTGTCTCGTCCTGGGCGGGGGGGAGGTGACCTCCTCTAGTTTTGGAGGGTGGGCAGGGTGCGCCCCAGCGCCAAACGGCTGTTCTCTCCCCTCTGCTTTTTTGAGGGTGGTGCTGGTTTCCCTGGGGGAGGCCGGCCTCTGCCAGGGCCGGCGCGACGACGCCCGCGGCCGCGCCTGCCACATCGGGTCTCTTGTCCGACGACACTCAATTGCGACGGGCGTCGTAGAGGTAGGCGTCGTGGGCTTTTTGGCCCACTCTCGCCGCAGCGCACCGCGGGACGTGCTGGTAGGGTTCCCCACCGGCTTGCGCTGGCGTCTTTGCGGCGCGGCGGTGTGGGCGGGCCCTAGTGGCGGGCAGTCCCGGCCGTAGCTGTTGCCCATCGCGCGCCACCATCTTTCCCCCTTCTCGGCTCTCCCCTTGTTCCCCTTTGGTTTTGGCTGCCCGTTGCCGTGAGGGTGTGTTGCCTGTGCCTGTGGGCTGCGCCAACGCTGTGCGGCCAACGACGCTCTCGTGGCTGCTTGTGCTCTTCTATCTCTCTTCCACCTTCCCCCCGTCGTGGCCGACGTCTTTTGCCATGGCGGATGGAAAGAGCGCCTCCTTCAAAGGGCGCAGCTCGTTTACGACCAAGAAGCTGGGATTTGGCTCCAAGCACGACGGCAGCTCGTCGCCCCTCTCCCCCGGTGATGCTGAGGGCGATGGAGAGCCATGGGGCGCCGGCGTTCCCACCGGCGGCGGCGGGGCGGGCCCACAACGGAAGCTTCCACCTCGCTCCAAGTCCCGATTCGGCCGCTTGCGGGGGGGTTCCGACGATGAGGGAGACGACGACGGCCTGGACCTGAGTGACGGGGACATGGAGAGCGGCGGGGGTGAGAGCACCGAGGTGGAGAGCAAGCTCAAGACGGTCCCGTCTATCGCCACCGACGATTTCATTTCCTACAGCACCAAGGCAAAGAAGAAGAAGGGGGACATGAGCTCCCTCGGCGGCAAGAGCTTCACCAAGCTCAAGAAGATGATGGCAGCCAAGCCCGTGAGCGATGCGGAAGACTGAGGGGTCAGCTGGAGCGTGCGCGCGTTGGCATCCACACCGCCGCACCTCGCGAGGGGCCCTCTGGATGCGGAGCGAGTCACCGGCGTCGGGGGACCCTGCCTGGTGCGGAGGCCTGGCACTGCCGGCGTGTGCGGACGACGCGGACGCTAGGGTCTGCACTGTGACGAGCGGCGCAGACATCGACGCAGCGCTGAGGGTGTTTGTGTGTGTGTGTGTTGTGGTTATCTCTTTGGGAGGGTCGAGTGGCGTGCGCTGAAGGTGTCTTGTCTTGTGGTTTTGGCGGCGAGCGCGGGTTTAGACTTGAACGTGGTGGGGTGGGTGGGTGCGGGAATGACTTGCGAGGTCCTGAAGTGATGCTCGGAGAGGGAAGGGACGGACCGGTGGTGGATGCATAGCGGTATCGAAGCGGTATGGTGCGAGCATGTCTTCTTGTCGTTTTCGAAAGATACTGCATGCCGTGTCGTCTTCAGGGAGAGCACCGCGCGTCAACGATTGTTCGTGTCGAGGCAACGGCCTCAAGCACGGCCATTCTGTGTGCTGGCACATACACACCCTCTGGACGCGATGGGTGGGAGGGGGTGGGTACGGTGCAATGCGGTGCAGTGGGAGTGAACGGTGCATCTCAAGGCAAAACACATACTCGACGGCAGCACACGCTCCTAGTCCATCACCCTGACGGGTAGAGCCAACCGCTTGCCAAGGGCAAAAGAATGGACAGGAAGCAGAACTCATCAAGCCAACAAAGAGGACCAGACCAACAACAAAACTTGCCTGGCACATCGCAACAACATGGTGCCCTCACACACATGCAGGAGGCCATCAAGCAAGGCCTTGCGCCATCAAACAACCAAGTGGCGGCTACAAAGCCGCCCGGGGGCGACCCGAGCCAGCCTCGGTTCACGCCCAAACCGCGCCCAACTCACTCAGCTTCTGGTGCGCCTTGGCGTAGTCCTCAAAGAACTTGGCCTGGTCCGACGCGTACGTCTCCACCAGGGCCTTGCACTCGGGCTCATCCAACAGCGCCTTGTCCGACGGCAGATGCAGCAGGCCGGACTCGGGCGTCTCCTTCATAATCTCCTTGAAGTACGAGTTGTCAAACGTGTTCGGGTTGCTCGTCCACGGGCCATCAAAGCCGCTGCGGTCCTTGTGGGCGGCGCCGAGCGTGTGGGCACCCGAGAGCGCCACAATCTCCGCGTCATTAAAGCCCATCCGGTAAAAGATGTCGCGCAGGTGGGGCATGCGCTTGTCCGCGTCGGGCAGGCGGCCGTCGGGCGTGCACTGCGGGGCATCCGCGTCCTTGCGGCCCATGCGGAAGGGGATGACCGGGCCACCAGCATCCTCAATCGCCACAACCGAGGCGAGCTGGTAGAGGTCCGCGTAGCTGATCTCGGGGTGCTTGGCCTTGATGTCCTCGCACATGTTCCGCGCAATGTCTAGCCCGGCGTTGGCGCCGTGGCCACTCTCAGGAGCAAAGCGCTGCGTGCCGTTGGCGCCGCCGGTGCCGTCCTCCTTGGAGTAGGTCCCTGCGAACAAGGCGACGGCGATAAAGAAGGTTCAAAGAGGAAGGCGAAATGGCCAGTTCACGCCAGACCCAGTCGACGACGAGAGAGCAAGACGCAGGGAAAAGCAACCGGAGGGCCAAGAGCCAAGACAGGGAGCACAAAGTGGGTCAGTATCATAAGCAATCAAAGGCAAATGTCCTAGCACGCACAGGGAATGCCCAGCCCGTTGCGAGGTGCACAACACCAACGAGTCCGCAACAGCGAGCAACAAGGAGGTCGGAAGCAGCAAGATGGATGTGCACCATAAGAAGGCAGTCGGCTGCGGACCCAACCCCCACCCTCAGTGAGCCACCGCGCACAACAGCCAGAGACATGTCACAGTCGCGAGCCCCCACCGGTAGAACTCCCACAGGCACCACGTACCCGCGTCGTGCCACGCCACCCGGACCATGATACCATGGCAGTTCTTCTCCTTGATCAGCGCCTGCAAGTCGGCGCGGACCGCCTTCTCCAGGTCAGACACCATCTTGTGCAGCGGGAAGGGAGGGGAAGGGGCGTCCTCACTCAGCACGATCAGGCAGCGGTGGCAAAGGGGATGCGGCGCAGTAGGACGAACGGGTTTCCGCGATGGGGTGGTGGTGGAACGAGGGGGGGGATCAAGGGCGCACGCACGCCAGACCCACCTCCCCGTCCAACGCCCTGTCGCTAAGGGGTGTTCTTACAGTGCGTCATGTGAGAGCCGTTATGGCAGGGGGATCCAGTGTCTCCACTCAAAATTTGTTGAATCTATGTAGTTGTTCGAGAGACTGGTGGCATGGACGAATCCATGTAATCTGTTTGCCAGAATCGCGATTTGACGCGGCAGAACTGGTCTGGTGTTCGAATCATCTTCCTGGTGTTACTATCCAACGTGTCACGAAGCGTACATAAAATTAGTTCTGGTGGAGAATTCAATTCGGAGAGCAGCTGTTTGTCAGCTGTTTGTCAGCCCCCGCTCATCGCCCCGTCCTTGTCACCGACCTTGACGGTGATGCTCTTCCTGGCCATGTTCATACACCCCGCATGGTCGTGTGGGCTGCAGGCGGGCTGCTGTCTGGGTGTCCGCCCTTCGCACGGCAGTGCCCTTATTTGACAGTCGTCTACCCCTCTTGGCGACATCATCGCCCCGTCTGTCTGGCGTGAGCAGCTGTGCACAGTGACGCGTGGGGTGTGCGGTGCTAATAATCATGGGGTCCTCGCCGGCCAGGGGCGGGGGGGCGGCGACTCAACGACCTCCGACGTTGCTTCCTGGGAGGACGGTGCGACCCAGATGAGTTTTTTTTTTTACTCCCCACCCCGTAGTGGGGTTGTTGCTGGCTCGGATGGCCCCACCGGGTACGCGGGCGGGGGTTCGCTACCGCTGATGACCCCCCCTCCTTCCTTGACTTTTTTTCCACCGCTGACCGCCGGTGGGTATGGCCACGCGCGACTTGGCGCGCCCTTGGCTGTTCTGGTGGGCGGTGTTTGTCAGCACGGCGTGTGGCGGCGGCGGCAGCGGCGACCCGCGTCTGAGCCGCGTGGTCCGTTCGCCATGTGCCGTACACGCGACGTGGGGTGCCGGGTGCGCGCGCGGGCTAGGGTTTCCGCCCCCCTCGCCTCAATGTTTTTCTGTCTTTTTTCTTTTGGTGCGGCGGGGGCCCGCCGCCGCTTCCCAGTGCTTGCTGTGGCCAGAAATCTCCAGCACGAGGGTTGGGGGGTTGGGTGGGGGACGAAAGGAGGTGGTGAGGGGGGGGGTGGCGGTGGCGGGGGGGAAGAACCATGAGGCAGACAGGGGGCGAGCCACTACTTCGCGCCTACCAATCCCCCCTCCCCTCCCCGTCTTCCTTCTCCTGCCTCTGTAGGGTCCGCCCCCGCGCCTCGGGCGCCCGTGAAGTGGCCTATCCTTTGGCAGCTCGTCTCCCTCTCCCGGCCGCGTGCAAACAACCCGCGCTCGTCGCGCGCCCTGTTGGCCCGTCGCACGTGCTGCTGGCCTACCGGCCCGTGCTCGGCTGTGGGTCTACAGCTGGGGTCGGGGTTGTGGGTGGTGGCTGTTGGTGGTGGTGTGGTGGTAGCAAGGACGGCAACGAGGTGGGGAGGGCCGAGGGCGGAGCGGCACCCGTGCGGGGGGGGCGGTGGTGGTGGTGGGAGCGAGGGGCTTTGGGGGAGCTCACTTTGCTTGGCCAGGGCGGGTTGTTGGCGCTGTGGTTGACCTCTGCGCGGTTGTGCGCGGTGGCCGGAGTAGGGGGGGGTGGCGGAGGGAGCGGCGCTGGCGTGACGCTGACGTGTTGCTCGGTTGGTGGTGGCGACTCGCTACCTGCGCCAGCTCAAGCCCCCCGCCAAGGCGGAGGCTGGCTGTGTCTGTTGCTGTGGCGGGGGCCGCGTCCCTGTCAAGAGAGAGCACTGCTGGTGACTTCTTGTGCCCCGGCGGCTCCTCCTTCACGGGCGCGTTTTTGAGTTGGTGACTGCGCGACTCCCAGTCAGCCTTGGAGGTCTTCGTCCCGCTTGGGGCGAGAGGGGAGCGTACATGGTGGCGGCTCTCTCGCTCGCCACGTCCGCCCACTGGTTTGCGCTGAAGAGGAGTGGGGCAGAGGCGGTGGACACCCCTTAGTTCGGCGGGGGTCTGTCTCTCAGCAGGTGGCCAAGGCAGTGGTGGCGGTCGCTGTCGGGTGGGAATACGAAGGCGGCGACGACACGTTGGGTCTTTGAAGGCCGGTTGGGGCGCCGGTGCCGCGCACCGACGGCGGCGTTCCCCCCGTGGGTGCGCTCATGGACGGCCGCACCTCCTTCTTTGGTCGGCCCGCCCACCCGTCGGAGGAGACGCTGCCGTCACCGTCCCCGTCGCAGGCCTACACCCCCTTCCTAACCCCCCCGTCGCTGGTGCTCCCTGCAACGATGCCGGTCCTTCCGATGGGACCGCCCTGTGGGGTGGCCGAGCCGTCCCTCCCCCCCCGGCGGCCCGGCTCGTCCCCGTCAGAGCAGCCACTGCTGCTGTCACAGGTGCTGCTGCCCCACACGCTGTTGCATAGCGCCGCAGGCGGGGGGGGGGGGATGCTAGGCACCTCCGCCCTTCCCTTGCCGCCTGGCTCCCATTCTGGGTGCGGGGGCCATCGTGGCGGCAGCGTCGGCGGGGGCGGCCACCCCTGCGTCGGGGTCACCGACCCGTGTGTCGACGACGGGTGCGGCATGTGCCGCGGCTGTGCGTCCGGCATGCGCTGTGGTGGCCCTCCGGGCGGCGCTGGCCGGGGCGACGACGCCGCGTGCACAGCGGTGGGCGTTTTTGGCGGCGACATTGACGGCATTGACTATGACCTGCTCTTCCCCGCCGAGCCTCACGAACCGTTTTGCTTGCCCCCGACAACACTCTTTCCTGGTGTGACTACGTTGCGGCCAGGGGAGCCCCTCTTGCAGCCACCCCCGCCGCCACCCCCGCCGCCGCTGCCCCTGACGATGCACTCCCCGGCCGGCCGACCGCCACCGTCGCTGCCTCTTGCGGTGCGCCCCCCTGCCGGCCGGCCGCCGCCGCCGCTGCCGCCCCCACCACCGCCTAGGGCGTCACGCCCGGCGGCGTTGCGCCCCCCCCCTCCTGGGCCATCTGGCCGCCCCCCCGCCTCGCCGGTACCAGACCCCACCGGCCCGCCAGCCCGACCACAAGACACGTCTGCACAGATGCGGCGGCTGCGACGCAAGCAAATGCAGCGGCACGGCGGCAAGGCGTCCAAGGCGCCTCCGCCGCCCTCTCTCCGCACCGCCGGAGTCACCTCATCGGCCGCCTCGTTCGGACGGTCGTCTTCTATCGACTCGCCGCTATGTGTGGATATGCTGAGCCTGGGCACCCATTCGGCGGGAGGGAATGGCCGGGCCGCCCCCACCGACCGCTCCAGCGCGTCGGCACGCCCCGCGGACGACACGGCGGGTGGACGGTCCGCACCACAGCCCCGTGGGCGGGCCGTTTCGGGCGCTGCGGCGGCGGCGGCGGTGGCGGCGGCGGCGGCGACGGCGACGGTAGCGACGGCTGCGTCGGCGGCGATGACCGCGACGGCCGACGCGGGGAGCTCGGCGAGCTCTTCCCCCCTGGCGCCGCTCGGCGCCTCCCCCCCCCACCCGCTGCGGGCGTTTATGCACCGCACGCGGGAGGAGGTGGTGGCCCACTTCCTCGCCCGCTCGGGCGACACGGCCGACTCGGACGGCGGGGTAGGGGGCACCAAGGCAGCGCTCGCCGACGCGCTCGCCGCCTACGTGGTGGCCATCCCGCCCGGCGGCCTCATCCCGCCCGTCGCCGAGGACCGGCCGTGGCGGATGAAGCGGCGACGGCTAGCCGCCAGCCTGACGGCGATTGAGAAGAAGGAGCTCCGCGCGCTCCGTAACCGGGAGCGTAGCATGCTCCTCCGCACCGCGGCCAAGCGGCGGCTGCTGGCGCTGCAGGCTGCCGCCGCGGGCCTCGTCGACGACAATGTGGGGCTGGAGAATATGCTCGCCGTGCTGCTCGCGGTCGACACGGGCGCCAAGCTCCGGGCACGGCAGCACATTGGGCGCCGCGGCCTCGCGCAGCTACAGTACGTGCTGGTGTGAGGCGGGGGCGGGTAGGGCGACTCTCCATCTCCCTGCCCCTCCCTCCCCTCTTTCTCCACCCGCCCCGCCCCCTCCCCCCCTCCCCCTCCTTCATCCTTTTCCTTCCCCATTCCCCTCATCGTCCGCTGAACTCCCCCCCATGTGCCCCTGCTTTTTTTTTTTTTTTGGTCGCGGCCGCGATCGCCTGGGTGAGGCCGGGGAATGGCGTGTCGTTCACGGGGCATGGAGGGATGGTCGTAAGGCAAGAGGCGGTGGCTCCCGCCATAGTCCGGGGACCTGTGCTGGCCTCTGATAGGGCGTGCGCACTCAGAAACACAAGGAAAGCGGTCGTGCCTGTTCATCCCTTCCCCGCCTCACACTTTCCCCTCGGTGCCGTCCCCGTCCACCCCCGCCCGTGCCCAGCCCCGTCCCATCCGCGCCACAGTCTCACACCACGCTTTGCAGCCCGGGGGGCCTCCCACCCCCCCTCCCTTCCCTTTCTGACCATCGCCGCTCGCCGTCTTCCCGCCGCCACTCCCCCATTCCTCCGCCCCCCGCGCCACTTTATCTGCTGCACACACAATGGCGGTGGCGCCCAGGCAACGGAACCCACCAACAAATGGCGCGGGCCATGCCAAGGCGGCTCCCCGCCCCGCCTCACGCCCGCCATGCGGCCGCCGTCACCGCCGACGCCGCGGCCGCCGCCCCGGCCCCCCCACCACCCCACCACCACAACGCCCAGTGGGCGATCAGCCACCCCTACCTCCGCCCCCTGCGCTCTCTGCCCTACACCAGCAGCGGGAGCGTCGAGTTGGTATCGTGGTCCGTGTCCACCGTCGCGCCAGCGCCAGCCGCCGCGTCCGCCGCCGCTGCCGCCACGGCCACCAAACCGTCGCCGCCCGACGCGGTCGGCGGCGCCGACCGAGCCAGCCGGCGCACAACCAACGGCAGCGTCCCGTTAGTGTCGTGGTCCGTGTCCACCGACGCGGTGCGGCCGCCGACTGCCGCGGCCACCGTCGCCACCCCCGGCGGCGGCGCGCCCCTCGGCGGCACCACCGCCGCAGTGACCTGCTCGGAGGTGGCCACCCCGCACAGCACGACGACCACGGCGGCGCCAAGGGCGCCAACGGCACGGGCGGCGGCGGCGGCGGGGGTGCGCCGCACCATGACGCCGGGCGAAGAGAGAAGAAACGAGGGGGCGGCGGATGGGAGGGTCGGGGGAAGGAGGAAAGGGGAGACGGCGGGAGGGGGGGAGGGGCAGGGGGCCGGGAAAGTGGTCTGGCCGACGGTCACGGCACAAGCACAGACGCCGGCTACGCAAACGGCAGCGGTTGAACTGGGTAAGGGGGAAGGAAAGGCGAGGGGACGGGGACGGCAGGACCGGCAGGGGGGTAGGCGTTGACGGTTGTGTCGTGGGCGCGAAGGCGGCGCAAAGGCGGCGGTGGGGGCGCGGCGGTTCAAGTAGGGCGGGCCTGCCGGCCACCGGCGCTGCCCTGGCGGCGGCGGCGGCCACCCGCCCAGCGTGGGGGCGGCCTATGCGGCGGCATGGGTGCTCAGTGCGGCACAAACAACGGGGGCGGCGGAAGCGGGCGGTTGCGGTAGCGCCCACTGGGTTTGGCGGCCAAGGGGGGGGGGGGAGAGGGGGGGCGAAGGAAGGCGGCCAAGTGCGCCAGGCCAACGAAGTGCGTGTTGGGGGAAGCGTGGGGGTAGGAGGATGAGTGGGGGGAGGAGGACGAGTGCACGGCCACGCGTATCGGGTCGGATCCGCATGGTTCAAGTCGTTCAATGAGCAATGGTCCGCACCCCAATTCACGAGGCGGCCGGGCCGCGCCGCTGTCGGGCGTGGCGCGCGCGCGCAGTCGCCCCAGAGTGCGGGCCCTCATCCCAGTGCACGACGGATAGGCTGTGTGCCACAGCAGTCATGGTCAGCGTCCATCCCCTGAAGAGAAGCGGTGCAGCGTTCTGTCCAGGGATTGAAAGGGAACGGAACGAAAGGACGTTCAGGAATGGACGTGGCGGCACGCGCCGCGCATACCCCGGCGATGACAGGAGGCGGTGGTGGGGTGAGGTCACAGTCACTGGAGGAGGGTGAACGTGAGGACCTATGGAGAGAAAAAAGAAAAGGAGAAAAAGGTACCACGCGGACCCCTTCCATGTCGCTACTCCCGTGCGGACCCCACCCCCGCACGCACCGCCACCGCTTGCTTGGCTGCGCCCACACAGACCACCCCCCCTCACTCCCCCCCCGCCCCCTCAGACGACAAACCGGGCCTTGTTCTTGTAGCTACTGTTCTTGGCGATGGAGTCCTTGTGGATGAGGTATTCGAGCTGAACATTGTCGTGCAGGCCGGTTGGTGTGGCTGTCGCGCGCCACGCCTCCCTGCAACAGACCAAGCAAAGACCAATGGTCCAAAAAGGAGGGAGAGAGTAGAGGCGGGGAGGCGGGGAAAAGGGGTAGAGAGAGAGTGGAGGGCAACCACCCAACAACATGGGGAGGACCGAAACAACAAAGGCAGACCACATCGTGCCAGGAACAGAAAGAAGAGCCAAACCAGAGGTTAGGATACCAGCCGGGACACACAAGCAGGAGAGGGCAACGACACACCACACCTGCACCAAAGCAGCAGCAACCAAGCGTCCGGCGCAGCAGTCGCCCAAAAAGGACAAGCACGCCAAGCCGCCGAGCAGCGCGGCCAATGCAGGGCCGCATCTCAACACTACGGAAAGAGAGCACGATACGGCCGGTCTGCAAGGGCGCACGTACCCAATTCGCTTCTGCAACGGCTCGTCTGCCGATGTCTTGGTCCACATGGAGATGCGGTCCGCCTGGCGGCGGGTGCTCAACACCAGCCCCGCAATGTCCTCGCTGAGTTCGGCATCAAAGCCTTCACCAATCACGGTCAGCACCTGCGCAGCCCAAACACGGGGATGGAGGGGGGGCCGTGGGGGAGCAAGCAACGAGCAGCAGCAGATCACGCAGGCGGCCACCAGCAGCAGGGCATGGCATTTCGAAGCACGCGGGCGGCGGCCAGGAGGGGGGTCAACCAACAGACACGGTTAGTTAGACAGGCCCACGCGTAGATGCACACACCACAACCGGCCAACACAAAATGGGTCCACTCAAGACAGGCCAACGGACGACCCGCGAGCACCCGCCCCCCCAGCATGACTCTCAACCCCACCCTCGCCTCGACGCCCTCGCCGCGTCCCCCACGTCCACGCCCCCCACCCGCCCCTCGGGCCCCACAGCACGTACGGTGTGGATCCAGTACTGGTCCAACCGCTCCTTGTAGGACGGCGGGTTCATCAGCACCCACTTCCCCCCCTCCGAGTTGGCAGGGTCCTCCCACTTGGGCGCAATCCCCTCCTTAAACAGATGATAGTTGGACGACGCCGCCAGGTTGGACGGCTCGAGGATGTTGTTGAAGAGGGCCCAAAACTCCTCCACGGTGCCAAACGTCATGAGCTCGGTGAGGTTCTCATCCCATGACGCGAACCGATTCTTCCGCGCCGACGCCGAGTTGTCGTACCAGAGCGTCCACCGGTATTGGAGGGGGTGGCTGGCGCCACCGGCAGCGGCGGCGGCGGCCAGGTCGCCGCCTCCATCCGCCATGGTGGCGGGTCGAGCAGGGGGCACGGACGGCGCGGCGGAAGCAGGGGCGCGCGAGGATTGCAGGGGGGGGGGCGAAGGGGAGGGGGGGGGGGACTGATGTCACGAGCAGGAAAACGGCGGGACGAAAGGCGAAAGAGTGCAGGGATGCAGGCGCTGCGACAGAATGTCACGGCGGTGGGCGCGGGGTAGATGACGCGGCGGTTGGTGAAGCGGGAGAGGTGGGGGTGGCTATCCGCCGAGCGGCTTGGCGAGACGGTCACGGCGGGTCCCGTTTCGCCGACCGATGTCCCCGTCGACTGTACTGTAGCCCCCCTCACCTCATGGACTGATCCTTGTGCTACTGGGCAACTGCACATACTTGAGGGAACACGATGAGGGCTTTTCACAGCACCACTCGACTTTTGGCCCTCTCAAAGTAATTTCAGCTTCCACTTACACCAGTGCGCGTCTGCAGAGGAGACTGGCTTGGTCGCCGGCTTGGTGCTTCGCCAGCCCTTCGTCACGGAGAAGCTCCGTCGACGTCGAACATCAAGCTAGGCGGGCGCCCACTCGGTGCGCCGCCCGTCCCCCGCGCATCCTACGACAGTGACGGGCGCCACCACTTTGGGCCTCACTCCCCACCTCCACCCCCACACCCTTCCCCCCTCCCCGCCATGGCAAAGACCTGTCCCGGACAATGGCGGGGCCTTGGCGCAGTAGCGTGCCACCCGCTCGCTCCTCCCCCCCTTCCCCGCCCTTCCCTGACAGTGGCCGGGACGACCTGGAAGGGATACTCGACGCCCTCTTTTCCAACTATGGGCCATCCTCGCCGCCGCTACTGCCCCTGTCCCCGGCGTTGGCGCGGTGCCCCCACGGCCTGACCGCCGCGCCCCTGCGGCCGCCGCCGCCGTCGCGGCCGCGGCCTCCCAGGCAGGCAGACACGGCTCTGCCACCGCCGGGCGCGACGGCGGGCACCTATGCGCTCCCGCTGCTCGTGGCGGGCGTCCTTGTGGTGGGCATCCGCGGCAGCCTCTTCCTGGCCCCCCTCCGCCTGCCGGCGCCCCCAGGGGCGCGGCGCGGCGCTGCCCCGTCGGCCTCCGGCACCGGCACCGCCGCTGCTGCCGCCACCCCTGCTGCTGCTGCTGCTGCTCCCGGCCCCCCCCGGCCGGCGGTGCGGTTGCTGGTAGCCCCCACCCCAGACCCCGCCCTCCGCGGGCGGCCCGTTGTGGCCACCCGTTGGGCTTTTGTGCCAGACGGCATGGGCGGCCCCACCGTTGGCGGCGGCGGCGGCGGCGGCGGCGGCGGCGGCGGCGGCGCACGCGACGAAGACCCGGGAGGGGGGGTGCTGGAGGTGCCCGCCCATAGCCTGGTGGACCTCACCCACCCGCTCGCCGCCTACCGCGCATGGGCGGCCGTGTCAACGGCCGCAGCGTCCCCGCCGGCGGTGGCGTCGCCGGCCTGGACGCCCGCCGCCCGCCAGTGGGTGGCTGCCGCCGCCCGTCGCGCGGTGGCTGCCGAGCGGGCGGCCGCCGCTGCCACCGCCGCTGCCGCGGTGCGGTTGCCCGCCGTCGGCGCCGCTCTCGCCGCCGCCGCCACCCCCGCTGTACGTCACAGCGGCGGCGCGGGCAACGGCGGCGGTGGCGGTGGCGGTGACGGTGGCGGTGGCAATGGCGGTGGCGGTGGCGGTGGCGGGGCCGACGGCACCGCCGGTGGCACCCCCGGTGGCACCCGCGTGGCAGTGGCCGGCACCGTCGGGGCCGTCTCGGCGGTGATTGCCGCCCGGTCGGCGGCGCCCACCTTTTTGGTGGAGCTCGTCGACGAGTCCCCGTCCCGGGGGGGCGGCGCTAGCGCCCGTGCCGCGCCCGCCTCTTCGCGGCGTCTTGAAACGCTGGTGCTGTTTGGGAGCCGCGCCACCGCGCGGTGGCGCCCCTTCCTCGCCGTCGGCGACCGGGTGGTGGTGACGGCCGTTGGCACGGCGGCGGTGCCCAGCCTGGGGGGGGTGCAGGTGCTGCGGGTGACCCGCGCGAGCCGGGTGCTGCGGCTGCCGCCAGGCGCTTGGGGGGGTGCGCATGACGACGGGCCGCGCCCGCGTCGGGCGCTGCTGCCCCCTCCCCGGCCGGCGGGCCCCGGCCCGCACGCGCCGTCGGCCGAGCCGCCGCCACCCGAGCCACCGCCCGGGCCCCCTGCCAGCGGCGACGGCGAGCGCCCGGCCAAGAGCCGCCGCGTGACGCCCCCGCCGCCGCCGCCGCTGCCTCGGCCGCCGCCGCCCGCCGCCAGTGCCGCCCGCCGCCCGTCCTCCGCGCCCGCCCCGGCGGCGGGCCCGCCCCCCCCCCCTGCGCCCGCACCCGACGCGGCTGCCGTTGCGGCGTACACCGCCTCGTGCGATGCCCACTTTACCCACTATGACGGCACCGTCAGCGCGGTCCTCGGCCACGGCCGCTACCTCCTCGACGGCACCCTCCTCCTCCACACCACCGCCTACGCCGGCTGGGCGGGCCTCCCCGAGCATGGCGCGGCGGCACTGCGGCCGGGCGCCGCCGTCGCTGTCCGCCACGCGGTGGTCGTGTGCCGCCGGTGGCGGGTGGTCGCGCTCGTCGCCGCCGCGCGCACGTCTGTTGGGGTGGTGTCGTTTGCGCCCCTGCCTGGGGGGGGGGATGCCGGCGGTGCGGGGGCGGCGGCGGCGGCGGCGCCGCCGCCGCGGCCGCTGCCCGTTTCGTTTCGGGAAATCAAGCGGACGTCCCCCTGGGCGCCCCTGTGGGTGTCCCTCTGCCCGGCAGAGCTCCTCTGGGCCGAAGAGGTGTACACGCGGCTGTGCGACAAGTTCCGCCCGTGGCTAGTCGACGCCCCCGGCGGGGCGTCGGAGGCAGCGCCGCCGACGCCCTCGACGCCTGCGCCCGTGCCCGCCGCGCCGGGGCCAGCGGCGGCGGCCGCCGCCGCTGCGGGGAGCCCCGTGCGGCTGGTACCGGCGCCGGTGCGGCTGGGCGGCGGGGTGCCCGCCGGCACGGCCCGCACCGACTCGATTGTGAGCTGGGACGATGAGACGGAGCCCCTCCCCGGGGCGGCGGCCGGTGGCACCCGCCCTGCCGGTGGTGGGGACGCTGGCATCCCCGCCGATGGGGGCGCCTCTGGCGCGGCGCCAATCCCCACCGCCGTCTCCCGCGTCGCTGGTGGCGGCGACGGCGACGGCGGCGGCGGTGGCGGCGGCGGCGGTGGCGGCGGCGGCGGCGGCGGCGGTGGCGGCGGCGGCTACGGCGGCGGCAGCGGTGGCAGTGGCGACGGCGGTGACGCGGCAGCCGCCGCCGCAGCCGCCGTCGCCCGCGGGGACGAGGTGGTGGCCGATGCGCTGCTGGGCGTGGCGGGCACCTCGCGGGGCCTGCTGCCAGCCGTGCTGGCGACGGCGGCGCCCCCCCGGCACGCCCCCCGGCGGCAGGTGCTCCGCGAGTTTGTCTACCGGTCGCCCGCCGACCTGGCCCGCCTGGCGGGGGACTACCCCGTTGTGCCCCGCCTGGCGGATGTGGTCGCCGCCGCCACGTCGCTACACCGGGCGCGCCCCCACACGGCAGCCGCGGCGGCGGCGGCGGGCGCGCCGGGCCTTGCAGGCGGCCGGCCTGGCGGGCGGGCGGTCGGCAGCGGGGGCGCCGCCGCCGCCGCGGGCGCTCGTGCGTGGCCCTTCTCCCTCTTTACCGCCGCGGAAGTGGCGGCCGCCCTGGACGGCCGCCCCCGCGGGTCCCCCACCGGGGGGCTGCTGCTGGTCGGGGAGCTGGGCGGCTCCGAAGCCGACGGCTCCTTGCGTCTAAAGGACGCCACCGGCAACGTGCCGGTGGTCCTAACGGGGGGGGGGGTCGGCGCGCTGCTGGGCGCCCTCGTCGCGGTCCCGTGGTGTGGGGTGGGGGTGCTGCAGCCGCGGCCACCACCGCCGTTGCCGGGGTCTGTGTGGAGCGACCCGGCGGGGGGCCCCCCAGACTCAGACGTGGACGTTGTGGCCTACGTGGCCGCTGTCGACGTGACGGTGCTGGTGGCCGGGCCGGCGGCGCCGACGCCCCCGCCGTCGCCACCGCCGTCGCCATCACGCGGCGCTGGTCGCGCCGACGGCACCGCAGCGGTGCCCCCCCCCCTGCCCCGCCCCCCCCCGCTGGATGCGTCGGAAGCGCCGTGGACGCAGTGCGAAGCGGCGGCAGGCGCCGCCGCCGCCGCCTCTGCGAGCGCGTCGCTGCCCGCCGCGGAACTGTTTGCGCTGGCCATCCTCGTTGACCACGTGCACCCGCCCGTGTCGGCGGCAGCCGCCGCCGCAGCGGCGGCCGGTGCTGGCGGGGCGGGGGGGGCGGCGGCGGGCGCGGGCGTGCCCGCCGCCGCCGCCACCGACGGCCCCCACTTTGTGGTCGACGGCCGGCTGGTCGCCACGCGCGACGGCCGACGGCCGTGGGGGCTGTGTGCGGCGGCCGTGGCAGACGCGCCGGGCGGTGGGGGGGAGGACCCCCCCGCCGCTGCGGCCGTCGACAGCCGCAGCGA
Source organism: Pyropia yezoensis (assembly GCA_009829735.1). NCBI lineage: Eukaryota > Rhodophyta > Bangiophyceae > Bangiales > Bangiaceae > Pyropia > Pyropia yezoensis. Next base: position 43,475,923 of record CM020618.1, read on the forward strand.
CGGCGGCCGTGGCAGCGGCGGCAGCGGGGAGGGGGCGGCGGGCGCGTCGGCCACCGCCGCCGCCGCCGCCGCTGCCGCCGTCGCCCCCGACCTGGTGCCCCTCCGGCTGGTGTTTGAGGGCCCCGCGCTGTCGCTGTGGCCCGCCCTGGCCGTCAGTGGCCTGTACGAGGTGTCTTCCCCACACCTCCGCCACGCCACCGCCGCGGTCGCTGCCGCCGACGCGGCACTGGGCGCCACAGGTTCCCCCCGCGGGGGGGCCGGCGGCGGCACGGGGGGGCGCTCCCCCGCCGCCGAAGGGCCCCCCCCCCGCCACGCCCCCACCACCGACAGCAGCGATGGCGCGGGGGCGGCGGCGGCAGCCGCCGCCGCCGCCGCCGCTGCGGACGCGCCGCCAGCCGGCGCCCCCGCCTGGGCCACGGGCCTGCAGGTGCACCTGGCGCCGTCGACTGCGGGCGAGGGCGCCGTTGGCGTCCGGCCGCTCGACGGGGCGGCCGCCTGGCTGGGCGCCGCCACCCCGGCGGCGGCGCGGCGGGCGCTGGCCGCCGCCGTGGCGGCGGCGGCGGCCGAGGCGCGGGGCGAGCACCCGCCGGGGGGGCTCCCGGGGGGGGGGACGGCCAGCAGCAGCAGCAGCGGCAGCGGCGGCAGCGGCGGGGGCGGCCCCGTGGGCGACGACCCCGGCGGGGGGTTGTGGGAGGAGGACGAGGACGCGGCAGACGGCACCGGCGGCGGCGGCGGCGGCGGGCCGCCCCGTGAGGTGTCCCCCGCTACCGCCGCGTCGTCTGCGACGAAAGCGGCGGCGGCAGCGGCGGCGGCGGCGACCATCGCGGCCAGCCGCTCCATCGCCGCGGCCGTCGCTGCTGCCACGGCGCCCCCGCCCCGCACGGGCGGCGGCATTGGCGGCGTCGGCGGCCTCCTCTCCCTGACGGGCACCCTCGTGCGGCGGGCGGGCACCAGCCGCTCGCCGGTGCTGCTGCTGGCTGACCCCGCGTGCGCCGCCCTCACCGTTGCGGTCCTTTTTGACGGCGCCGCCGCCACGGCGGCCGCCGCGGCCGTCCCGCGGGGCGCCCTGCCGGGCTGCACGCTGACGCTCTCCCGCCTGCGGCCGGCGGCGGCGGCGGCCGGCGCCGCCGCTCCCACCGGCGGCGGCGCCACGTCCTTGCCCTTTCCGTGGGTGCCCCCCGGGGAGATATCCCTCGGCCCGGCGGCCGGCGCGCTGCCGACGCCGCCGACGCCCGCCCCCGCCGCCACGCTCGTCGCCACGTCCACCTCAGTGGTGACGGTAACGGCGGCGCCGCCCGCCGTGGCCGCCCCAGCGGCCGCCTCTGGGGCGCCGCCGCTGCCGCTGTGCTGCGCCGCGCCGCCGGGGCTGCGGGATTCGGGCGCCGCCGCCGCCTGGGCCGCCACCGCCGTTGCTCCTGGCCGCCTTGGCGACTACCTCGTCGCCGCACCCCGGGTGGGGGACGCTGCCGCTGGCCGGGTGCCCCCCGCCCCCCTTCTCCGCGCTGGTGGTGGCGGCGGCGGTGCTGCGAGGTGGCCGCCCCCGCCGCTGCGGTCGCTGACGGTGGACCTCCACCGGGTGACGTGGCTCGCCTTTTGGCTCGCCGCGCCCCCGACGGGGGGCGACGCGGCGCCCGTGGGCCCGCCGCCGACGCCGGCGCCGCCCGTCGGCACCCGCCATGGCGGGCCCCCCCGCGTCCGCGGCGGCGGCAGCAGCAGCAGCAGCACCACCGCCACCTCTGGATCGTGCCGTGCCTGCGTGGTGGGCGCCGCGCCCGGCGCCGCCGCGGCGGGGATGGTGCTGGCGGCCGCCGCCGAAGTGGCGCTTGACGATGGCGCCACGGCAGGCCGGGCGGCACTGCGGGGCCTCCCCGCCGTGACCGCCGCGCTGCGGCTGCCGGCGGGGGTGGTGGGGGCGGTCAAGGCGGCGCTCGTCGAGGCGGCCGCCGCTGCCGCCGCCGCCACCGCCTCTGCGGGTGCGACGGGCGGCGCAGGCGTGGGGGGGGGGGGCGCGCCGCTGGGCCGCCGCCGGCGTGCCGCGTGGCCGCCGCGGGCCATCCTCGGCCGGCCGGCGCTATACCCGGCGGCGGCGGCCGCTGTCGCCGCCGGCGGGGCCCCCGCGGTGGACTACCTGGCGCCGCCCCCGCGGGCGGGCGGCGGCGGGGGCGTCCCGACAGCGGCCGCGGCAGCGGCGACAGCGGCGGCGGCGGCGGCCGCCGCCACCAGCCCCCTTCCCGCTCCGGTGACCGCGGCGCTCCGCACCGCCGTCTGGGCGGCCGCCCGCCCCGTGCGGGTGCTGGTGGTGGCGCCACGACCACCCCCCGCGCCGCCCCGCGCGGCGGCCGCCCGGCCGCCGCCCCCCCCCCTCCGCCCGGGTGGTCTGCACGGCGGCGCTGCCGGCGGCCGCCGCCGCCCCCACCACCTGCACGTGGGCCCGGGCCCGCGCCTCGACACCACCACCGCCCCCGACGGCGGCAGCACCGTGTCGATTGAGGTGGTGGGGGTGGCCGAGGCGGGCGGTCCCGCCTGGGGGGGGATGGGGGGGGGGGGGTGGGGGTCGACCCGCTGGGCCGCCTCGCCCGCCTTCTCGCGGAGGACCGCCCTGGGGGGGGGGGGGGGGGGGGTGACCGCCGCCACCGCCACTCACCCCCAGTTAAGGGCGGACATTAGAGTTCAGAGGGAATATTGCATTACATCCAACACGTGCCACGTTCGGGCGACTTCTCTCTCGATACGGCTTCCTGGTTGGACGAGAGAAAAGACCATACGCATCAAGAAAAAAAGAAGCAAGAACACAAAAGAAATAACAAGAGAAAAAAGAGGTACAGCCGTATCTCTTCCGTAGCACAGAAAAATGCCCCGTAAAGAGAGCCATTTTTTTCCATTCATAAAAAGTCAATGGTTCAAAGTGGTTCGGCAATTAGTCCGCGCGCGAATGCAACTTTCAGGGGCTCTCGCACTTGTATATAAGTTTTACAATTCTCCCGGGAATCCGTCTGATCCACAGCGCAAATCGAACGGCCCCACCCGGTCCTGCCAGAGCCCACGGTCAGATCCGGACATGAGAGCAAAAGGACAAAGAAGCAGCAGCGGAGGAGGCCGAAGCAGAGGCCGACGATGCCTTGCTCGCTGCTGCAGAGGAAATGTGCCTTGCCATTTTGCTTGACGATTAAAGACACACTGGCTGTTCTTTCACATGACCTGTGTACTCTGGACATTCCTTTGTACATCTTCCAGGCTCCTATGTCTTCGCTCAGGTTCCCCTGGGTGCCCCGTGTGCGACTTGCGCGCATGCCGAGGAGGAAGATACGACGACCAACCCAAGAAAGAGACCTTCTGGGATGCGGGGAAATAACTGAGCTGCTCTTGTTCCCGTGCAACGATCCCCTTCCGCCTTAGAGGACCTGCTCCCCCTTGGGCTGTCTTGTGTGACTTCGTCGTTGCTGTGGCGATGCCCGTGAGGCACTGTGCGCTTTTTCATTGAGAAGAAATGTGCTGATTCCATGTCGATTTTCCACGCAAGAGGCCCTCCAGAGCAGCCCCAGGCAGCTGTGCTCCATTTCTCATCAGACAAGTCGCTTGAACCCTGGAATAGTGTGACAATTTTCAGTATATGCCATATTTGCTCCTGACACAGCGCTCTGGGCCAATGGCTGATCCGGAATCGCTCTGAACTCTAGTGTCCGCTCTGGGCACGCCTTAACTGGGGGTGCACTGCCGCCCGGGGGGGTGGGTAAGGAAGGGGGGGGGATACGCCGGCCATGGCGGCTGGGCGGGTGGCAACGGGGAGCGTCCGCCCGTCTCCCACCTGATGACGGTTGGGGAGCGGGAGGGGGAATGGGCAGCAGCCTCCGTCTGTGTGTGTACAGTGCAGATAGTGCTATGTCATACTGTATATACTGTACTGTACATACTGCCAAAACATACCGCCACCAGCACCCTCCACACGGGTGCGGCCGCGCAAACAAGCCACCTACACGCCCAGCCATCCAATCAAACGACAGTACAGATAAACAACATGCGAATTGGTCCCCAATGCAAAGTGGCCCCCCTTGGTACCAAATCGGCTTAGCGCCAGGATGCGCACCCCAGCCAAGGAGGAAAACTCACACTGCACGGGTTCGCACGCGCTGTGTGGGCCAAAATTCGGTCCCCCGACGTTTTGGGGTTTGACACCACTGCGCGGAGGCGAGCGTGCGCTGGCGAGCGTGGAAACGTACATACGTGATCCGAGCGTGGCCATGCTGTCCAGGAACCCCCCGCCGACAGCACCGCGCCACGCCCGCGTGGCGATGATCACTGCGGGCACTCCACCGCCGAGGGCGGCGGTGGGGCTCGCACCCGCTGCCGCCGCCCCCGTGCATCGCTGCCCCGCCGCCGCCCAACCCTCGGTGGTGCGCGTAGGGGCTGCGGCTGCCTGTGCGGCGGCCGCGTCTGCTCTCCCGCGCTGCGGCTATCGAGCGGCGACGCGGCGGCGTCAGCCGCGGCCGCTGTGGCCGGCGCGTCGCAGCAGGCCAGCCCCCCCCCTCCCTCCCCCCCCGCCCGTGGAGGTCACCAGCGTCCCTGCCGCTGGCGTGCTGCCCACTTGTCCTCCTCCTCCCTGCCCCCCCCCCTTCCCATCATCTTCTCTCTCTCCACCCGCGGTGCGTCACGGAACCCGTGTGTCGCTGTCCCGCCCGCCCCGCCCGCGTACGCCATGGCCTTTCGCCTGGGCATCCTCACCGACGTGCAGTACGCCGACAAGCCGGCGGTGCCCCACCCACGCTTCCGCGGCGCCACCGCGGCGGCTGCGGCGGCGGCCGCCGCCGCGGGCCTCCCGCCCCCGCCGCCCGCCGCGGTGCGAGACTACCGCGACGCCCTGCGTCGGCTCCACGCCGCGATGGACGACCTCGTTGGGGGCGGCGGGGACCACGAGGGGGGGTCGCCGGCGGGCGGCGGTGGGGGTAGGGGGGCGGGGCGTGACCCCGCCCCCACCCTCACCCCTGCCCCTGCCCCCGCCGTCGTCGTTCGCGCAACTCTGGGGGCGGTGCTCCACCTGGGCGACCTCATTGACGGCCGCGTCCTTGCGCACGATGATGGCGCCATGGCCGCCGACGCGGCGGGGCGGCCGCCGTCGCGGGCGAGCGCCATGGCCGCCAACCGGGAGGACATGGGCGCCGTCCTTGCAGCGTTTCGCCGCTTTACCGCGGGGCCCGTCCTGCACGTGGTGGGCAACCACTGCCTCTTTGCGGGGCGGTCGGCGGTGCTGGCCGCCGCGGGGGTGCCGGAGGGGGACCGCCCGGGGGACGCCTGGTACACGTACGTTCCCCTTCCAGTGGGGGCGGGGAAGACCAGGGGCGGTAGTGCTGGCGGCGTCGGCGTCGACGGCAACCGTGGTGGCAGCGGTGGAGGCGGCGGCAACGGCGGCGGTGGCGGCCGCCCCTGGCGCATCGTTGTCCTTGACACGATGGCCATTGGGGTGGCCTACCCGCCCGGCGATGCCCGCCGCGTCGCGGCTGAGGCGCACCTGGCCGCCGCGGCGGGGGCGCCCAACGCGGTGGAGTGGGTGGGCGCCCTAGGGCCGGCCCAGCGCGTGTGGCTGGCGGGCGTGTGTGCCGCCGCCCGGGCGGCGGGGGAGCAGCTTCTGGTGTGTGGGCACCACCCCCTGGACCCTGCGGTGGCAGTACGTTTCTTTAGGGGGGGAGGCGCGAGGGGGGAGGGGGGGATGGTCTTGTGATAGGGAGAGAGGGAGGGAGGAAGGGGGTGGGGGGAGAGGCGAGGTGTGGGCGTCATTGGCCAGTGTATGGTTTGGGGGATGGTGTGGTCAGTGTAGAGCTCTGGGATGCAGCCCTGCTGACGCTGCCTTGTGCGTGCTGTGCTGTGTGTTCTGTCCTTCTTCCCTGCCCCCTGGGCGCCTCGCGTGGCCCGACGACTGTGGTGCCCGCTTCCGCCGGGTGGGTACGGTTCCACCCTCATGACGCCCGCGACGGTGGTGGTGATGGTGGCGGTGGCGGCGGCACGCAGACACCCGCCCACCCCGCCTGGGATGGCCCGGCAGTAGCGGCGCTGCTCGATGAGTACGCAGACGTGGTGCGCGCCTACTTTTGTGGCCACCACCACCCGGTACGTTCGGTGGCGGCAGCGCTTGCGGGGGGGGGCTGCCGGCGGGAGGGAGGATAGCAGGAGTGGAAGGGTAGTAGGACGGGTGGGCGAGATGGGTGGGGAGTGTGCGCGTCAGCATTCGGACTCTTGCCATTGGGGGGAGAGCGTGTCTGACGGCGGGGCTGCCCGCTTCAGGGAGGTGGTGTGTGGCGGACTGTTGGCAGGGGCGGGCGTGTCCTCACGGAACCCGACCCGAGCGGCAACTGACGATCTCTCCACTCCTTCCCCCCCTTCCCCCCTTTTCCCTTGCATCCCCCCCTTTGCCCGCCACATGCGCTCCGTGCGGTTCCTCCTGAGGTTGGATGACAGGGCGGGTACCGGCGGCGGCCAAGCGGGGTGCACCACGTCAACTTCGTGGCTGTCCTCGACGCTGTCACCCCCGACGGGCGCCCCGCGAACGCCTACGCCGTCGCGGCGCTCCACCCGCACGCCATTGCCATTGAGGGGCGGGGGGTGCAGCCCAGCTACCGCCTCACCTGGGGGCGCTGCCTGTGAAACGGGTGGGTCCGAGGGCTGGGGAAGGAGGAGAGTGGGCAAGCCTTCTGACCAGGGGTTGACAAGCGTATCTGGCTCAAGCGAATACACGCGGATTTTTCAAGCGTAGTGACGGTAGTCGTGCCTTTTTCGCTCAGCATCCCGAATATTCACTTGCTTCATGAGCGTGCATGCACCATACTCTTGCATGGAATTCATCCGAGTATTGGCGGCCAGTACTCATGGGATCTCTTCTCGGCTCTTGATACGTGGAGTTCGAAAATTCAAGCGGAGCACGACCCTGTCGACTCGGATTCTGATGTGTTTTCGCTCCTCGAACCGACGCCTCCCCGGCACATCCGCCACAACCATGGATGCGTCGCCGAGGCCCACGGGCCCTCGGGGCGGTCCCCAGCGCAGCACTGCTTATCGCCTGTCAAAATTTTCTTGCTTTTTTGGGAAATTCTCGAGCAACAACCTGCAGAAACCCTGCATCGACCCCCCCTCAAGGCATCATAGACACCGCTTTTACACGCGCTTCTTGCTTTCTCTCTATCACAGCTCGGGCGATTGGTGGTTGCCACCTCCCTTGGTATGACCGGAAGCGCACGGGGCAGGAGAGCACTCTCGTGAAGCGCAGAGAAGCGAACGACCATCGCTACGCTTGGGAGCAATGTATAGAAACGCGTTTAAGAACCGCGCAATATCTCGCACTGGTTAAGCAAAAACCCGCGCGACGACAGCTTTCGAGAGTCCGCCCAAAAATAATCTCCGCCTCGCTCGACATCTACATCGTGAATTCTGACCAATAGAACGCTCCGTCCAGCAAACAGCAGCGCCCTCGCTGTTGTCATTGGTTGAGAGAACACCAACAGCGGCCGTCGTTTCGGTCATCCTGGGAGAGATTCTTTGGCCTCAGCCCATCCCCGCGATCAGAAAAGCAAAATTCTGCTCGAGCCGTTTATTTTCGTGCTCGAGCAGGGCAAGAATTTGCACAACGAAGCAAGAGATCTGGCCAAAATCGGGCTTGTATCTTGACAGGGGATGAGCAGTATCTACTCGGCCTCAGCATACCAGCCCCCCTCCTGGATGGCTCGGAATCGGCTCCCCCCCTGGTCTCATGAGATTAGGCGCCTAAGCGTCAGGGGACCAGCGAATAAAAGTCCAAACTAGCGCAGGACTTGTCCGTACATCGGAACATCGTGGCTCAAGCCCCTCCCTGGAGCTCATGGTGCGGCTGGCCACCAACAAGTGTGTCGAGACAACGTGCTGGTGCCACCGTTTGGCGTTGTGTGCACTCCCGCCTGGGATAGTCGGCGCTAAGGCAATCGCTGGTTCTGGCCTCTGGGGGGGGGGGTTCTGGTCGCTGGGGGGGGGGGGGGCACAGGTCCGCTCTCGGCCGTCTCCCCCCCCCGCCCCATCGTCCTTGTGCTCATCGGCTGGCTGTGGTGGTGTGCGTGGGGGGGTGGGCGGAGGAGGTGGCGGCCGTGGTGGAAGTGGCGTGGGTGGTGTCCGGGGGGGGCCCCACCCAGCAAACGCTACAAGAGCCAGTCGCACTCTTCTTCTTTGCTGCGACAAGCGTCACGGTCGGGGGGAGGCGGCTGGTGGGGAGCTGCCGCCTCCGTCGCCACCACCGCCACCGCCGCCACTGCCGTGCCCGCTGCCGCCGCCGCCGGGTGGCGGGGGGGGGTCCGGGGTGGACGCCACCAGCGGTGGGGTGTGGTGGTGGGTGGGGTGGTGGGGGGGGTAGCGGCCGTGGTGGGGGTGCGGTGGGTGGCGGGGGGGGCGGGGCGCGGCACATGGAAGGGGGGGGGGACGCAACAGGGGGGGGGAGGGTGGGGGGACGCAGCTGGGGAGGGTAGGGGGGGGGGTGCCGCCGCCGCCGCCGCTGCCGCCGCTGCCGCTACTGCTGCCGCCGCTGCTGCCGCCGCCGCGAAGCCTACCTGCCACGGCCGCCGGGTGGCAGGGGGGTCCGGGGGGCCCCCCTTAGAGTGGTGTGGGGTGGGGTGGGTGCGGTGGGAAGGGCCGTGGTGGGGGTGGCGTGGGAGGGTGGTGGCCGTGATGAAAGTGGCTTGGGGTGTCTAGGGGCGCCTCCGCCTGGCATACACTGTTAAAGCCAGTCGCATATTTTATCTGCTGGGTCGGGCGTGACGGTTGGTGGGAGGTGGCGCGTGGGGAGCTGCCGCCGCCGTCGCAGCCGCCGCCGCCGCCGCTGCCGCGCCCGCTGCCGCCACCGCCATGTGGCGGAGGGGCCTCTGCCGGGGTACGATGGGGTGGAGTGAGGGGGTGGCGGCCGTGGTGGACCGCGTCGGGGGCACATACACCACCCGGGGCGCTGGGGGGGCCCCCGCAGCGCCCTTCCTTTTCCACCGCCCTACCACTGTCCATGATCACCCCCCTCTCCTCTACCGCCAGCGCTCATCTCCAGGCGCGCCCTCTCAGCGCGTGGGAGCCCGCCACGCGTCTTCCCCCCCCAGGGACGCCCCTTGCCGGCCGCGTTTCACACTTACACTCCTCCCTCCCTCCCCGCCCCCCCCCAGCAACCATACCACAACAACGTTTGCACACCATCGGGGGTCCGTCACGGACACTGGGACTGGTGGAGGTGGCGGGTGGCGGAAATTTCGGTTGCGACATGTGGACCGAAATTTGCGTTTCGGTCGGTGTTTTCACCCCCATCCATGGTGTGAGGCGGGAGCTTGCCATGTCATCAGACACAGTATGCATGGGGGATGCCTTCCCCGCGCAGTGGGCGTCGCTCATTGCGACGGGGATGGTGGGTCATGGCACATGCCGAATAGGGCAATGAAACGGCGATATGGGGGGGTTTGAGGCACTGGGCGCGGGGGGGGGGGACGTGGCCGAGATGGGCGCCTGCGGGCGGCGGCGGTGGCTGGCGCACGCGGCGCGCGGCGGCCTGCCCGTGCTGACGGCGGGGGAGGGGGAACTGTCGGTGGCGGGCGCTGGGGGGAGGGCTGCGACGCCGTTATCGGCGCCGTCGCCAACGGCGGCGGCGGCGGCGCCGCCGAGGACCCCGCCGAGTAGGGTGCCGTCGCCATCAACGGCGCGCTGTCGCCGTCCGCCATGCATCCGTCACTCGCCAGCAGCGACGGACGGGAGAGCTGCTCCGCCGCGCGGCGAGCGCGGGGGCGGCCAATTGTCGCAGGTGGCCAGGCGCCTCCCCCCTCCCCCCTTCCCACCCCCCTCCCCCCTCCCCCCCACCCCCCCCCCGACGGCCCCCACCGCCGCTCGCCGCCGCCCGTCGTGGCGGCAAGGACACCCGACGCTCAAGGGGCCGTCGGAGCCCCGGTTTTCTGCGGGGTAGGGAAGGGCAACTGAAAGGCAGAAAACATATGGAAGGGCATAGGCGGGAACGAAAGAGAGGGGCACCGCGTGTAGGCGTGGGAAGGGGGGGGGAGGGGCGTATACCGTCGCGACCCGTCGTAGGTTAGCAGCCGCCGTCGTCGTGCTCGCCCTCTTCCGTCCTCACCCCGCCTCTCTACCTACCGCCGACTGACAAAGGCCCCCCCCGCCGACGCGGCGGCAGACAAAAACTGGTCGGCCAGCGGCGACAGCGGCGCCAGCGGCGACAGCGGGCGGCCAAAGAGTGCCCCACACCCTAGCCGGCGGCGCCGACGATCGCACGAGGGCGAGCTGGCGTGGGTGTAGCACAATAGGAATCCGTCGCACGTCCACTCTCAGGGAACACTCACCAAGGGGGATCGGCACCAACGTCACCGGGAGGCCAAGGTTGCTGTCCTTGGAGCGCAAGCCACGGGACCAAGATGGGAGCCCAAATGGGAGGGGTTTGTTGTTCTGCCTTGGCCGGCGGTGGATTCGCCGCCGGCCCCCACGTTATAAACCCTCGGAGACACTACTAACTACCCTCCACCGCAAGATGCAAGTCCCTCTGGTCATACGTAACTTATAGATACCGTGACCAATACGGACTATCAAATTGAAAGCCAAGGATTAGAAGTAGCCCCCCTAACATTAGGGTCACAATACGGCCAACCATATTGCTACATATCCCCCCCTTAGATTCGGCCCGTCCTCGGGTCGAGTTGCATTCGGGTTACCGAATGTAAGTGGGTCGCGTGACCGTTTACCAGTCGGGTGGGGCTTTGCGCCCTGTCGCGACAGACACCCCTTTTCGAGGGTCTGAGGGGGGTGCCCCCCTTTGTGTGGTACACACACGATCCGTTTTCCGGACCGTTAAATTCCCGATGCGGGTTTTTGTTCACGACCCCCCTTCCCGAGGGGTGGTGCAAGCGGATCCGCCACCAGGTGTCTGGTGGTAGGGGGGCCCCTCTCGTGTGGCCGATTGAGTGGGTGGCGGGGGTTGCCCGCGTTGCGGGGGGGCGGTTGGGGGTGACCCCCCTGGTTACCCCGTGTGGGGGGGGCGTGGTTCCGGTCCAGGTGCCAGGGTGGAGCGCCCTCGTAGCTCGGCTAGCGTGGGTCGTCCCGCGCTGCCGTATCGCTTGTGCTGAGCTGTGCGGTTATAAGCGCGGGTGCCCGCGCTTCCCTGGCTCGTCCGCGCGAGCGTTCTTTGTACCGGGTCGAGCCGGCCTCGGCTTTTCTGCACGGGGCGCCCCTGCTACCCCGGTTTCACCATGTCGGACCCCCAGGTACCCGGGGGCGAGGACGACCTCCTGCCTGAGGAGGGGGAAGAGGTGATGGTGGACGACGTTCCCGTCTCCGCCACTGCTGCCGAGTGCTTCTTGGCGAGCTCGTCGGAGGACGAGGACGACCGGGTGACCGTTCGTGTGGCCCCGGAAGGCGCGCCGGGCGGGTTGTCGTCCGTGTGTAGCGGCACGACGGCTCCGTCGGGTGGCGGACAACCGCGTGCAGCGGTGGCTTCTATCGCTACTCCTCCGGCGGCCCGGATGGCTTCAGTCGCCGGTGCCGGCGCGGCTCTACCACAAGACGGTGTCGCCGGCGTGGCGGATGGTAGTGGCGGCACCCCGGCCGGTACGGCGGGTCAAGACGGCGCGGGTGCCCGCCCGGTTGGTGTGTCCGCTGCGGCGGGTAGCGGGTCTACCCGTGCTGCCCCCGTGGTACCCTCGTCGGGTCCGGGTGGCGGCGATGCTCTGCCCGCGGTGCCGCGGACGCGTGATGGTCAAGAGTCATCTACCCCGATGGCAGTGGACTCCGGGAGCTACTCCGGGCGGGCGCCCGCCCTTCTTCTTCCTCCTCGGCCTCGTGCACCTTCGGTGCCGGCCCATCTGCCGGTGGTGCATCCCCCGGCGCCCCCGATTCTTCCTGGTCCTGCCCGGGTTGCCCCGTTGGGTGGCGGCGTCGCCGTGGCGGCGGGTCAACCCGCCATGTCGATGTCCGACTTGGTGGCTCGGGTTCGAGGCATGACTGTGCAAGAGTCAATGGAGTCCGCTGGGCGGATGAGGGTGGACTTCCACCACTCGCGTCTCTCTGGAGGGACTTCCCGCCGCGTCAGGGTGGACCCGAGTTGGGAGCGGGAGTTGGTGCGGCTGGTCAACCAGCTGAACGCGGTGCGAGTGGAACACCATTGGATCCTGAGTCAGCCGGACGACCGGCATGCGCAGCTCTGGCGCACCCGGGTGGGACGGGGTGAGGTCTACCTCGACCCCGCCTTCGGGGTATGCGACCTGATTGCCCCCACGTTGCCGCGGGAGGTTGACTACCCGGCTAGTGCTCGGGGGATTGCGGCGGCGGCGGAGCCGGTTGCGTTTGGGGAGACGGTGGGCGATACCGGTCGGTATCCCGACTTCGATTATTACCCGGGGGTATCCCCGTATCTGTCGTTGACGGCTCCCTACCCGCCTATGTCGGGTTTGAAGTCGGCGTCGAGCTGGCGACGTAACCATGGTGTCATGGCGGATGCGTTCCGCACCGATATAACGTGTGCGTTGCAGACCGGCAACGGTCGTGCGCCGGTATACACTCCCGTGCGCCCGCCTCTGTGGCAGGAGGGGTGGGAACCCGCCCCTGCTTTCCGGTTTGACACCGGCTCCTGTCTTCAATACTTCGGGAGTGTGTTGGCCTCCCGGCCGGTCCACCCGTTGCAGGGTACCTTCACCCTTGAGGTTACCCTCGGGCAGGCTTCCTCCTTCTTGCTGTCCGTCCGCCGGCAGGGGCGCCTGTTTCATCTTCCGACGGGTGTCCGTCGGCACATCGCACAGTTGGGCGTGGACCTGATAGCCGCCAAGACCGGGTTGGCCCGGGAGTTCGAGGCCTTGCTGGCTGTTCACGATGCCGTGAACTGTGCTGGGGTGTCGGCCCTTCCCCCGTACCGGGACCCGCAGGCTGGGGCTTCCCCCTTGCCTCGTCACTCGTTGCGTATCCGGCGTACTCAGCCGGGTGAGCCCAGTTGCCATGGGTGGGCGTCCACCGAGGCTGTTGCTGACCTGGGTATTCCCATGGTTATCCATGACCCTCTACAGGTCCTTTCCCCGTGGTTCGGTAACCCGATACCGGCGGCGGTTGGCCGTCGTCCCCGAGAGTGGGGCTCTGCGGGTGGGGAGCGTGTGGTGTCCCGTCGTCGGGCGGAGCCCCGCCGGGGTTACGGTGGAGCCCCTTCGGTGGGGTCCTACCGGGCCTCATACCAGGCGCCACCTGCTCCGGTGGTGGCCGTGTCGGCTCCTGTAGCTCCTCCGGCTGCGCCAGTGTCACCCCCCGCCCCTGTCATGCATGACGGGGGTCCCCGTCTCTGGTATGAGGGCGTTGACGCCCTTGTTGCCCGCGCGATGCGGGAGGGTCTCTCTGTTAGCTGGGGGGATATCCCCCCAGGTGCTGCGCTGGTTTGGGTCAGCGCGTTGCTTCAGTGGTGTGCTTGACCGCCTCCAGACAGCTCTGGAGGACGTGGAGGCTGGCCGAAGCACCCTCGTCCAGCTATGCACCGAGGTAACTCGGGTGATTGACCGTCGTGAGATTGCCGACCGGTGGAGCACGGAGGTATACGCGCTTACGCGTGAGTGGCCTCCCTCGGGCCGTGGGTCTACCCACTGAGGAGCGCTCTTGTTTGTGAGGGAGAGGGCCTCGGTAACCCTTATGGTGGCGGGGTAGTAGTGAGTATAAACTCATCCCCCGCTGGGGCGTTTGCATGATACCAATGCCTGCCATTGGGGAGTACCCCGTTTGACTTAGTCGTGGCTTGCCTCGGTTCTTTTCCGCCTCCCCCAACCCATCCTGGTTGGTTAATACTCATGAAGGTCAACCTTGTTGGTCCGTCACTTGCCTCCTGGCAGAAGGTTTACCTTGGTGTAAGCCTTAGGTTACTTTGAGATCATCGGAGTTAGTCATCTCCTTCAAGTAAACTTGTAAAAGTCAGTAGCTTACTTAGTTTGCCTAAGTCCGCTCCAACTTAGTGAGCCTAAGTCTTGCCGAGTCTATGTGACACCCTACTCAGTAGGTATAAGCCTCACCCCCCAACAGCCGATGTCGGTGTCGGTTGGGTTGTTACAGTAGGCGTCGTCGCCTCATGTAAGGCATGAGGAGTTGGCGGGGTATACTCGCCGCCTGTTCCCAGGTGGGGGAGTCGTATCCGACCCACATAACCTTGACGTACCAGGGTCCTGGTAGGTCCGGGTCTGTGTGTCCGACCACGCTCTCTACTTGGTATGGAATCCCATCCGGTCCCACCGGGTCATCTGACCGGTGGGTTGTAAGAGCTTCATGTAGCAAGTCAGCCGGTACCGGCTGAGGCTGTTCCGGCTTCGGAGCAGGTGTCACATCGTTGAGGTTGATGCGTTGTATCTCCGTATCGGAGTGCAGTATGACAGAGTGATCATCTCTGTGTAAGATCTGGTACGGTCCCTTGCCCGGTTGCATAAGCTTGTTCCCTCGGAACTTCTGGTGTCTGATGTAGACCCAGTCACCTGTCATCAGGGTAGCGTTGCGCACCCGTAGTCGGGCGTCGAAGTTCTTCTTGTATCGAAGTTGTGTTCTGTCAAGGGCACCCTTGAGCTTAGGAATCATCCACGATAGCTTGGCCAACCAAGCTAGGTGGATGCGTTCGGCCGGTCGGCCCTTCGGTGTATCATACCGAGTGCACCTGCCGGGTGGCAGCGTCAGGTTACCGACCCCTAGTGGCATGACCCACTCCAGTGGGGCGATGTTTGTGCTCCGATGTGGCCTGGCATCGTATGCCAGGGTGAGTACGGACAGAAGCTTGTCCCAAGTGCTCGTGTGCTCGGCCACGTAGCATTGGAGCATCTTGACGATGGTGCGGTTGAACCGCTCCACTTGTCCGTTGGACTGCGGGTGGTAGTCGGATGCCCGACGGGGTTCGATACCGAACATGCCCAGGACCTTAGTGCAGAATGCTGATGTAAGGTTTGCTCCGTTATCGGAGAGGAGGTGCTTCATTACTCCGTAAGCACTGATCCAGTTCACCATGGTCAACCACTGCGTTCATGATGGTGTATGCCGTATCATTCGGGATGGCTACTGCCCGTGACAGCTTAGTGAATCGGTCTGACATGACTAAGATGTACCTGTTCCCTTCTTCCGTTACCGGAAGTGGCCCGAGTATGTCGATAGCGACTTGCTCGTTGGGTCCATCCGGGGGGAACAGTTTCATAGCGGATGCCCGCCTATGAAGACTCATTCGATTCCGTGCGCAGGGGTGGCAACCCCTTACGTGGTCGACCACGTCGACGGCCATTGCTGGCCAGTAGAAGAACCTTCGCATTGCTGCGAACATACGTGAACCCCCCGGGTGTCCGGCTGTAGGGTTCTCGTGTTCTCGTTCCATGACGGCTTGCCGTAAGGACACGGGAACCACGACTTGATGTCGTCCGTCGGCGGGTGCCCGCCGGTTTATGAGTCCATCTTCATTCTCAGAGAAGATGCCGGCCGTACCGGCCAGGAGGTTAGCGCGATGGCTTCTACAGTCGTCGTCATTGGCTTGTGCCTCGCGGAAGTCCGCGAGAGTCAGTGGGCATGCTCGGTGTGCCATGGTATGGTCAACCATACCTTGGGTGGCGTTACCCACCATGCAGACCGGTACCACCGGGATGTCCTCGTCCACCGGGCGGGTATCCCCGCTCGGGGTGTCGAGTCGAGACAACGCGTCTCCGAGGTGGTGGGTTGACCCAGCCTTATACACGGTGCGGTAGTCGTGCTCGGCCATCTTCAGCCTCCATCGGGCTAGCCTCCCATGGCTATCGGAATCCTTGTCACCAAGGTTGAGGAGCCATTGTAGGGGTTCGTGGTCGGACCTCACGATGAACCTGGAGCCCTCCAGGTATGGACGGAGCAGTTGCATTGCCCATATAACCCCGAGGCACTCACGCTCGGTGGCACTATAGTTACGCTCAGCCGGGTTGAGTGTCCGGCTGAAGTACCCTACCGGACGTAGGTCCGGGATAACGTCATCGGAACCGATCAACGTCTCTCCCTGTAACAGGGTGCATCCCACTTGGGTGTCGCACGCATCGACATCGATGACGAAGGTACCCCGTCTGTGCGGTAACGCCAGGACGGGTGGGGATAGTAGGGCTCGCTTCAGTGACTCGAATGCCTCCTCTTCGCTAGGCGAAGGGGGATGGAGTACCTTGGGCAAGGTGCTGCTCGTAAGAACCGTTAACGGTTTAGCTATCCGAGCGAAGTCCTTGACGAACCGTCGGTATACGTTGCACATTCCCAGGAAGCTCTTGAGCTGTGTCTGGGTGTTAGGGAACCGGGCATCCCGGAGTGCCCGGGTATTGGCTTCGAGTACCCCTAGTTTACCAGGGGTTATCTGGTGGCCCAGATATTCGACCGTCTGTTGGAAGAAGGCGCACTTCTTAAGACGCAGGGTTACCCCGGCGTTCCGCAAGAGGGTGAGTACCTCGTCAACATGTTGCAGATGGTCATCCATGTTACGCGAGAAGACGATGACGTCATCGAGGTACACTAGGCAGTTACGCCACTTCACCCCCGACAGTATAATGTCGATAGCCCGCTGGAATGTAGCGGGGGCGTTGGACAATCCGAAGGGCATCCTTAGGAACTCGTACACGCCACTGTGACAGACGAACGCCGTCTTGGGGATATCCTCGTCCGCCACTGGGATCCGCCAGTATCCGGCATTGCAATCGATGGTGGTAAACACCGTAGCTTCCCCCAGGGAGTCGATGCATTCATCCATCCTTGGTAAAGGGTATGAGTCTTTCTTGGTAACCAAGTTGAGGCGTCGATAATCGATGCAAAACCGAGGGGTTTGATCCTTCTTCGGTACGATAACGACTGGGGCACCCCACTCCGACATCGAAGGTCGTATCACCTTCGCTTCGCTCATCCTCTTCACTTCTCCATCAACGATCTCTCGTTGCATAGGTCCCGCACGGTGCGGTTGTGACCGGGCGGGTCGTGCGCCTGGTACCAGGTTTATACGATGTTGGGTTGCCCCAATGGTACCCAAGGCCCCGCCTGTCCACATGACGTCATGCTTTCTTAACATCCGTCGTACCCCTTCGGCTACCGAAGGGGGAAGGTGGTCGAGGTCAGCCTCGGCCAGGGCCTTCAGTGCTTCTTGGTCCTTTGGCGGCATGTCCGCCGGAGCCGCCGATGGGTTAGGCTTCCCGTCATCGGGTTGCTGTCGCTCGGTGGTCTCGGCGGCCGCCAGCACCTCAAGTGGTTCCACTTGACCTTCCTTGTCAGGGGTAAGGATATCTCCTTCGTAGAGCTCGGCAATCCCGAGGATAGTTCCCTTCGGGGGGGTGACGGCCTTACGGCGATAGTTCGCCAGCACCAGGAGGGACGACCCTCCTGCCGGGAGGTCTATGAGACCGTTGGCCATGGTCAACCCATGGCGCTTGTACGTCCGCAGGTTGGACCGGACTCTGCAGATGCCTGCGAGGTCGCAGTTAACCGGGAGGACTGTCTCCGACAACGGCTCAAAGCGAGTTTGCTTGGCCAACCGAAGTGTCTTCAGCTCGACACTTGCGTACACCTCAGCCACGTTAACGTGGCTCCCTTGTAGCGTCAGGTCCCTGAAGATAGCCGTGTGTCCTCGCTTCGTCCCGTCGGCTTCTTGAAGCTCGACGGTCCTCCGGCCTGGCCGGATTGCATCCACGTGAACGTTAATGAAGGTGCACCTCAGTATGCAGGGCACCGATAGGGTCTCACACACCAGGAAGTCGACTTCCGTGGTGAGTTCCCCGATGGTAACCCGCAGCGACATCGCTGCGGTCGTACGAATGAGGCGACCGTTCGCGTCCTTGATGGTGGGTCCCCGAGTCACTCTGACTCGCGGAAGCCACTTGTCCGGGAGGGTATCCTTCCGGATAAGGTTGGGTCCAGCCCCTGTATCCAGTAAAAGGTAGTACGATCGGGTCGACTGGGGGTCAACCCCCAGTGTGGCTGATACCTTGAAGTTCTCCAAGGTGAACAGCACGTGGCCTACACCGATATCCGGTGTAACTCGGGCATCCTGAACAGGGCCCTTGTCTGGTTCCATGTGACGGGGCTTCCCGTCCTCTCCTCCCAACCTTGGTGGTTGGTCATCAATCCCCTGACGCCGTGTCGTCGGGGCCGGAAGGTGTACCCGGGGGTTGATGCGGCGTCGGCTCAACCGCGCTCTCCGTGGGGCTTTCCCCGCGGTACTCCGGGGTGGCTTGCTTGGGTTACCCCAGCGCCCCCCGGTCATCCTTCCTGTTACTCGTTTCCCGCCCTTGGTCGGGTGCTGTCCGCCGGGACATCCGGCTGAGGAGGTGCCTCCTCGACGGCCAGTACTCCACCTGGAGCTGGCTGCATACCCGGTGCGGGTCCATGTGCTCTGGCGGGATACCCCCCGGTGGATGCCTTGCGTTGCGCCGCTGCCCGCCGAGACTCCTCGGGGATGAGTGGGCAGGAAGACACCCAGTGCTGGGGATCCCCACACAACATACATCCGGACGTGCCGGTCCCCCCTTGAGTTCGCATCGGGGTGGCCCCGTAGCTGCGGTTGCCTCTCTCGGGCGCCCGAGTGCCTGCTCCCTGGTAGGCCTTGGGTCCGTGGGTCAACCGGAACATGGACTCCCCCAACCGGTTGGGTCGGCCCGCAATCTGCGGAGGTGCCTCCGTGCGCACCGCCCAGGTTGGCAAGGGTTGGTGAGGGTTACCCGTCACCGGGGAGTACCCCGTAGTCCGTACGTACGGGACGCGACGTCCCGTGCCCTCGCTGACCTGGAACTGGGTCCCCGCCGGAGCGATGTACGCTACCGTACCTTGCTCATCGATCACCGGCGTAGCCGGTAACAGCAGGTGGCCCTGCTGGCCAACCAGTGGTTCCTCCTCGCCCGTGGGGGCGTAATCGGTAGCCACCAGTACCGGTGCGGCCTTCCGTTCCATCTTGTCTGGCCGCGGTACCGGGGTAAGATTGAGCTTGCTTCCCTCACCCTTGGGCTTTGAGGCAAGAGCACACTCCGGGTGAAGCACCCGGTAGGCGTCCCCCAGGGACTTGCACATATGCATCAGTCGACTGAAGTTCGTCCGTGCCGTGTTGGCGCCCCGTGCGGATATCCGCACGTAGTTGGGTACTCCTGCGAACAGGATGGCCCGTAGCTCCCCTTCTCCGAGGAGCTTCCCCAGCTCGTAGTCGAGCTCTTGAATCCGTCGTCCGAACATCTCCTCATCCTCCCAGCTCTGGGCGGTGGCAGTGCGCGGGGCCCGGTAGTGGTCCTCGCACTTGTCCTCACTGAGGTAACTGCTCAGCAGCTCCTTGAGAATCCCACGGTAATCCATGGGGGTGGCCGCAACCCTCAATCCCGGCATCGGGGATGCCTGGCGAAGGATGCCTCGCACCCGTTCATCAACAAAGAACGGGAGGATCTCCAGGGCCAGCCCCTCGTTAACGAGGGCCTTGTCCGCGGCTGCCTTGAAGCTAGTCAGAAAGCCGATGACTGCCAACGGGCGTCCGTTCGGCCCCCCGAACATAGGGACTCCCTTCATAAGGGTCTGCATAGAGCGGATCGCCCGATGCAACGTATTGCGCATCGATTCCGATACGGTGGTAGAACGGTCCTCCAAACGATAACGTTCCGGAGTAAGAACCGACCGGAAGACCTCGTTGACGATCTCCGTGTCAGCGTCCTGGTTATCCAGTCGCTTAGCCAGTTGATGAGCAAACTCATCGGACTCCATCCGCTTCAGTAGGCTCGCAGTTACCTGCGCGGTCATAGCTTCCACCACTGAAGATGGTACTTCAGGCGTCGGCACCTCGGGAACCCGAGTTGCCTGGCCTCCTTCGTCGTGGGGATACTGTGAGAGGGTACCCCCTCCCCCAATAACCGACTCTCCACCGGCGTAAGTATCCGACGGGTCGTGTCCGCGGAGTCCGCTTCGGGTGCTCCGAGCGTATCGCTCCGTGTGACTCCGTTCCAACTCTGCCGACGAGTCGGATCCATACCCCATTGTGTCCGGGGGCTGTCCGAAAGTTGCTGCGCCGGGGTCGACCCGGTGGATTCCGAAAGTAGTCCGGCCGGTTCAAACCGTACCGGTGTGGGAGGAACACGACGGGGTCCCGTCGTGTGGCGTGTTCACATCAACACTGCCATTGCGTCCTCCGTCCGCTCCTGGCGAGCGTCGAGTCCGGAAAACCGGGCCTCGATGCGGGCCAATGATGCCATCAGGGAATCCCCTGGTGAAGGAGGCGGCGGAGTGAGGTCGGTCGATGACAGTTGAGGCGGGCCCCCGCCTCCTGCCGTCCGAGCCGTGCCAAACGTCGATCCGGCACCGGAAAGCATTGGCGTCTCAATGTTGTCGATCGGGTTCCCGATCCCGGTTCCCGTAGTCACCTCCGGAGTTGGCGTCGACGCCGGTCCGTCATCTTGAACGTTCCCCGTCTCTTGGGTAGACATAGTCACAATCAGTCAACCGACGTAACAATCACCACGAATAAGAGAGCGAGGGGGTAGATTGGGGAGAGTAACAGTAGGTCACAGGCACAGGTAAAAACTCAACACAATCGATCAGGTCGCAACACCACGAGTACAAGAAAAGGACCGAATCCCTATCCGTGTGCCAGGGCCGAAGACGGCGTCACCACAAGGGTGACGGAAACCCGTCCCCTGCTGCTCCACCAATGTAGCACAATAGGAATCCGTCGCACGTCCACTCTCAGGGAACACTCACCAAGGGGGATCGGCACCAACGTCACCGGGAGGCCAAGGTTGCTGTCCTTGGAGCGCAAGCCACGGGACCAAGATGGGAGCCCAAATGGGAGGGGTTTGTTGTTCTGCCTTGGCCGGCGGTGGATTCGCCGCCGGCCCCCACGTTATAAACCCTCGGAGACACTACTAACTACCCTCCACCCCAAGATGCAAGTCCCTCTGGTCATACGTAGCTTATAGATACCGTGACCAATACGGACTATCAAATTGAAAGCCAAGGATTAAAAGTAGCCCCCCTAATATTAGGGTCACAATACGGCCAACCATATTGCTACAGTGGGTCGCCCTCGTACACGTCACGTGGATGCCACATTCAAAACCAGGGTCGCGCGGAGGCGGGTGAGCGTCCTGGGAAACACCTCACCGGGACCTATCCTGTGGGAAGTCCTGGCAGATACCTCATGGGGAGCTGGCTCAGATGATGATCTGATCGCCCGGAAGTATCCGACCATATTTATGGTCTGTGGAGGTCCTGGCCATGTCATTTTCACGGTCTCATGAGGTCTCACAATCAGCGGGTCGAAAAAGAGGTCCTCAGAGGATTCGCTTGACGTGCAGTGCGGGCGGCGACGGCGCCCCCCGCTGGCCGGCCGCCGCGGTGGCGCCGCGGCGGGTGGTCTGGGCACCCCTCCCCCCTCCCCCCCCCCCCCCCCCCCCTGGCGCCACCGTCGTGGCGCGGCGGCGGGTGGTCTCCCCTTTCGCCGTCCCCCTCCCCCGCCCGTCCCGCCCGTCCCCGCGCCCTGCTGCCAGCGCGACCCGGCCGGCAGCAGCGGCGCCTTGCGGCGGCGGCGGTGGGGATAGTGGCGCCGCCGCTCGTGGGGGGGGCCGGGGGGGTGCCGCGGATGGGTGGCGCCGCCGGTGGGGGCCCGGGGGGGGGGGGGAGGGGGTGACGGGCGCCTCGGCTTGCCTCGCCGCCGCGGCGGGGCGTGGCCGCCCGCAGAACGTGGCCGCCGCGCCGCACGAGCTGGCCGCCGCCGCCGCCGTCGTTGTCGTTGCCGCCGCCGCCGTCGTTGTCGTTACCGCCGCCGCCGTTGTTGCCGTTGCCGCCGCCACCGTCTTTGTCGTTGCCGCCGCCGCCGCCGCAGCCGCCGCCGCCGCCGCGACCGAGCGCGGCGACGGCGGCGGGCGGCGCGGCGGGCCGCGGCCGCCGCGGCCGCCACGGCGGGTGCCGCGGCGGCCCGGCGGCTGCCGACCGTGTGCCCAGCCGCGGCAGTCTGGGTGGCGCGGCGCCGCCCTCGCGTGCGCGCGGCGGGCGGCGGCGGCGCCGGGGGGGGGCGTGCCGGCCCGTCCAGCCGGCGGCCGCGGCGGTGCTGGGGGGGGCACCGCCGCCGCCACCGCCGCCGCCGCCGCCGCCGCCGCCGCCGCCGCCGCCGCGGGGCCGCGGCGGCGCGGGGCCGCATGGCTGACGGGCCGGCCGCGCGCTGCAACCCGCCCGAGCCAAGGTTGGCCTTTCCGCTAGGTCGGCGGCGCGAATGGGGCGCTGCGTGCCGGGGTTGGCCGCGCCGCCTTGGGCGGGTACGGCAGCGGGGACGCCCGCCGTCACGGCGTCGCGCCGCCACGTGGCGCTCGTCCCCGGTGATGCGATGGCCGCGTGCACCCACGTGCGCGTCGGTGGCGCGCGAGCCCGTCGCCGCGGCGGGTCTCCCTCCTCCCAGTGGCCCGTGTCTGGGCGGCCGCCCTCGCCTCCGTTTCCGGCCGCCAGCTGCTGGGGGGGGGTGGCCGGCGGCCGCCGCGGCGCGGCGCCGCTCCGTCGACGCCGCGGCGGCCGCCTGCCTTTTTGGGTTGGCACGGCCGCCCCGGCCGCGGCGGCGCTGGTCGGCCAGCGTCGCGGGGGCGCCCGACGGCTCCGTGCGGGCGACCGGCGGGGTGTGCGGTGCCGCACTCGGCGAGTTGTGTGCGGACCTTTTCTCTCTTTTTTTTCTTCTCGGCGGCGCGTCGTGGGCGCCGCGTGCCGAGGGTGGGCGCGCCGCCGTGGGTGGGTGAGCCGGGGGGGACGCCCGCCGCCCTCTAGCCGCTGCGTCACGTGTCGGGCCTCTTTGACGATGGTGTCGTTGCGTCACCCATCCTACGTGCGCGTCGGTGACGGTGGCGGCGGCGGTGGCGTCGGTGCCCGTGGGGGCGCTTGGCTGGTCGACGTTCCCCGCGCGGCCGGCCCCCCGGTGGGCGCGCCGTGGCCGCCCTCTTGTCGGATTGCTGGGTGGAGCCCACCGCCGCCAGAGGCGGTGCCGTGCTGATGGCCGGTTGCGGACGCGGTGTGGGTCACCGTCGGGCCGCTCAAGATGCATCTGGCGGAACTACCCGTGCCGCGCGGTGGCCCAGGTGGAGCTGCTGCTGGGAGAGTCGCGGCTGCGCCAGGCCCGTGCGGAGGTGCTGGTGCTGGTGCTGGCGCTGGTGTCGGAGGAGGGGTGGCTCCCGGCGGCAACGGCGGTGGGCGGTGAGGCGCCACGCGGCAACGGTCGCGGCATCGTCGGCGGCCGCGGCGGCAGCAAACTGGGAGTCGTGTGCAGCGTGCGGCGGCCGGCGCTGCCATTTCCAACCGGCTGACGCACAGCGCCTGTGGCAGCTGGTCGCGACAGCAGTGGCGCATCGTCTCGCGTCCTGCGCGTGATGTCCCTCACCTTACGCCTGTCGACAGCGCCGCGGGCGGTGGCGGTGGCGACGGCGGCCAAGCGTCCGTCGATGACGAGGCGGCGACGGCGAGGGCTCCCGCGTCGGTGGCGGCCACTGCCGTTGCCCGGCGGCGCAGCGTGCGGCCACGACGGCGGGCGGGTGCCACACCTGTTTTGTGGCCAGCCCCTGCCACACCCCCGCCAGCCGGGCGCAATAAAGGCCGCTGCGGTGACGGCGGTGGCGGGCCTGACGGGGCGCGGGCGTGCCCGCGGTCGCGGTACGGGGCGGTCGGCTGTGGTTGGCCCCTGCCGGTCCACGCGTTTGCCAGTGCGCCTGCGCGCGCCGCCCCCTCCACGGCGGCGGCCGGGGGGGGGTGCCGGCCTCCACACCGCGGCGACAGCGGCGGCGACGGCGGCGGCGGCGGCCGCGTCGACGCCAGCACCATCCCCGCCATGGACGCGGTGGCCGGCGTGGGTGCGTCCGCGAGTGCGCGGACCGTTGGCGCGCTGCTGCCCGCGCTGGCGCCACGGCCACCGCCGACGGGGCGGCGTCGGGCGGTGGCCGCCATCGCCACGGCGGCCGCCGCCCGCCGCCCGCAACCCGCTGCCGACTGCCCGCTGCCGCTGCTGCCGCCACCGTCGTTTTTCCGTTCCTCCCGCCCTCTGCCCCCCTCGCTTGGGCCGCCGCCCCCGTGCGCGCCGCGTCGGTGGCAGCGGTGGCGTGTGGCGGTGCGACCATGACCCGTGCGCGGCGGTTATGGCCGGCGGTGGCGGGGGCGGCCGGGCGCCCTCTCGTTTGCGTGCTACCCCCCACCCTCCTCCTTCCGCTCGCCCCGCTGTGGCGGGACCGGCCACCGAGATGGGTGTGGGCCCTCCTCCCTCCTGTTCCAGCGGACGGTCTTCCTCTTGTCGAGGTGGCAGTGGTGACGCACGCGGCCGCCGTCGCCGCCGCGCTAGCCGCGGCGGCCTGGCGAGACCTGCACGCGGCGGCCGGCCACGCCGCCGCCGCCGCCGCTGCCGCGTCGGCGCCGCGACGTGTGGGCGGCACGCAGCGTGGGCCGTGGTCACGGGCGGGCTAGCACAGGCGGCGGCGGCGGCGGCATGGCCGCCGCCCGTCGCGCGTGCCGCCGTGACGCGCCGCGCCAGCCGTAACGGGCAGCCGCGGCGGGATGGCGGCGAGGTCGGCGCGCGCGGGCGCCGCGCCGTGGCCGCCGCGTGTGGCACCGCCAGCCCGTCGTCCGCCCCGCCCCCGACGGGCGCCCGCCAGCCGCCCCGGCAGTGCGGGCCCTCACCGCCGGCGGCGGCGTGCGCCGCCTTTGCGGACCCGTCCCGCCCCCGCCGCCGAGGCGGTGCGGCCGCGCGTGCCGCGGCGGCGGGTGGCCGCCGCCGCCGCCGCGCTCGCCGCAGGTGGCGGCCGCGGCGGCCGCGCAGCGGCCGCTCGGCCGCGCTGGCGGTGGCCGCCGTGGGGGGTCCCCTGCGTCGGCGGCGGCCGTGCTGCCGCGGTCGCTGTCGCCGCGTCGGGCGTCGGTATGGGGCGGAAGGGGGGGGGGGGGGGGGGGGCATGGAGGCGTGTTTGTTTTGGCTGGGCTGCTGCCGGTGGTGGCGCCGGCGGCTAATGCTGCAGCGCGGTCCATCTTAGGGATCGGCGTGGGTGGGGAGGGAGCCGCGGGGGGGAGGGGGGAGGGGGCGTGCACGCGGGGAAGGGGCAGGGGGGAAGAGCGGGGTGCAGGAGGCAAGCAATTCGCCCAGCGGGCAGACTTGTACGTTCCCGTGCAGCGCGTGAGTGTCGAGGGCGGCCACGGGCGCGGCCGTCACCAAGCGCGCACTCATCTACCGTGCGTGGCGGACCGTACCGCCAACGCACACCCCGTCGCGTCGCCCTCCGTCGCGGCGCCGCCGCGTCCATCCCGGTGACGCCGCGGCCGCCCGCCCTCGGCCGCCTCACCGTGCAGTCGCCCCGTGGTGGCCAGGCGCGCAAACTGCCGCGGCCCAAACCCGTCCGCGCTGCGAACGATGCGCAGGCACAGCTGCCGCACGTGCCGGTGGTCAAGCCCGCGGCCGCCGCCGCCGCCCAGGCCACCAACGTGCACGCCGGCGGTGAGGAAGCACAGCACCACCGCGCGGAAGTCCTCGAGCTTGCGGGTGACCCGGTCGGGGACGCCTGGCAGCTCCATCACCGTGCCCGACGGCCTCCGCCGCACCAGGTGGCCAGCGGCCGCGCTACGCAGGCGGCGGCCAACGTCCTTGCGGTCTTTCGCTCGCATATTGTCGTTCTCGGCGTCCCGCACTCGGCTCCCGAGCCACGCTACCGCCCTGTAGAGCGGCGCGTCGTCGTCTTCATTACGCCGGTGGACGTCAGCACCCAGCCTTACTAACGCCCGCACCGAGGCGGCGTCCACAGCGCTGGCAGCAAGGTGCAGCGCCGTGCTGCCGGTCTCGTCCACGACCAGCAAATACGGACGCAGCTGCGGCTTGTCGAAAATAAAAAAAAAAAAAGCCCCACGCGTCCATACTTGGCTGTTGCGTGCAGGGGAGTGCTCACCGCATCGGCCGGCTGCTCAGCAGGGTCAAGTTGGTCCACGATGTCCTCGTGGCCAAGCGATGCGGCAATGTATAGGGGGGTCACGCCCATGATGTTCGCCACCGCAGGCTGGGCGCCGTGGCCAAGAAGCATTGCCACGGCGTCTGCACGCCCGTTGAACGCGGCGTAGTGTAGCGGGGTCTGGCCATCGCTGTCAACCGCATCCACGCCGACGTCGGGCGGCGGGGTGACAACGTTTTGCGCCTTACGGCCAAGCTTGACGCCCGGTGGACCACAGCCGCAGACTTCACCAGGTGCTCGAGGAAGGTAAGAGAGAAGAGCGGCGACCACGCGTCTCCTGCCATGCTGCACGGCCAAGTGCAGCGCAGAGCGACCGCAGCAGTCCCGAGCATCAACGCTAGCACCAGCTTGACAAAGAGGTACAAGCGCGCCAGGGAACTCAGAACGAGCCGCGCAATGTAGAGGAGTTGACTTGGACGTGTCGATAACCGCAGCATCAGCACCCGCCCCGAGCAGCGCCCAAACCGCCCCCGCGCTGCCACTGCTCCCCGCTGAGAACAGCGCCGTGTGCCCGTCATTGCTTGTGGCATGCACGTTGGCACCCGCCTGTAGTAGATTCCGCGCCGCCGCCGCCCTGCCACTACTCCCTGCCCAGTGGAGCGCTGTGCACCCCTTGTCGATCGTGGCATCCACGTTGGCACCCGCCGCAAGTAGTGTTCGCACCGTCGCCACGATGCCGCTCCTCCCCGCCCAGTGCAGCGCCGTGCTCCCGCCGTTTCTCGCGCCATCCACGTTGGCACCCGCTTCCAGTAGTGTCCGCACCGCCGCCGCGCTGCCCCTCTTCGCCGCTGAGTGCAGCGCCGTGTGCCTGTCGCTGCTCGTGGCATGCACTTTGGCACCTGCATCCAGTAGTGTCTGCACCGCCGCCGCGCTGCCTCTACTTCCCGCCCAGTGCAGCGCCGTGCGCCCGTTGTCGGTCGTGGCATGCACATTGGCACCCGCCTCCAGTAGTGTCTGCACCGCCGCCGCGCTGCCACTGCTCCCCGCCTCGTGCAGCGCCGTGCCCCACGCGCGGCTTGTGGCATGCACGTTGGCACCCGCCTCCAGTAGTGTCCGCACCGCCGGCGCGCTGCCACTTCTCCCCGCTGAGTGTAGCGCAGTACCCCACACGCGGCATGTGGCATTCACGCTGGCACCCGCCTCCAGTAGTGTTTGCACCGTCGCCGCGCTGCCACTGCTCCCCGCGAAGTGCAGCGCCGTGCGCCTGTCGATGCTCGAGGAATCCGCGTTGGCACTCGCCTCCACAAAAAGTGCCCGCACCGCCGCCTCGACGCGGACATACCATGCCGAGTGCAGCATCGAAAACCCGCGGTAGCTCTTGGCATCCACGTTAGCACCCGCCTGCAGAAGTGTCCGCACCGCCGCCGAGCTGCCGCTCCTGCCCGCCTCATGCAGCGCCGTGTGCCCGTCGTCGCTTGCTGCATCTACATTGCCACCCGCCTCCAGTAGTGTCTGCACCGCCGCCGCGCTGCCACGCCTCCCCGCCGAGTGCAGCGCCGTGCTCCCGTCGCGCCTCGTGGCATCCACGCTGGCACCCGCCTGCAGTTGTGTCCGCACCGCGGCCGCGCTCCCACTGGTCCCCGCCGAATCGAGCGCCGTGTGCCCAAGAACGGTGGTGGCATCTACATTGGCACCCGCCTCCAGTAGTGTCCGCACCGCCGCCGCGCTGCCCCTCCTCCCCGCCGAGTGCAGCGCCGTGCCCCACGCGCGGCTCGTGGCATCTACGTTGGCACCCGCCTCCAGTAGTGTCCGCACCGCGGCCGCGCTGCCACTGGTCCCCGCCGAGTGCAGTGCCGTGTGCCCGTCGTCGGTCGTGGCATCCACGTTGGCACCCGCCGCCAGCAGTGTCCGCACCCCGGCCGCGTTCCCAATCCTCCCCGCCGAGTGCAACACCGTGCGCCCGTCGTCGCTTTCGGCATGCACGTTGGCACCCGCCTCCTGTAGTGTCCGCACCGCCGCCGCGCTGCCCCTCTTCGCCGCTGAGTGCAGCGCCGTGTGCCCGTCGTTGCTCGTGGCATGCACGCTGGCACCCGCCTCCAGTAGTGTCCGCACCGCCGCCACGTTGCCACTGCACGCCGCCGAGTGCAGCGCTGTGTACCCCTCGTCGGTCGTGGCATCCACGTTGGCACCCGCCTCCAGTAGTGTCTGCACTGCGGCCGCGTTGCCACTCTGCCACGCCGAGTGCAGGATCGTATGTCCGAGGTCGCTGGTGGCCTGCACGTCGGCACCCGCGTTCAGCAGCGTCTGAATGGTGGCAACATTACCTCTCCCCGCAGCAAAGTGCAGCGGCGTGCTGCCAGGAGGACTGCCCGTAGGCCCGCGTTCATTGTCAACAACGGCCGTCCGTTGGAGGAGCGGTACGTACGTGCATAGGCCAAACGGGTTCTCGAATCCGCTGGATGTGGCCTCAACGCAGGCCCCCGCGTCCAACAATACTCGAGCAGCTGCTGCAGCCCCATCTCTGTCGCCCGTGCCGACCATATCCAGCGCAGTCAGTCCGTCCACAGTGCACACAGCCACATTTGCGCTAGCAGATAACAACGTTCGTACTGCTGCAGCGCTCCCACTATACGCCGCACAGTGCAAAGGCGCTTCCCCAAGCTCATTGCTGGCCGCCACGTCCGCTCCCGCGTCGAGCAGCGCCCGGATGGCAGCCGCGTGCCCAGCTATCCCCGCGTAGTGTAGTGCCGTCGACCGAATGTCGGTGGGAGCGTCTACGGGCGTGCCAGCGTCAAGTAGCGCCTTGATTGTCGGCACATCGCCGCCGCTGGCCGCCCAGTGCAAAGCCTGAAGCCCGTGATAGTAGCGTGACCCAAGTATGTGTTCCACGCACCATGTTAACGACGCCGCCACGCTGGCGCCCGCTGCCAGCAGTGCCCGCACCGACGCAACGTCCCCGACGGCAGCCGCCCAGTGCAGGGCCGTGTCGCCTTCGTCGTTGGCCGCCGTCGCGTCGGCACCCGCGTCAAGGAGCGCCTTTACGGCAGCCACTCTACCGCTCCACGCAGCCTCGTGCAGCGGCGGCAGCGGCCTCTCCTTCGTCGCATACCACGGCGGCGAGCGGCGCGGCAGCGCTGCGGGCGCGACCGCCGCCGAACCAGTGGGCACTGCCACAAACTGGGACGTCGGCAGCGGCGGCGGCACCACCGGGGTGGTCGTCATGGTCGCTGCGCCGCCCCCAAACTCACACACAACCGCCTCACCAGTTGTTGGCGCCGCGGCCCGGCCGAAGTCCCCGCCGCCCAACTGCGACTGCCGTGGGGGAAACTGCCGCCGACGGAGCTGGCGGAGCGACCGCGGTGACAGCAGCGGCGGGCGGCCGCCCAGCCAGCCGGTGGCGGCTGTCGCTGCCGCCACGCGACCGGGCGGCGGCCGGCGGCAGAGATGCTCACACACGCTGCCCAGAGGGGGAAGACGAGTGCGGGGGGGGGGAGGCGACGACACTCCACCGCGACAAACACCAAGCGTGGGGCTCGGCCGGCACCTTGCAGCGGCCGCAACGGCTGTGGCAGCGGCGGCGCGCACCTCAGGTCGACGCGGCCGTGGCAGCCGCGGCGCGCAGGGTGGCACCAGCTGGTGGGGGGCGACGGCGGCGCGGCGCCGAGATGGCGGCAAAGCGAAACGGGTGGTGGGCCAGGACGGCGAGAGGGAGATGAGACCAGAGCTCGACGGAGACGTCCGCTCGTGCAAGGGCGTGCGTCCGGCCTCGCCGAGTGTCCGCGCGGAGCGCACGGGCGGCGGCACCTGCGTGTAGGGCGGCGGGGTTTTGAAGCGGTGCATGCCCCCGCGGGGCGGTGCCAACGGCGGGGGCCGCGCGGGGTGGCCCCGCAGGGGAGGGCCCCTGCTGGCCGGTTGGGTGCCCATACTGTAGGGGATATGACAGGGATCGCCAGGCTGGGCAACGGCGCCGGTCGCCCCGACGCGGCCGCCTGCACAATCGTCGCGAGGGGCGGGGGGAGGCCGCCTGCGTGTCGGCGCGCGGCTGGCCCGGCGTGCCCCCTCGGGCGGAGGCACAGGGCAGGGGGGGCCACGCCGCTACACCGCGGACTCGGCCCACCAGCAGTCGGCTGGACGCCCCAGCTGGCGTGCGCTGGCACGCCCGTCACCCGGCGGGGGGGTGGCCAAGCGGTGTCCGCGGACCCACCGCAGCGGCGCGCTCCCGCCGGGCGCTCGGCGCGGGCCGGCGGGCTGATTGGGCCAGGTGGTTGGCAGCCGTGCCACACCCCGGCGGGCGCCGCAGCGTGCCGCCGCGCGCGGCGAGGCCGCGGCCCCACGCCGCCCACGCTAAGGTGTCCCCCCCCGCGCGCGGAGCGGCGCCGCCCAGAGCAGCCGGTGCAGGAGGACGCCTGGGGCCGTCTACGCCGCCGCGGCGCCGCCCCAGTCTCGCCGCCCGCAGCCGTCCGTACTTTCCCGTCGCGCTGGAGGGACAGGCGGTCCCCCCCCTTCCCCGGGGTGCCCCCGCAAGTGTCGGGCAGCGCCGGCCGGCGGCATCGCCGCGTCGGCCGCCGCACCCCCAACCACGCGCGGCACACCCCACGGGTGCCGCGCCCGCGAGTTTTCTTTTTTTTTGTTTGTTTGGCGGCCGACGGGGCGCCGGGCGTGGCCGGCGCGCTGCCGCAGCCGCTGGCCCGGCTCGCCGTGGCGGCCGCCGCCGCCGCCGCGGCCGCGAGCCGCGGCGGGCGGCCGCTGCGGCGGCCGCCCCGTCGAGCCAGCGGGCGCTGCCCGTGGGGACCCTGTCCCAGCCGGCGGGGGTGGTCCTCGCGCCACCGGTGGGGTTGCCCACGCCACCGCCGTCATACACGGCGTCGCGCACGCCGCGGCCGACAGCGACGCCGTCGCCGACGGCGGAGCTCATCGCTGTCGCCCACGCGGACGCCTTCGCCGTCGCCTTCGCCGACACCGACGCCGTCGCCGGCGCTGCCACCGAGGCTCGGGTACCATGCACACACGAGAACTGAGCGCACGTTCGTGAAATCACCCTGCCTGTAGCCCTTGGATGGCTGGCTGCAGAATGTCCTTTTCAGATGGCCACCAGGACGGCCGCGTCACGCTCGCGGCTGAGCAGCGCGTGCAGCGTGGCCGCCGCCGACGCAAACGTGGATGCGCGCGCTCTTCGCCTCCACCGCCCGGCCCGCTGCGACCGCCGTGACCACGTCCGCAGCGAGTCCGCGGCGAGTTTGTCAGCCAGCGGCCACACACGCGCCGCAACCAGCCCCAGTGGCGACCGCCACACGGCGTCGCGCAGCAGCGGGAGCACCCACGGCTGGGCGAGCACCCACGACGGGTCGGGGCCGAGCGGGATCCCGTCAAAGAGCACCGCGCCACCCCCCACCGAAGACCAGCAACGCAAAAACCCCCTCCACCTGCCGCCCTTGGCGCGGTCCTTGCGTGCCGACCCGCGGCCGGCGGCGAGCAACACGACCAGCGGCCGGAAGGCGGCACCCAGGTGCGGCGCACCCGCCGCGCCGCGGAGCTCTTCAGGAACCGCTTGAGCGCCCGGGACGACGCCTCCCAGTGCAGCTTGAGCGCGTAGCCGGGCGTCAGGACGAGCGTGGCGATGAACGCGGCCGAGCGCGACGCCGCGTCGGTGCGCGCGAGGCGGGTCAGGTGGTCGGCGACGAGCAGATGTGGGTGGCGGCCGCCGACAGCAGCGTCCCCGCCGTCGCGCGCGCACGGTGGGTGCCGCCGACGGCGCGGCCACCGCCGCCGCCACGCCGCTGGTCGCTGGCAGCGGCGGCCGCGGCGTCGGCCGCCGACGCCGGCGGCAGCAGCGATGGGTCCATGGCATCGGCGAGCGCCGAGGCGACGCGCGCCAGCGTTGCCTGCACGGGCCCGTCGCCCGGTCGGGGGTCACCACCGACACCCCCGCCACGGCCGTCACCATACCGACGCGAGCAGCCCCGCACAGACGAAGACCGGGTCGGCGTCGGCCTTTGGGGGCGGCGCCCCCCCCGCGAGGAGCGCGTCGAGGAGGGTGGCCGTCAATGCCGGAGGCAGCGTGCCCCCCCCTCCTCCTCCGCCCCCACCCCCGCCTCGCCCCGCAGCTGCCGCCGCCGCCGCTGCCGTCACCGCCGCAGCCGCCCGGTCCAGCAGCCGCGACGTCGCCACCGCCCCGACGGCCTTCACCCGCGGCGCGTGTACGGCGGCGACGGCGGCAAGGCCCGGCGCGCGGCGCGCCACCCCGCTTGCGCCCACCGCCGAGGCCATCCCGACAGTCGCCACCACCGGCGCGATGCCGTGGAGGGCGGCCGCCGCCGCGGCGCCGCCGGTGCCGAAAGGCCCGACGAGACGCGCTCGAGGATCGCGGTGCGCACGCAGAGCGCCACCGCCGCTGCCGCCGCCGCCGTCGCCACCGCCGCCACCGCCACCGCCTTCCCCCCCGCCCTGACCAGTGGCCTACGAGGGCGGCCAGCGACTCGCGCGCGCGGCGGCGAGGGCGGGGCGCGACGCCGTGCCCCTCCCCTCCAAGGCGTGCCACCACCCCCACCCCCCCCCACGCGTGCCCGCCCGCGGCGGCCGTCAGCAGCCACGTGTGCGCGCGCGCAACGAGCGGCCGCGGTCCGCGGCAGCACGGCGAGCTCGGCCGCGGCGGTCAGCGGCACCGCGTGCCGCAGGAGCGGCCCGACGGCGGGGAACGGGGCGAGCGCCCATTCAACCGACCGCGGCACGCGGTCGGCGTGCCCGCAGCAACGACCGCGGGGTGGACAGCGCCGACAGCCAGGCTGGCCAGGTAGGCCAGGGCGGCGACGAGGACGTCGGGCGACTCGACGCCGCCGCCGGCCACCAGAGACGTGGCCGCCGTCCTTGTCGCCGCCGTCGCCACGCTCGCTGCGCCTGCGGCGCCCGCCGCGCCCGCCGCGCCCGCAGCTCCCGCCACGCCCGCCGGCACCGACACGACAACCTTGTCGAGGGTGACCAGCAGCGCCGCGACGTGCACCCCCGCCACCGCCGCGGCGTCCACGTCGGGCGCGAGCGTCAGCGACGCGGTCACCGCGTGGAGCGCGGCGACCTCGGCCTGCCCGCCGCTTGCGCCAGCACCCCCCGCGCGGCGGTCTGCGCCTTGCCGTCCGCGATAGCGGGGATGGTGTCGAGGGCGTCGAGGGTGCCGGCTGCCGCGCCGCGGGCCGAGCGCAACCAGTCGCGGCTGCCGTGGCGGCTCACCGACGAGCGGGACAAACGGCCCTGAGGGGGCGCCGCCGCCGCCGCCGCCGCCGCCGCCGCCGCCACCGCCGCCGTCACGCCCGCCCTGGCAACGGTGGCTGCCGCCGTCGTCGACGTCCCCGTCACGCCCTGCTTCGACGACGGGGCAGCCGCCTTCGGCGGCAACGCGCGCCCGCCACACCCCCCCCCCCCGACCGGCCGCCACTGGTCGGCCGCCGCGGCAGAATCCGCCGCCGCGGCATCCCCCCCGTCCACCACCGGGGCGGCGGCGTCCGCGCGTGGGCGCCGCCCCGCGCGCTCGCCTCGACGCGGGGCTCGACGCGCGGCCCGCCGCGCCCTCGGCGGCGAGCACCGCCTCCGCACGCGCCGCCGGGCGCCGCGGCCGCCGCTTCCCCGGCGCGCCCCGCCGTCGCCGCCGCCGTCGCCGCCGCCGCCGCCGCCGCCGCCGCCGCCCTTGTCGCCGCCGCCGCCGCCGCCGCCGTCTTGCCGTTGCCGCCGCCATCGCTGCCGCCGCCGCACCCGCCGCCGTCGCCAACGCCGCCGCCAACGCCGCCGCCGCTGCCGTCGCCCCCACCACCACCCCTTCCCTCCCCTCAGTCCCCCCCTCCCCTCTCGCCCGCCACCGCCGCCGCCCTCCTCTCCCCTCAGCTCCCCACCCGTCTCGCCTACCACCAAAAAAATAAACAACAACACCAACAAAACAAAACGGAAAAAAGCAGTGGCACAAGCAGCGGCTGCCGGAGAAGCGATGGCCGAGTCAGCGATGACAGCAGCTGGCGGTGGCGGCAGCGGCGGCGGCGTGTCGGCGTGGCCCCCCCCACCCCCCCACCCCCACCACCCAGAACGCGACGGGGCACCTTCCCCAAAGTGCCCCGCCACGTCGGTCGTCACCACCACGCCGCCGCCACCACCCCGCCGCCAGCTACCAAACCCCCACCACCACCACCCGACCACCACCACTCCGCCAGCCACCACACGCCCACCACCACCAGCCCGCCACCACCACAACCGCCATGGCCCGCCCCTCCCCCCCCCCCCCCCCCACCCCCCCCCTTCCGCGTCGGCCGCACGCAGCCACACGCACGACTGCCCATCCCCCTCCCCCCCCCCCCCGCCCCCCCCTCCTCGGCCCGCACCCGGGACCGTGGCGCCGCCGTCGCCTCCCCGCCTACATGCACCCCCCCCCCCCCCCCCCCCTGGCAGCGCGGCCACGCCACGCCACGCAGGCGGGCGGTCCCGCGGCGCAGTGCTACCAAACCCGTGGACCCCTGGCGAGCAAAACTTTGCCGGAATCGGGCGTGCGCGGGCGTGCCGCGGCGTGCAAACCCCCCTCTACGGTGTCCCAGAGACAGATTTTCTGGGGCTCTGCCCTATAGCACCGCTCAGTCGCCCGTGCAGGGGCTCCGGAACACTTTTCTTCCACCGATGCATAGAGGGCGTTCTCGAGCACGTCTTGAACCTCGACGACATCGTCGGAAGGGCCTGGACGTCGTTCCCCGCCGCGGTGGTGAAAAGTTCTGCACAACTATGTAAGCGCTCGAGTCGTGCGGTCGCCGCACAAGTTCTTCCTGCCGGGAGACACTCGCATTAAGGGGATTAAGGAGCGCTCTATCAGGGGCATCTCGTCTTAATCTTCCTATGCCGGCAAGCCCAGGAGGCGGCCTGTCTCAAGTCCAGCGCCAACTGGCTATCCGGTTCATCTCGGGAAATGTTTCCCGAGCGGGAGGATCTGAGTGCCAATCAAAAAACCATGACACGCGGCGTCCACCCTAATTCTCAAATACTTCCTCGGATACTCAGCTAGGCAGGTGCAGCGGTGAACCACGGGCTCTGACCGAAAAGCACCCGAACGAGGGGCTACGGTTGCTCAGAGCGCGTACACACTTGGTCGGCCTGCTGTGAGATGTTTTCTCGTCCGTTCACTCTTCAAGACCGGCCATACCTCTTCGTTGCCGCGCTGTGGCGTGTGCACGTCTTTGTGCAGCTGGCGGCCTGCACCATGACGCCCCATCATCCCACTGCCTTCTTAGTCCCTGACGCCCGTGGTCGTACGCTTGTGACGCCGCCGGTACCTAGGTCCCGTGCATCCTTCCGACCAACGCCCCACCTCCCCCGCTATGGTCGTCCGTTTGTCGGGGTTGGTAGAGCTCTGCTGCGAAGTCCGGTCATGTGCTCTGCGCAACCTGGAGATGCGGGACGCAATACGGACCAGTCGTCATCCGCGGAAATCAAGAGGCTGCAAGAGGAAAACAAGAGGCTGAAGGAGGAGCTCAACAAGGTGGCGATAAAGAAGGCGCCCAAGGACCATCAGGTATGAGAGTGGGTCGAGGGCGTCTCTGAGTAGAGTGTCTCCATGCAGTTTGTTGAGGGCTGGGACTGCGTTTGACGGACGCTGGTCTTCCTGACAGATTGTCAACTCTCCGCTGGACCGCTCGCTCTCTCCTATTGTTTTCCCGGCTCGATTCTCTTCTTGTTCTCTGCAGGGCGTATCGACTACACCTGCCTTCCCTGGACCAGTTTGTCGTCTGCTTCAGCGTCTTGGGCAGGCCCGATTCGACTTCTCGCTCCTTGAAGAGGACGCCGAGCACCCACAAGATGTTTGGACGCCTCCCAACTTTGATGTCATCTTCCAGCCCAACCCAAGCTCCCAAGTCGACTGGGACAAGCGGAAGGCGATGGGAGAAGCCTTTGTGGAGCGCATTGAACTACTCGCGTTCCAGGGTGGTGGCCCTTCACAGACAGCACCCGGACGCATGCCCTTGCTCTACATACTGGCGTCGAGCGGGCGTGGAAAGACTGAGGCCCTCCGCACGGTCGCTATGTGCGCTTCCCCCAGTGCTGATGTGCCAGACCCCGCGGGGTCTCCCGTCGTTGTCATGGGTCTCAGCTTCAACGGCAGCTTCCCCGTGCTACCCGCCGAGGAGGACTGCACCAACTTCTCTCGCGGCTACTACCTTTTGCTGTACGTGCGGCTGCTGTATTGCGAGCTGGCCAAGTTTGGACGGAACCCGCTGACCTCTTTTGGCGCATTCATGACGACCTTCTACGCTGGGCTGACCAGCGAGCACACCGGGGTGGAGGGCGAGTACACCCCGGACGACGTGAAAGAGGAGGCACGCAGCATGATTGTACGCAAGGTGTCCCTAGCCGGTCCTGGGGCGCGGTTGGTGCTGCTCGTAGACGAGCTTGGGTTGCTGTCGACCTCGAGTGCTGGGGCCAAAGTGTGCAAAATGCTGAAGCAAGACATCAAGTACCCCATCCGCAGCGAAGCGTGCGCCTTGGCCGACAACGGTGTGGGTGTAGCCATCTTCTCGTCGCTGGATCGGGCCCTGATGATTGCAGAGCAGACGGCGTCGGGGCGCCGCGCCAAGATGGTGCGCAGCATTGACCCTCCCAAGTTTGCAGAGCTGTTCATCACGATGAGCAACGCCTTGTGGTCCAGGCCCCGCAAGGTCGACGACGAGCTGGCTGTATCGGTGGGATCGACGCGGCTCAAGATGAAAGTGACGGACTGCGCGGAAGTCTACGCGCTGATGGCGGGGTCCAGCTGGCGTGCCGGTGCCCTGACTGCTTTGGCTCTCAAGAATGTGCGCAAGCTGGACTTCTTTGACGTTGCGGAAGCGGTCAATACGGGCACCTCATCGGGGCGGTCTGCGAGTGCCTATGTAGTTGGCGCTGGAAGCGCCAGCAAGCCTGCACAAGGCAACCCCCAACGCCTGCCGCCGGACCTGTGGTCGGCACCCCCGGAGTTCCGTGATGCGGTGCTGGCGGCCGTTTTTGTCGCCATGAAGGTGCGCGCAGACGATCTCGTGTTGCCGCGTCCTTTCACGGGCGGTCACCTCGGGGCGTCAACTGGTGGACGAGGCGGAGCAGAACGCGAGGCGCCTGCAGCTGGTGCTTCCTCCGCGCTTGGTGTTGATACAGCCTCCTTGGAGGACGGAGCTGATGCTGTTCCCGCTGATCGCACTGCTGACGCGGCCATCATCTCGCGTGCAGCTGATGCGCGCCCGTCGGACCAGCGAGACAAGACCAAGGAGGAGGAGGAGGAAGTGCGCAATGAGCGTGACGCCGTGGCTTTGGCTGAGTACGAGCGGTGGCGAAACCTGTCTGTTTGGGATCTCACCTGGGGTGATGCACGTGCTTTGGCCTACATCACTGCAGGGGGCGACAAGACCTTTGTGCCGGGCTTGACCGGATTTGACGCCGTCGCAGGCGTGACTGCCGAGTGCACACCCTCTGCCCTCATGGATGCGTTCAAGATGGTCGTCGACGTTGTTGTTGAGCAGGCGGAGGACGCCCCGATTGACCTGGATGACGCCTCGCCCTCCCAGGAGACGGCTCGCAAGACGCTGGTCGGAGCCAAATGGGAGGAACTGGTCATGTACGCCGAGTACCTGCGCTCCATTTGCCGTGCCCGATTCCCAACGGCCTACTCTTCCGTGACCCTGCTGGAGCTGCTTGGGATTGGTGCCGCCTACGTCGGCGAAGACCGCATTGTGCGGGACGTGCGCGTGAACGCCTCGGTCGCGCACAAGGAGGTACGGCGGCTGGCTGGCAAAGTGGGCAACAACACCCGGCAGCCAGATACCGTGATGGATCTTCTGCGGCGTGCGCGGAGCTTTCCCAAGCAGGTGTCGAGGACGGTGTTCCTTTTGCCCAACAACTTCTTCAAGCTTGACGGCGTGTTCTTCCTCGTGGGGCCAGACGGTCCTGTCGCAGTCTGGGTCCAGGCCAAGAAGCGTGGCGCCACCGCCCTGCCAGACGGCAACCCGGTGACCATCCTGCGGAAGCTGCACAAGGATGAGTCCAAGTTGGTGGAGCTGTTTGGCGGCCAGGACGAGTACGACTATTGGCTGCCGCGCTCTTGCTACTTGCACGTGGTTGACAATGAGCTGACTAAGCCTGACAAGAACGAGCATCCAGCTGCCGGCGCGTGGACGGAGCGCGCCATCATCCGGACCCGTACGGACCTTCCGCGCCTCTTGGGAAGGACGGTGTACAGCTTGGGCAGACTCCTTGCCCTTGTAAGCGGGCAGGACGTCTTCTCTGATTGAGGCTTCATGGCGACGTGGCGGAAGCGCGGGCCCCACCCCACCAGATGGGTAGGCGGTTGTGGCTTCGGTCGTGGTGGCGGCGGCGACGGCGGCGGGGCCGTCGCGCGGGCGCACCTGAACGTCGCCCTGCGGGCGGATGCGGTGCAGGCGCTGAGGGGGCTGGTCGACGCCGCCGCCGATGCCGCGGCGGTGCACCCCGGCGGCGGCGGCAGCGGCGGTGGTGGTGGTGGTGGTGGCGGCGGTGGTGGCGGTTGTGGTGGCGGCGGGTGGGGCGTGCCCCCCCCCCCCCCGCCCCCCACAGTCGCCCTCCCCCTCCCCGCCGTGCCCGTGCGGCACGTGCTGTGGGTGCTGACGCGGGCCTTCCTCGTCGACTTTCTCCCCTGGCGGCTGGGCGGCGCCTAGCTGGATGACCTCTCCCGCCTCGTCGTGCGCTCCATTGGGGGCGATGCCGCCGCCCGCGGGCGGGCTGTGGCAGCAGATGCGCCGGGGTGGCCGCGGCATTCGCGGCCTACCCCGCCTGCCCTGCGGTGCTGGGCGGCGGCGCCCGACGCGCCGGCGGGGTGGCGGGTGGCCGCCGCCGACCTGTTGTCGCTACTCGCGGCGGGGGCGGCGGCGGAGCGGGTGGAGTGGGGCTGGGTGGGGGGGGGGGTGGCGGGGCGCGCCGCCCCTGTCGCTCTCCTCCTCGGGGGCGGGGGCAGGGGCGGGGGATTGAGAGTGCTTCAGAAAAGTTTGTTGATAGGTCCCTGACTCGTGTTGCACGCCGTGAGAGCGCCTGATTGCACATGTCTGCGCAATGCACCGCACGCCGCCACAACGCGTTTCGGCAAGGCATACAAACGTTTTTCAAACTGTTCTCATAAGACTAAAACGACGACGCTGAGCACGCGTATGTGCTCAGAAACTGTCGCAAACGACGGGAAGTGGGTCATATGGGCCCCCAAAGTGGCCATTCTGGGCAGGTACCACAGACAGGCCGTCCAACGCCCCACAGTGCTCTCACCCTATAAAACCTACATCTGTCAGATCTATACAGTATACCAAGTTACCTCAACAGCTGTTTTTCCACTCTCACCGGCACTGTGGGCGCGTCCAGCTGCGCCACAGTGCCCACCACCCCCTCTGCAGTCAGTCAGTCGCCAATGTGCGGACTCCAGTGTGCTTTCTTT
Source organism: Pyropia yezoensis (assembly GCA_009829735.1). Lineage (NCBI taxonomy): Eukaryota > Rhodophyta > Bangiophyceae > Bangiales > Bangiaceae > Pyropia > Pyropia yezoensis. The sequence goes on from CM020618.1 coordinate 43,515,238, forward strand.
ACAGTATTACGGCACCATAGCCACCAGGTACCTTTGCCCTCAGGGTTCACTGAAAAAAGTAGACCCATAATGCTCACAATCGCTCGGAGGGGGCGCTTATAGCGCTTCACCCACCCAGCCTCTCGCTGTTCCTGTCGGCTGTACGGGTGCACGAAGCTAGATGTGTGCACACATAGACTCAGCGTGCTCATATTACCCAGAAACAACTATCTCTTCCCCCCGTGGGGCTCTCATGCACTTTATAGCCAGGCCCATAGTGGACAACTGATGATAATGAAACAGACTGGGGGCACTTTCTTGCGCTGTATGCACAAACGGTTGTGTCTCGCTGGCGCATAGACCTTCAGGGATGATCAAAAAGTCATAGCGAACGGTGTTTCACCGTCACAGGCGCCCTCGAGCTGCGGAACCCAGGGGGGATGGTGAGGACATTGTGTCCGTCCATGGGGTCGTTGGGGGCTCTGCTCTAGCAGACGTCTGCAGACCCACGCTCAAGACTGAGTAGAACAAGTAATAAAGGCTTGTGTATCCACTCGGCCTGCTGGGTGGCCGGGAAATGGTGAAGCGGGCGACAGGGCGGGGTGGAGGGGGGCGTCGGACGCCTGCGCTTCAGCCGCTGTCGACGGCAGTTGTGTAAGTGGCTGACCAGGTTACTCGCCGAGTCAAATATTGTACTCGTCCATCCAGCAATGATGAACCCGGGATACACTCCTCAGGATATATGGCTGATATCGTGTGACAGCCAATCACATCGGACGAATGGGACCGATGATTCGCCAGATAAGCCAGGAGATGTGAGCTAAGTCGGGGGTGTATGTATTGTTCTCAGCTCAATATCTCGTAGTGCAATTTTTATAGTCGAATACCTCTGTGGGCAACCAGGGTTGCTTGTCCCCAGCGCAGTGGGGCTAAGAGCACACCCAACCACGTCATCCCCATCGGGAATAAGCAAACGTGGCACGTAATTGGACCGCGAATCGGCTTAAAACGGCATCAAACCTCTGTTCTGGCGGGTTTCAAGATTGCGGGCGGTCATGTAGTGACGTCGACGGAAGGATCTCCACGTTCTCGGATCGGATTCGACCAAACCCAATTCATGTAACTCCTCCCGGGTTTCGGGCATGTTGGGGCCCCGTTGGGGCATGGGAATGGGGACACCCCAATCCGGTCGGAAATGGGCCATCCCCATCCCCATTCCCCATTCTCGCGGGCTGGTTGGGCCTCGACCACGTGTCCGATCGTCGCCGCATAGCAATTTTTTGCAATATGAATCTGACCGTGCACGATCGGTGACGACCGCAGCACGATCGCAGGCGCTTCGGGGCCCCCATCGGGCTCCGCGAAGTGGGGCGAATGGTCGGCGGGTAGCACTCGCGTGACAACCACAACAGGCCCGTGCCGGCTGCCCGCTGTGCCCGCGCCACTGGTATGGGGCGAGGGGCACACAGGCGGCGTGTCGGCCGGCGGTTGCGCAGCACCACAAACCGTGCCTAACATAAGAATCTACAAAATCGACGAACCACCCCCCCTCAGTTCGTCAATTTCGCATGGTTCGTCAATCGACGAACCGCCCCATATGGCCTGGAATCGCCACACCCCCCCCAGGTCGTCAATTTGGCCGGTTCGTCCACTCAGATCCGGAATCGACGAACCGCCCTTGACGCCCCCCTGGCGCGCATTCGACGAACCCCCCCCAGTTCGTCGATTTGGCCGGTTCTTCCTTTCCGCCCCCAGGCCCCCCCAGGCGCGCATCCGACGAACCCCCCCTAGTTCGTCAATTTTGCCGGTTCTTCCTTTTGCCACCCATCGTGCCTGTCCCCCCGCCTCCATTTATGCCACACCGCTTGTACCCCCGCCCCCACTTCCTCTCCCCTGCTCCTCCTGTCCGCGGCCCCATGTTGCCCGCTCGCGCATCCCCTCCCCCACCCTCGGCCCCCTTCCCCCCTCCCCTCCAGTACTTCCCCTCCCTTTTCCCTTCCCCTTTATCCTATGCACCCCAACCCGCCCCCTGCCCAAAATCTAGTGCCCATCCCCCCCCCCCCTTCCCTGGCTTCCCCCCCCCTTCTCACCCTTCCCCCACCCCCCCTTCCCCCTCCCCCCCCACCCCCTCCCCCCCTCCCATGCACTAAGGTAGAAATTACAGCCCCCACGTGGGCGCCTGTATCCACGCCCTTTTGCCTCCCCGATAGCCTGTCCTACTCGCCCCGCTCCCCCCATCCTCCCTTCATCCTCATCCAGCGTATCCACCTCCCCCTCAGCCTCTGACCACCGTCCCGCCCGACTGTCCCCTCCTCCAAAACTCCCTCACCGTCCTCTAGCCGTGGCCCTCCCCACTCGCACGCCCCCTCGCCCACAGACGATTGCCACTTGACTCGCACGCCTCCCCGACCACGGACGCTTGGCCATAACCCTCTTTCTCTCCGCTGCGCCCACCACCACCTGAGAGGTACCCAATCACACGCCCCCCCCTCCCAGGCGCACGTCTGATCCACCACAAAACGGTCGCCTCTTTGAACAACCCCCTCCATCTCTCCCGCCAATGCGCTCACGCGATAGCCGTCGTGGCATTCCCAGTAGCCGTTTTTCTTCCCGCGTAAAAAACTGCCGTCCTCTGCCCGTTTCGCCCACTCGGGGCGTAACGCCTGGGCCAACGCCTCCACCCCGCAACGCACCGGTCCCGCGTCCGCGGCACAGTGGGCACACTGCCCCGCCCATAGCCTCTCTACCGACACAGTGGGCACACTGCCCCGCCCATAGCCTCTATACCGGCACAGTGGGCACACTGCCCCGCCCATAGCCTCTACAGTGGCACAGTGGGCACGCTGCCCCGCCCACAGCCTCTATAACAACCGTTACCACTCCGTAGACTCTCTGTTGCCGGCTGGCTGGTGTGCGGCGTGTCCTTCTCTTCCCCCCACTCTGCCCATCCGCCCGCGTCCTCCTATGCCAGCCGCCCTGCCCTGGTCCTCCCCCGCCACCCGTCCGCCCGCCCCGCCGTCCCTCTCCACCCCCGCCTTTGCCTACCCGTCCCTCCCCCCCACTCGCTGCCATGGCAGGCGAAGGCCCAGCCCGGCTCCCCCCATTCCCCCCCCTGCCCCTGACCGTTGTGCTCGCTGAGCGGGCAGCGACACAAGACGGCCCTGCACCCCCTCTGGCCCCTGTGCCAGCGCCTGCTCCGGTTCCGACTGGGCTGGTTGCGTGGCAGCCGGCGGCGCTCGTCATCTGTATGCCGTGCAAGACGGCCATCTATGACGGCACAGAGCTCAAGCACCACCTCGCCACCTCCCCCCACAAGGCCGCGGTGGCGCAAGCGCTGCAGGAGACTCCGCGGCCGGCTGCCCTCTCATCTGCCACCAGCTCTGTAGACGACTGCAAGGCGATGCTGGCCGCAGGCCCTCAGACGCCGGCGCAAAAGGCCGTCTCCGAGCGCTCCCTCAACTCTCCGTGGCCTGCTTCCTCGGCCGCGCCGCATCTGGCCCCGCTGCCGGGCCTGCCAACGTATAATGGCTACGTGTGCTACAACTGCAGGTCGGGCAACACGGACCTGCGGCAGCTGCAAAAGCAGCACACTGTCCACGGCGACGGCGCTCCACCCCTCGACGATGACCCGTTTGAGGAAAAGTGCGCCAAGGGCATCTACACCCTGGCCACCCTCCAGTCTCTGCAGCGTGGCAACAGGACCAGGCTCTACCCTGTGCAAGAGGTCTCCAACACCCCCCCCGCAGCGGCTGCCCCCGGCGCGCTGCCGACGGCGGCGACCATGCCTCTGGACGTCTTCCTGGGCGGCGGCCCCCCCCCTGTCGACACTGGCGGCGGCACGGGCGGCAGTGCCGCGGCAGCCGGCCCTTCCTCTGTGCTTCCAACCTCTGATGACGCCACCGACGCCTCGGCCGGCGGCCTCATGCAAATGTTCCGCTTTGACGCGTCCCTGGCGGCCCTCCACTGGACGGCCGCGTCGACCATGGAGCACTTTGGGCTGTTTGCCGCCCTCAAGACGACGGCTCCCCCACCCGGCGCACCCGCATACAGTTACGAGCCTCGTGGCTTGTTTTTCTTTGCCTCCCTCAAGGCGGCCGTCCTGGCGGTCTGCGACGGCGCCCTGTCCTTTGTCAGGGACCGGCGGCCCACTGTCGCCTCGCGGCTCCGCATCGGCAAGGCCACTGCCGACACGGTGAGCCATCGCCCGTTCAACGTCCGCATCACCCCGCCGACGGTGAGCAAGTACGCGCGCGACACGGCCATCCTCCTCTACGTCTGCGTCGAGCTGGCCGCCCTGGGCGCCCGCACAGACACCGAGGTGCTGGAAGACGGCCGGCAGACCCCTGCCCTTTCCGCCGCTACCTGTGCGCTGGCTGCCAAGGTACGCCGTGCCTTTCGGGCAAAGGCACCTCGCGTCGTCCAAGTGGTGCGTGACAAGCGGGCGGCGCAGCCAGACTATGCCGCTGGGCAGGACGACGCGTCCCTGGTGGGCCAGGCGGTCCTTGCCGACGCCGTCTCTGCCCTCTTGCGGGGCATCTTCCACGAGGTCTTTGACCCCCGACCGCTGGCCGTCGGCGGCAGTGGCAAAACGCAGTCGGATCTGGCCCTCCTCATGCCCTTTCTCTCCGTCTTGTACCCGTCGGCGACAGCGGCCGCGCTGACGACCGCCGGCGGGGACCCCACGGCAGATACGGCCGCCCTGCATGTGAGCTACGTGGACGCGGGGAGCGCTCAGCACCTGGCGGGCGCCCTCATCTTTTTCACCTACATTGCCAACACCCTTCACCTGATGAAGGAAAAGGTCGCCACCGCGACCGAGTCGTACGCACAAATCGCCGAGCTGTCCAACCCGACGGCCGACACGGCCGCTGCCTACATTGTGCAGCTCTATGCGCACGGCGAGAGCATTGGGCGGTCCGAGCACCTGGCGCCCTCCTTTCTCCCCTGCGAGGACCCCGAACACCTTGTCGATGCCGTGCCGGGCGCCATTTGTGGCTCCCTCCTCACCCGCGGCGTCCACCTCAGCACGGTCACCCTGGGCGAGCGCGTCGTGGCCGCCCAGGCCCGCATGTATGACAAGGTACGGGAGCTCCTCTTTGGCTACGACCCCGAGCAGTCGTCCTTTTTCACCGACGCCCTGTCGTTGGTGGACGTGCCAACCCGCCAGGAGCCTGGCGTGTCCTTCCTCCAGATCAAGGAGAACCGCGAGACGGTGCGGCGCCTCCAGTCTCACCTTCTCACGTCTGGCGTCCTCGACTCGGCCGCCTGCCCCGTACGTCCGGCGTACAAGCGTGCAAGCGGCCCGCGCCGCCCGGGGGAGCCCGCGCGTATGGAGCTCGACCTGTCGGCCCCGCCTGTGGCGGTCAAGGGCAAGGCCCGCGTAGACGCGTGGCTCAAGCAGGTGGAGCTGCTTCGCGCCGACCTATGGGCCATCATGCACGTTGTCGGGGGCGCTCCCGCCCGTCAGACCGAGAGCGCGGCCATCTCCATCTGTGCCTCGATCGCCCGCATCCGACGGTCGCTCTTTATCCTAACATACGAATCTACAAAATCGACGAACCACCCCCCCTCAGTTCGTCAATTTCGCATGGTTCGTCAATCGACGAACCGCCCCATATGGCCCGGAATCGCCACACCCCCCCCAGTTCGTCAATTTGGCCGGTTCGTCCTCTCAGATCCGGAATCGACGAACCGCCCGTGACGCCCCCCAGGCGCGCATTCGACGAACCCCCCCCAGTTCGTCGATTTGGCCGGTTCTTCCTTTCCGCCCCCACTGCCCCCCAGGCGCGCATTCGACGAACCCCCCCCAGTTCGCCAAAATCGCCGGTTCTTCCTTTTCGCCCCCACGCCCCCCCAGGCGCGCATTCGACGAACCCCCCTCAGTTCGTCAATTTCGCCGGTTCTTCCTTTTGCCACCCGTCGTGCCTGTCCCCCCGCCTCCATTTATGCCACACCGCTTGTACCCCCGCCCCCACTTCTTCTCCCCTGCTCCTCCTGTCCGCGTCCCTACCTTGCCCGCTCACCCATGCCTTCCCCCATCCTCTGCGCGCTTCCCCCCTCCCCTCCCAGTACTTCCCCTCCTCCCTTCACCCCTCCTCTTCATCCTGTGCACCCCTACCCGCCTCCTCGCCAAACTTCAGTGCCCAACCCCCCCCCCTCCTCCCTGGCCCCCCCCCCCCTTCCCACCCTTCCCCAGCCCCCCTTCCCCCTCCCGCCCCACCCCCTCCTCCCCTCCCATGCACTAAGGTAGAAATTACAGCCCCCTTGTGGGCGCCTGTATCCACGCCCTTTTGCCTCCCCGATAGCCTGTCCTACTCGCCCCGCCCCCCCCCTCCTCCGTCCATCCTCATCCAGCGTATCCACCTAGCCCTCAGCCTGTAACGACCGTGCCGCCCCACTGTCCCCTCCTCCAAAACTCCCTCACGGTCCTCTAGCCGTGGCCCTCCCCACTCGCACGCCCCCTCGCCCACAGACGCTTGCCACTTGACTCGCACGCCCCCCCGACCACGGGCGCTTGGCCATAACCCTCTTTCTCTCCGCTGCGCCCACCACCACCTGAGAGGTACCCAGTCACACGCCCCCCATTCCCAGGCGCACGTCTGATCCACCACAAAACGGTCGCCTCTTTGAACAACCCCCTCCATCTCTCCCGCCAATGCGCTCACGCGATAGCCGTCGTGGCATTCCCAGTAGCCGTTTTTCTTCCCTCCTAAAAAACTGCCGTCCTCTGCCCGTTTCGCCCACTCGGGGCGTAATGCCTGGGCCAACGCCTCTACCCCGCAACGCACCGGTCCCGCGTCCGCGGCACAGTGGGCACACTGCCCCGCCCATAGCCTCTCTACCGACACAGTGGGCACACTGCCCCGCCCATAGCATCTATACCGGCACAGTGGGCACACTGTCCCGCCCATAGCTTCTACAGTGGCACAGTGGGCACGCTGCCCCGCCCACAGCCTCTATAACAACCGTTACCACTCCGTAGACTCTCTGTTGTCGGCTGGCTGGTGTGCGCCGTGTCCCTCTCTTCCCCCCACTCTGCCCATCCGCCCGCGTCCTCCTATGCCAGCCGCCCTGCCCTGGTCCTCCCCCGGCACCCGTCCTCCCGCCCCGCCGTCCCTCTCCGCCGCCGCCTTTGCCTACCCGTCCCTTCCCCTCACCCGCTGCCATGGCAGGCGAGGGCCCAGCCCAGCTCCCCCCATTCCCCCCCCTTCCCCTGACCGTTGTGCCCGCTCAGCGGGCAGCGACACAAGACGGCCCCGCCCCCCCTCTGGCCCCTGTGCCAGCGCCTGCGCCGGTTCCGACTGGGCTGGTTGCGTGGCAGCCCGCGGCGCTCGTCATCTGTATGCCGTGCAAGACGGCCATCTATGACGGCACCAAGCTCAAGCACCACCTCGCCACCTCCCCCCACAAGGCTGCCGTGGCGCAAGCGCTGCAGGAGACCCCGCGGCCGGCTGCCATCTCGTCTGCCACCAGCTCTGTGAACGACTGCAAGGCGATGCTGGCCGCAGGCCCTCAGACGCCGGCGCAAAAGGCCCTCTCCGAGCGCTACCTCAACTCCCCTTGGCCTGCTTCCTCGGCCGTGCCGCATCTGGCTCCTCTGCCGGGCCTGCCAACGTATGATGGCTACGTATGCTACAACTGCAAGTCGGGCAACACGGACCTGCGGCAGCTGCAAAAGCAGCACACTGTCCACGGCGACGGCGCTCCACCCCTCGACGATGACCCGTTTGAGGAAAAGTGCGCCAAGGGCATCTACACCCTGGCCACCCTCCAGTCTCTGCAGCGTGGCAACAGGACCAGGCTCTACCCTGTGCAAGAGGTCTCCAACACCCCCCCCGCAGCGGCTGCCCCCGGCGCGCTGCCGACGGCGGCGACCATGCCCCTGGACGTTTTCCTGGGCGGCGGCCCCCCCCCTGTCGACACTGGCGGCGGCACGGGCGGCAGTGCCGCGGCAGCCGGCCCTTCCTATGTGCTTCCAACCTCTGAGGACGCGACCGACGTCTCGGCCGGAGGTCTCATGCAAATGTACCGTTTTGACGCGTCCCTGGCGGCCCTCCACTGGACGGCCGCGTCGACCATGGAGCACTTTGGGCTGTTTGCCGCCCTCAAGACGACGGCTCCCCCACCCGGCGCACCCGCAGACAGTTACGAGCCTCGTGGCTTGTTTTTCTTTGCCTCCCTCAAGGCGGCCGTCCTGGCGGTCTGCGACGGCGCCCTGTCCTTTGTCAGGGACCGGGGGCCCACTGTCGCGTCGCGGCTCCGCATCGGCAAGGCCACTGCCGACACGGTGAGCCATCGCCCGTTCAACGTCCGCATCACCCCGCCGACGGTGAGCAAGTACGCGCGCGACACGGCCGTCCTCCTCTACGTCTCCGTCGAGCTGGCCGCCCTGGGCGCCCGTACCGACACCGAGGTGCTGGAAGACGGCCGGCAGACCCCTGCCCTTTCCGCCGCTACCAGTGCGCTGGCTGCCAAGGTACGCCGTGCCTTTCGGGCAAAGGCACCTCGCGTCATCCAAGTCGTGCGTGACAAGCGGGCGGCGCAGCCAGACTATGCCGCTGGGCAGGACGACGCGTCCCTGGTGGGCCAGGCGGTCCTTGCCGACGCCGTCTCTGCCCTCTTGCGGGGCATCTTCCACGAGGTCTTTGACCCCCGACCGCTGGCCGTCGGCGGCAGTGGCAAAACGCAGTCGGATCTGGCCCTCCTCATGCCCTTTCTCTCCGTCTTGTACCCGTCGGCGACAGCGGCCGCGCTGACGACCGTCGGCGGGGACCCCACGGCAGATACGGCCGCCCTGCATGTGAGCTACATGGACGCGGGGAGCGCCCAGCACCTGGCGGGCGCCCTCATCTTTTCCACCCACATTGCCAACACCCTTCACCTGATGAAGGAAAAGGTCGCCACCGCGACCGAGTCGTACGCGCAAATCGCCGACCTGTCCAACCCGACGGCCGACACGGCCGCTGCCTACATTGTGCAGCTCTATGCGCACGGCGAGAGCATTGGGCGGTCCGAGCACCTGGCGCCCGCCTTTCTCCCCTGCGAGGACCCCGAGCACCTTGTCGATGCCGTGCCGGGCGCCATTTGTGGCTCCCTCCTCACCCGCGGCGTCCACCTCAGCACGGTCACCCTGGGCGAGCGCGTCGTGGCCGCCCAGGCGCGCATGTATGACAAGGTACGGGAGCTCCTCTTTGGCTACGACCCCGAGCAGTCGTCCTTTTTCACCGACGCCCTGTCGTTGGTGGACGTGCCAACCCGCCAGGAGCCTGGCGTGTCCTTCCTCCAGCTCAAGGAGAACCGCGAGACGGTGCGGCGCCTCCAGTCTCACCTTCTCACGTCTGGCGCCCTCGACTCGGCCGCCTGCCCCGTACGTCCGGCGCACAAGCGTGCAAGCGGCCCGCGCCGCCCGGGGGAGCCCGCGCGTATGGAGCTCGACCTGTCGGCCCCGCCTGTAGCGGTCAAGGGCAAGGCCCGCGTGGACGCGTGGCTCAAGCAGGTGGAGCTGCTTCGCGCCGACCTATGGGCCATCATGCACGTTGTCGGGGGCGCTCCCGCCCGTCAGACCGAGAGCGCCGCCATCTCCATCTGTGCCTCGATCGCCCGCATCCGACGGTCGCTCTTTATCCACGATGGACAGGTCTACATTGTCCTGTTCTACCACAAGGGCCAAGTGCAGGGCCAAGGGGTTGGGCGACCCATTGCCCGCTTTCTAGACGCCAAGACGTCGGCGCTCGTCCTCCTCATCCTCACCCTCCTAGACCCGCTAGAGGCCTACATTGCACGGGCCGTCGCCCCCACTGCGGGCGCTGGAGCAGCCCCTATGGACCGCAGCCTGCTTTTCCGCGACTCGCGCGGCGGGCAGCTGTCCGCGCGGCACCTGTCTACGGCCCTCGAGTCGAGACTCTTGGGCGGTGTCACGAGGCTCCCCATGGGCGTCCGCGTCTACCGCCAGGTCTCCGCCGCCATGGCCAAGGCCGTCACCAAGGCAGATCTGCTGGCCGTCGCCTACGGAACCCCCCAAGCGGAGGAGGCAGACAGGGGCTCGGTCATGGAGCTGCAGAGCGGTCACTCGAGCCGAACGGCGGCTGGCAGCTACGCCGGCGACCCGTCGCTGACGTTTGCCAGCCTCACCAACCTGGCATTTTTCAAGTTTCGTCAAGTGTCTTTGCTGTGGCACGCTTCCATGGGTCTGGCATCGACCCACGTGGGGGGCTCTCTACGCCGGCCCCTCGAGCCGGCACAGGTGGCCATCAATGCCATCAAGTCGGTCGGCCGCGGTGGTGATCGTCCCAGCGGCGGCGCGACGACCACCGCCGCAGGACCAGCAGCAGGAGCATCCGACGCTGGGGCGCCCCCCCCCCTGTCACTCCCGCTAGCCGTGCAGCTGGGGCGTCCGAGGCGCATCCCCACCGTCTCTGCCCTCAAGATGGTGGACGAGCTGGTTTCCAAGCGCTTTGGCAGCTACAAGTCTGCCGAGCAAGAGGCGGGCACCCACCACATCTTGCTGGCTCGTGACCCGCAGACCATTCTTCTCGTCCTTCCTACCGGGGGAGGCAAGTCTGCCTGCATCCTTCTCCCTGTCGCCTGTGAAGCAGAGTGTGCCCGCACGCTACTGCTGCCTGGCCCCGCCGTTACCTTTGTCCTCTCCCCCACCCGTGCCGTGTCGGCAACCATCAAGGAAGCCGCCAAAGCCCTTGGACTGGTCGTCGTCATGTGGCGGCGGGGCGGCTGTGCGTGCCCCGAGTCGGCGTCGCTCGTCATTGTGGACATTAGTACGGCCGTCCAAGACATGGCGGACCTTCTCCTGTTTGTCAGCCATCTCGATGGCCAAGGTCGGCTCGCCCGCTTTGTCGTGGACGAGGCCCACCTGGTCAACCTTTGGTCGGCCTTTCGGTACCACCTCCTCCACCTCCGGACCCTGCTGGCTGATCTACCTTGCCCGCTGGTCCTGCTGACCGCCACCGCCCCTGTCGCGTGGGTGCGGTCGCTGGTCAACTCGGTGACCCTCTCCCCGTCGCGGCCGCTGTCTGTCATCCGCCCCGCGTCGACGCGGCGCCCCAACATCCAGTACCGGGTCGAGCCATGCCCCGAGCCCTACCAAGCCGCCCCCATCCCCGACGCCAACGCCCGCCTGCACGCTGCCATGGCCGCGCGTATCAACGTCCAAGTTGCCGCCATTCGAAACCCGTCGGGCGACCGCCAAGGTCGCTCTGCCATTATTGGCTGCTTTTGCGAGACGGTCAAGGAGGTCACCGGCGTGGCAGACGCCCTCTGCGCCGCACTTGGCGCCAGCGACTCTGACGGCGCTGCCGACGACGTGGTCGTCCTCATGTTTCACTCGACCGGCAACTCTATTGCCTCTCGCCAAGGTGCACACAACAACAATGGCGTGAGCGGTGTGGGCACAACCTCAACGGGCGGTGAAGCTGCTGCAGCCGCCCCCGGGACCTCTGGTGCCCCTCCTGTCGGCAGCAGTGGCGACACACCCAACCCTGACTTTATCGTCCACCAGCTCTTTGGCCGGGGACAGCGCCTTGGCGGTCAAGGTGTTGGCGGTGTTGGTGGGGGGACCCCGTTGAGCTCGTCCTCTGGTCAGGTTTCCGCAGCCGCCCTCGTTGAAGAAGTCTCCCACCGGCCAGGCGTAGGCGTCACCGTTGTTGTCGGCTCGCCTGCCGTGTCGACGGGCACGGACTTTCCCCGCATGGTTTGGGCGCTCTTCTTGAGCTCTCGCAACCTCATGTCGTTTGCCCAAACGTCGGGCCGCCTGTGCCGCAACCCGACATTGGTCGGCACCGCCGTGGTGTGGGTCCCCGAGCACTACTCCCGTGTCCTGACCGACGTCGACCAGGCCGAGCGGATCCCGCAACTCGAAGCGCTTGGTGACTTTGTCAAGTGGGCTTGCCTTCCGCCCACTTGCTGTCGCCGCCTGGGTCTCGACACCGTGCTGGATGGCACCCATCCAGACGACTTTTTGTCGTGCGTTGCCGGCAACTTTGCCAAGTGCGACTATTGCTCCCCGACGGGAACGGCCAAGCGCGGTCGAGGGGGGCAGGGCAATGACGGCGGCGGCGACGGAGGCGGTGGTAAGCGGCACCAAGCCAACAATGGGCAGCAGCCACCGCCGCAACTAGGCCCTCCTCCGAGCGAGGGCCCGTCTCCCGGCGGCGCTGGAGGCACCGGCAGCCGTGGCATTCGCCAATTTCTCAACTCGGCGCCCCGGCCTCTCGGACGCGCGCCACTTGCCGCGGCGGAGCCTGACGCTGAGGGGCCTCGTACACCGTCGAGACCAGCGACGTCGACCATGTCGGATGATGGAGCGGGCGAAGACGACGGCGACGTCCTCGAGTCTCTCGTCAACCTCTATCCAATGTCGTTTGTCACCCCCCCCCGCCAAGGTCGGCGGTCGGCAGCGGCAGACTCGGAGTTTGAGCAGGCTTTGCTCGACACACCCATTCCCGCTAGCAGGCAGCCGACCCGGGTGGATCATCCCGCAGGGTCGCCCGTCGGCGGGACCCGACTTCCGGTTGTGCAAGCGGCACTGGAGAGGGGGATGCGCGCCGCTGCTGCCGTGGTGCAAAGCGTCCATCAAGGTGGAGACACCCGACCCTGTGCATGGTGCCGCGCGTTATCCGTGTCGCAGTTTCCAGAGTCGCATGGCTATGGCAGCTGCTTCCCCTCCTTTTGCATGCACTGTGTGCGGCCTTCCATCAAGCCGGGCAGCCTCAACGTCGACACCGTCCACGCGGTGTGCGTTAAGACCTACGCAAACTGCAAGAAGGACCGGACCCCGTGGGATCGATCGGGTCTAGGCTCTCCATCCGCCAAGGGCACCATCTGTAGCGGCTGTCGCCTTTCTCGCACCATTCGCCCCGATCAACATCTGAGTTTGGACTCTCATGCTCGAGACGGCTTTGGTGCGACCAAGTGCGCGTGGACGTTTTGTATCAAGGTCGTCCTCATCCAGGTGCACCTGGCGCGCTCCGAGATGTCAACGACGAACGACACATTTGCTGAGGCGCTCTTCAACGCGTGCAAGGTGGCCTACACGTTGGAGCCACAAGGCGCCGACCTGGCGACGGACACACCTTCTGTGGCAGAGCGTGTTATTCCAGCTCGTCTGGTCGATTGGGGCAGCGAGAGCAGCCCTCCGAGTGTCGACTTGGTGGCTTCTTGGTTGACGGACGGGGGGACCTTGCCCAACATTGTTTTGTTTGCGCCTGTGCTCGCGCGTGCGTTTGGTTTGACGTTTTGATAAAGAGATGCTGTCATTGCTGTGGAACAGGCATGCTGAGCGACGAAGCCGGTGTTGAGGTCTCACCTGTCCCACAGGTGCACATGTCATGCAGCACAAAACGGAGCAAGGGGGGCAAACCTCGTTTTAAAGCAGTACAAAACTCGCCCGACTCGACCCCCCGTGGATGCATTTCAAAGCAGTACAAAACTCGTCCTGCTCGACGCGCCATGTATACGTATCAAAGCAGCACCATACTCGTCCGACCCGTCCCACCGTGGACTCGTTTCAAAGCAGTACAAAACTTTTCCCACTTGACGCGCCATGCACACGTTTCAAAGCAGTACAAAACTCGTCCTGCTCGACACTCCATGCATACGTTTCAAAGTAGTACAAAACTCATTCCGCTCCAACACGCGCGCAAACGTTTCAAAGCAGTACAAAACTCGTTGGACCTGTTCCACCGTGGACTTGTTTCAAAGCAGTACAAAACTCGTCCAGACCCTCCCGCCCTCGTGTCGATGGGTTTCGAAGTAGTATGAAGCAAGACAGGCTGTCCCAATTTCAATTACGCAGATCAATTCCTATCGTTCATTAAGTATTGTACTTACAGTGCAAGAACTCCATATTAGATGAACTTGATCCAATCGACACCGTTTCGGATCAAGTCTCTGCCTGGCACTGAACGCTTGCCCTGTGGCCATGTCTTTCAGAGTCCAGGTTCGACGGGCTGTCATGATTTTATATCCGCCCTCAGTCGACCACGCCGCGCCTCGGCCGCCCATTCTTTTTGCAGACCATGTTGCGGTGTTCTCCAACGTCCTCCAGTCCACTCACTCCCCCTCTCCCAAGTACTCGTCCTCTTCTTACGCCCTCCGTTTCCCTCTGTGCCATATCATGGCAGGTGGCGCATCTGGCAAGGCATCTCCTGACGCGGGCATCACTTCTGTTGTGGACCGTAGTGGCCCATCTGCGGCTGGGGGCGGGTCACCTGCTCAGGCGACCACGATGTCGGACGCTGAGATGGGTGTCGAGGCAGGGATTGGTGCGGTCGACGCTGAGGCAGATATTGGCATTGCAGCTGTGGCGTCGGCCAATTCTGATGATGTTGCAGGCGACAGCGCTGAAGAGGGCTATCCTTTGCCCAGCTTCCAGCACCCGCATCCGACTTCTCCGTCAGGGTTTCCCAAGTTTGTATGGCATGACTATGCCGCGGACTATGGCGAGGGTGTGCTACGCCATGTCCCAGTCTGTGAGATCCGCAAGGCGGAGCACATCCGCGCCATTAGCGATGGTCACGTGGCCCGTTACGCATCCTCATTTCGAGTGCGCGGCTACAACACCCTTTTGGGCATTGTGACGGTGTGCCTTGACCCGACGGGCGCCCGCAAGTGGCTTATTGTGGATGGGGGCCATCGTCTGGCTGCCATGAAGGTGCTGCTCGAGGAAGACCATCCGCGTGCGCAGTCGGAAGTTATTGCTCGAGTGATCCAACGCTCGGACGCGACTCCCATGTCAGAGCTGGACGCTGTCAAGGTGAGCTGGTTCATCAATTGTTCGCCCCCCCCCTCTGCTCCCATTCATCATGCGGACTACGATCGCTTGGCACGTCGTCTCATATCGGCGGCTCCGCGGTGCGGCGCTCATCTAGACCTTTCGAGCATTATTAGCGAGCTACGATCCAAGGGCTACCCTGAGGACGGCGGGATTGGATGCTCCGGGCCAGCCTCTATTGTCCAGCCTCTTTCCTGGCCTCTTCATTGGATGCCACCTAAGGAACGGTCGGGTGACCTCGCTCTGTTTCAGAAAACTCCTCCTCCGTCGGCCAGTAGTGCGGAAAATCGTACCGATTGATGCTCTTGACGGTCATTTTTTCTCATGATTGCTTTTTGACGTTCGTGCGAATGTGTAGAGCTAGGCAATGTTGTGAATCCGTTTCTGTACATGTTATTGCTTGCGTGCCTCTGTCATGACAATCCGATTGGCTTCGAATGGCAGGTCTCCTCATGGGTATGTACAAACGAGACCCGTGTCGCGTCCGCCACCCACGACTTTGGTGGCCAGCCCCCGTTGGCCGGTCAAAAAATGCGGTGCCCAAGCACTCAAGCACAGTGTTTTTCAGTGTCTCTTTTCTTGTCTCTGTGGTCGCTCTCCATCATATACCGCACTCGGGCATATGGACGCATTGGCACTATTCCCGACCACTTGTCCTGTGCAGGGCAGGGCGCCTCGGAGCATGATTTTCAAGCAGTACCAAAGTGATTATCTTGCGCACCAACCACGGGGCGCCGGAAATTTTGCCAAAACCCAGATGCTGTTCCAGCAAATGTATTCATAAATTTGTTCATTACAGCGGAAAAAAACAGCAGAATTAGAAGAATGTGTCAATTGCAACGGATCATGTTTTTGGATCAAGTCCATCCCTCAGGATCTAGTCATAAATTAGTCAGCCCCCAGGGTGCTCATACCGCTGGCTGCATATATCATCAGTCGAAGGAGGGCGTTCCAACGGACCAGTCCGACTCAGTCGTCCAGTGCGGCTCGCGCTCATTCTCACCTTCCCAGCCTTTTCCGCTGTCAAACCCTATCCTGCCACGTTCTCCCCGTCGCGCCTTACCCTTCCTCTCTGACGTCGACGACCTGCAACCCTCGCACCACCTTTTGCAGCTGGTCGCGATCTCGCAATGGCGGAACGTGCATCTTCGCCCAACATGACGCTGGACTCCGAGGTGGCCAGTAACGCTGTTGTCGACCCAGACGGCGCTTCCGCAGCGGACATGCCCCCGGAGCCCGTTAGGACTCCCAACTTTGCGTTGGACTTCAGGCATGGCAACTCTCAAGAGGTGGAACTTTCCCACGTGCGAATTTCCTTACATCCGGCTCGACCGGTTTACGATGATATTGTCGAGAGGTTCTGCACCTCTTTTCGTGACCGCGGCTACACCCCACTGCTCGGGTCTGTATCTGTTTGTCGCGACCCCACGGGTGAGGCGCAGTGGCTCTTGATTGACGGCGGTCATCGCCTTGCCGCGATGAAGGTGCTTCTGGAGGAGATGCATTCAAATGCGCTCTCGGGAATGTCAGCGCGTGTCTACTCTCGCTCGGACGGAACTACCATGACGGAGGTGGACGCGCTCCAGCTGGGCATTTATCTGAACCGTGCTCGCCGCCAGCGGCCCAACAATCACGAGTTGGCGGTCAACATTATTGAGTTGTCCATTCGTCATGGTGGACCGTCGGATATGAGTTCAGTTTATGCAGCCTGGCGTCGCAATGGCACCAGCTCGGCGGGCCGCCGTGCCTACGCAACCCGTGATTCTTCCAGCGGCCGATGGGTTCTTGTCGATGGCTCTCATCGATTGGCCGCTCTTCAGGGACTCGATCCCAACGGTGACGAGCGGCACTAGCTAGATGAACTGCCCGTGCTTAGTTTTGGTGCCACTCTGTCTGTTTCATACGTCACACGCTTTGACTCGTGAGTTGTTCCCATCCTCATGTGTGCAGCAAACGTGTACGTGCACTTTGGTGAGGACAGAAAAAAGAGTCCCTGAGCATCGACTCATTTCATAGGCGACAAGGCGACATAATTTTATTGAACACAGCCCAGTAATTGCTGGAGTTAGCGAACTCAAATACCTAAGTAACAATAAGTGCGGAATTACTTCAATTTCACGGCTACCGAGACTGACTACGCGTTTCATAACCAGCACGCTCGAAACATGATCGAGTTTCAAAGCAGTACAAAAGATGAATGTGATCATTCGAGTTATGTTTCCCGCTCCCACGTCAGCAGCACAAAATGAAGATTGCTCTCATCTGACGACCGTTTCAAAGCAGTACAAAAGTCATGTTCCGGCTTCACACCAGATCAAACAAGATCGACCAGATCTCCATTTCAAAGTAGTACAAAACACCCAGACAAGCCAACCGTTTCAAAGCAGTACAAAGCAAGTTGATGTCGTTTCAAAGTAGTGCAAAACTTCGGAGTTTCAAAGTAGTACAAACCTGTCGCACGCTTGGGTACAAAACCTTGACTTTCAAAAGTAGTACAAAAGGCAGACGGTCAACTGATTCTAGCACATGTGTTTCAATGCCGCACATATCTCTGGTGGACTCACTGGATTTGTCAATGGTAACTCCAAGCAATGTAATTAATTCAATTCGTGTCCTTTGAGTACTTAATCGAAAGCATGATGGGATGGATCAAGTACAGTTTGCTCTGGGCCCGCGCTCATGGTAGGCGGTGGACAGTCAACGTTTCGGCAACCGTTCCGAATCGTGGGTCTTTCGCGTCCCCTCTTGGGGCTGCGCTGATTTCGACCGTTGCACGTGTGTGCCGCTTGCCGTTTCGTCTGCTCACCTTCGCCTCCGCCTCGCGTGTCCTACCCCTCTGTCACACCTCGCTGACTCGCCAGCCCTGTCGCCGTGTTGCCCGTCCCACTCGCGCCCGTCCCTCCTGGTTTCGTGTCCCCGGCCTGCTTTACTCTTTCCTGAGCCACCGAATACACTCCCGATCCCACCCCCCCTTATTACGTGTCCGCCCCGCGTCCTTCCCCGATCCCACGCTTGTTACGTGTCCGCACGCCCTCCCCAGTTGCGTCTTCTCCTCCTGTCGCCCGTCTCTTTTCCTGCTGCCTCACGTTTGCCACCTGTTAGCTCTTCCCTGCTGCCCCTTCATCTCGCACCCCACCGTCCCTTGGCCTGATTCCGCTGCGGTTTCCGATTGCCTGTTTCCAATACTTCCCCAGCCTTGACACTCCTTCCCTAGCCATCACACTCCTCACCGAGCCCTCACACTCTCCCCCCGACCTCACTGGGCTAGTGGCGCCTCTTCTTTCTCGCACACCGCCAGAGCGCGTTTGCACTTCTGCCCTCCACACCCATCCCCGTGCAGCCGGTCGCCGTGCCCATCCTCCAACTGCACTCCTGTTCTACTGCTGTTCCCGCGCCATTGTCTGGGGCCTTGCTGTTTGCAGGCGCGGCGCCTCTGTGCGGTTCTACTCTCTCCTGGGCGGGTCATCATGGCTCGTCTGCGGACTACTTCTGCTCGTGGCGGGGCCCGTGGTGGAGCTGGAGCTGGTGCTCCCCGTTCTACCCGCTCCCATCGTCGCAGTGGTGAATCTGTCGTCGATGGTGCCGTCTCTGCGGATGCGGACGATCGTGCAACCGAGGGCGGCTCAGGCGCCATGCCCGGTGCAGCAGAGGAGGCGGCGGTTAGCGTCCAAGGCCACCGAGTCGGGCGAGGAGCCATCGACACGTCTGGTGTCGTCGGCGGCCGGGATGAGACCGCTGCTGTGGATGGCGACCCTGGAGGTCGGGATGGGAAGGACGTGGCTGACGTCTCTGCCCAGAGGACGATGGGATCGTTGTTGCAGCAGCGGCGTCAAGGTCAGTGGGGAGGCCAAGGATGGAGGCGAAACTGCGGGCGATGGCCGGCGGCGGCGACGACGCTGTGTCGGGCGACAAGAGTGAGGCAGAGGGCGCGAAAGAACGGAAGAAGCGGAGAAAGACGACGCGAAGGCGGACGAAGAGGCGGGCAAGGACACAGCTGTTGCTGGCGAAGCGGATGCCGAGAAAGTTGCGGAGGGAAGCGGAAGCCCTGAAAGACAAGGACAAGGATACCAGCGCCTCTGATCAACGCGAAGTCGATGCAAGTGTCGTCGGCAAAGGTGATGTCCTCGGCGGCCGCAGTGGCTCGCCGTCTGAGGAGCGTACCGGCTCGCACAGCGGCAGCGAACACGAGAGCGTGACGCCCGACAGCGAGCTATCTGCGCATGCTCGCCGCAGCGGCACGCCAAGGCCGCTGCAAAGCCCCGCAGCGTTATCGACGACTTGAGGGCGCGCGGTTGGCGTCGTTTCGACGACTGGATCTGCTAGCGGCTCTGACTCGAGCGGCGCCCGCCGCCGCCCGCCGCGCCGGCCGCAGCGGCTGAGGGCAGCGTCTTGCGCCGGACCGCGTCGTCTGTCGAGATGGACGTGGCCCACGGGGCGGCGCCCAGCGCGGCTCGGTCCGGGACGACGTGGCGGCGGTCAGCAACCAGCCTGGCG